>JAQQAC010008880.1:50483814-50685587 GCA_029783875.1 Phataginus tricuspis | reverse complement strand
AAAAAAGAAAGAAAGAAAGAAAGAAAAATACGAAAAGAATAAAGAAAGAGAAGAAACAACAACAAATACAACAACAACAAAAAAACGCCCACTGGGCGTGGATTCTGTGGGGATGCTGTAGGTGGCACTGTTGCTCCACTATTCCAGAGCTGTGGCCGCGTCGCTCTGCAGGGCCCTTTATAGCTCTGGCCGGGGTGGGAACGAATTGGAAGCTGTTGAGCTCTATGGGAAGTTTAAGTGCGGCCACCCTTTCCCAGTCGCCAGCTAAGGGTTCCGAAGCTCCCCAGGACTCCCACCCTGCTGGGCTGAGTCTGCCAGGGCGATCCTTCCTCCGCTTGGCTCCTGTGTCTTTAAGACCTCTAAAAAAAGCACGCGCTTTTCTTCTCTTTTTTTTTCCTTCCCGGATCCAGCTGCAAGCAATCCGACACATTCCCTGCTCAGACCCTGCACCTTCTGGCTCTCCAATCTCTGCTACACCATGTGATGTGTGTCATCGCTCCCTGTGCAGATTACAGGGCCTGGTTATTTCACGGGCCTGTACTTCCACTCCCTCCCGGCTCTGAATCCTCTTCTCCCTCCGGTACACTGGGGTGGGTGATTGCTCAGGTCCCGCTGGGTCACAGCTCTGTATCTTACCCGCCTCGCAGGGTGCCGAGTCCTCTCAGGTGTAGCTGCACGCTGTGCACTTTCCTGTGTATTCTGGTCTCTCTTTTAGGAATAGTTGCATTTGCTGTGTTTTCGTGGATAAATATCATTTTGGGAGGAGATTTCTGCTCTCTGCTCACATCGCCATCTTTCCGGAAGTCTTGAAACAAGAAACTGGTCAGCTGAAGACAATGGCAACCACCTAGGCCTCCATCTCTTGAAGTTTCCTCCAGAAATCACCAAAATAAATTTAAAAATATAAAAATAAAAAAAATAAAATTGCTCCTTAAAAAAAAAAGTAGGACCATATTTAAATGTCTTCATGCATGTAGTTATGTTGTCAAATTGCTTTCAGAAAATATTTGTTGCTACATAATCACAGTAGCAGGGTATGGGAAGGACTATCTACTTATCAGCACTGACTTCTATCTCTTATTTTAGTTTTTATTAATTTTATTTGATAAATATCATTCTTTCAATACATTTTGCTTTGATTACTTGTATAGTAGAACAATTTCTAATATGCTCATTAGCAATTTCAGTTTCATCCATGATTTTTTTCTTTCATGAAATTAGTCCATTTTTCAATTTGAATGTGTTTTTTGCATATTGACTCTTATAGGAATATTAATAGATCCTGAGCAACAATTGGGGGCAAGTATTTTTTCTACATCATGATATGTATTTTAATTTCATATATATGTATATTTTTTGTTTTAGTACTGTCAGATCTCTTGATTATTTTACCTTTCTGATTTCTGTCATTTCTTGTAAGGTCTTCTTTATCAAGAGGTCAGGTAGATACACATATTTAATTTTCTTTTTTTTTGCTTTTATTAAACTACAATTACATGAGCAATAATATGGTTACTAGAGTCCCCCTATTATGAAGTCCTCACCACATACCCCATTACAGTCACTATCCATCAGCGTAGTAAGATGCTGTAGAATCACTACTTGTCTTCTCTATGTTATACTGCCTTCCGCATATCCCCCCTGCTACATTATGTGTACTAATCATAATACCCCTTTTACCCCTTATCCTTCCCTTCCCACCCATTTTCCCCAGTTCCTTTCCCTTTGGTAACTGTTAGTCCATTCTTGGGTTCTGTGAGTCTGCTGCTGTTTTGTTCCTTCAGTTCTTTTCTTTGTTCTTATACTCCACAGATGAGTGAAATCATTTGAATCTTTTCTTTCTCCACTTAGCTTATTTCACTGAGCATAATACCCTCTAGCTCCATCCATGTTGTTGCAAATGGTAGGATTTATTTTCCTCCCATGGCTGAATAATATTTCATTGTGTATATGTACCACATCTTCTTTATCCATTCATCTACTGATGGGCACTTAGGTTGTTTCCATATCTTGGCTATTGTAAATAGTGCTGCAATAAACATAGGGGTGCATATGTCTTTTTCAAACTGGGCTGCTGCAGTCTTAGGGTAAATTCCTAGGAGTGGAATTTCTGGTTCAAATGGTATTCTTATTTTGAGTTTTTTGAGGAACCTCCATACTGCTTTCCACAATGGTTGAGCTAATTTACATTCCAACCAGTAGTGTAGGAGGGTTCCCCTTTCTCCATATCCTTCCTAACATTTGTTGTTGTTTGTCTTTTGGATGTTTGCCATCCTAAGTGGTGTGAGGTGATATCTCATTGTGGTTTTAATTTGCATTTCTCTGATGATTAGGGATGTTGAGCATCTTTTCATGTGCCTGTTGTCCATCTGAATTTCTTCTTTGGAGAAGTATCTGTTTAGTTCCTCTGCCCATTTTTTAATTGGCTTATTTGCTTTTTGTTTCTTGAGGTGCATGAGCTCTTTATATAATTTGGATGTCAGCCCCTTACCAGATATGTCATTTATGAATATATTTTCCACTGTAGGATGTCTTTTTGTTCTACTGATGGTGTCCTTTGCTGTACAGAGCTCTTTAGTTTCATATAGTACCACTTGTTCATTTTTGCTTTTGTTTCTCTTGCCAGGGGAGATATGTTCATGAAGAAGTTGCTCATGTTTATGTCCAAGAGATTTTTGCCTATGTTTTTTCTGAGTTTTATGGTTTCATGACTTACATTCAGGTCTTTGATCCATTTTGAGTTTACTTTTGTATATGGAGTTAGACAATGATGCAGTTTCATTCTCTTACATGTAGCTGTACAGTTTTGCCAATGCCAGCTGTTGAAGATGCTGTCATTTCCCCATTGTATATCCATGGCTCCTTCATCACATATTAATTGACCTATTCCTGGATTTATATCTGGGGTCTCTTTTCTCTTCCACTGGTCTATGGGTCTGTTTTTGTGCCAGTACCAAATTGTCTTGATTAGTGTGGCTTTGCAGTAGAGCTTGAAGTCAGGGAGCGTAATTCCCCCCACTTTATTCTTCCTTCTCAGCATTGCTTTAGCTATTCGGAGTTTTTCTGGTTCCATATGAATTTTAGAACGATTTTCTCTAGTTCACTGAAGAATGCTGTTGGTATTTTAATAGGGATTGCATTGAATCTGTAGATTCCTTGGGCCAGATGGCCATTTTGACAATATTAATTCTTCCTATCCATGAGCACGGGATGTGTTTCCATTTACTGGTATCTTCTTTAATTTCGTTCATGAGTGTCTTGTAGTTTTCAGAGTATAAGACTTTCATTTCCTTGGTTAGGTTTATTCGTAGGTATTTTATTCTTTGGGATGGAATTGTGAATGAATTGTTTTCCTGATTTCTCTTTCTGCTAGTTCATTGTCAGTATACAGGAATACAACATATTTCTGTGTATTAATTTTGTATCCCGCAATGTTGCTGAATTCAGATATTAGATCTAATAATTTTGGAGTGGATTCTTTAGGGTTTTTTATGCACAATATCATTTCATCTGCAAACAGGGACAGTTTGACTTCTTCCTTCCCAATCTGGATGCCTTTTATTTCTTTGTGTTCTCTGATTGCCATGGTGAGGACATCTAGAACTATGTTGAATAAAAGTGTGGAGAGTGGGCATCCTTGTCTTGTTCCCGATCTTAAAGGAAAAGCTTTCAGCTTCTCACTGTTAAGTATAATGTTGGCCGTGGTTTTGTCATATATGGTCTTTATTATAATAGTTGCACTACTTCCCCTCTATACCCATTTTGTTGAGAGTTTTTATCATGAATGGATGTTGAATTTTCTCAAATGCTTTTTCTGCATCTATGGAGATGATCATGTGGGTTTTGTCCTTCTTTTTGTTGATGTAGTGGATGATGTTGATAGATTCTCGAATATTGTACCATACTTGCATCCCTGGGATGAATCCCACTGGATCATGATGGATGATCTTTTTGAGGTATTTTTGAATTCGGTTTGCTAATATTTTGTTGAGTATTTCTGCATCTATATTCATCAGGGATATTGGTCTGTAATTTTCTTTTTTTGTGGTGTCTTTGCTTTGTTTTGGTCTTAGAGTGATGTTGGCCTCATAGAATGAGTTTGGAAGTATTCCCTCCTCTTCTACTTTTTGGAAAACTTTAGGGAGGATGGGTATTAGGTCTTCACTAAATGTTTGATAAAATCATGTGGCCAGGGGTTTTGTTCTTAGGTAGTTTTTTGAATACCAATTCTGTTTCTTTGCTGGTAATTGGTCTACTCAGATTTTCTGTTTCTTCCTGGGTCAGCCTTGGTAGGTTGTATTTTTCTAGAAACTTGTCCATTTTTTCTATGTTATCCAGTTTGTTACCATGTAATTTTTCATAGTATTCTCTAATAATTCTTTGTATATCTGTGGTTTCCGTAGTGATCTTTCCTTTCCCATTTCTGATTCTGTTTATGTGAGTAGACTCTCTTTTTTTCTTGATGATTCTGGCTAGGGGGTTATCTATTTGGTTTATTTTCTCAAAGAATCAGCTCCTGCTTTCATTGATTCTTTCTGTTTCTTTTTTCTTCTCAATTTTATTTATTTCTGCTTTAGTCTTTATTATGTCCCTCCTTTCTACTGACTTTGGGCGTCATTTGTTCTTCTTTTTCTAGTTTCATTAATTGTGAGTTTAGACTGTTCATTTGGGATTCTTCTTCTTTCCGGAGGTAGGCCTGTATTGCAATATATTTCCCTCTTAGCAAGGTCTTTGCTGCATCCCACAGATTTGTGGTGTTGCATTATTGTTGTCATTTGTCTCTGTGTATTGCTTGATATCTGTTTTTATTTGGTCATTGACCCACTGATTATTTAGGAGCATGTTATTAAGCCTACATGTGTTTGTTGGCTTTTTCATTTTCTTTGAGTAATTTATTTCGAGTTTCATACCTTTTTGATCTGAGAAGCGTGTTGGTACAATTTCATTCTTTCTGAATTTACTGAGGCTCTTTTTGTGGCCTAGTATATGATCTATTCTTGAAAATGTTCCATGTGCACTTGAGAAGAATGTGTATCCTGTTGCTTTTGGGTTTTGTAGATGTCCGTTAGTTCCATTATTTCTAATACCTTGTTCAGTGCCTCTGTCTCTTTACTTATTTTCTGTCTGGTTGATCTGTCCTTTGGAGTGAGTGGAGTGTTGAAGTCTCCTAGAAGGAATGCATTGCATTCTATTTCCCCCTTTAATTCTGTTAGTATTTCTTTCACATACGTAGGTGATCCTGCATTGGATGCATAGATATTTATAATAGTTATATCCTCTTGTTGAACTGACCTTTTATTAATATGTAATGTCCTTCTTTTTCTCTTGTGACTTTCTTTGTTTTGAAATCTATTTTGTCTTATACAAGTACTGCAACTCCTGCTTTTTTCTCCCTATTAGTACATGAAATATCTTTTTCCATCCATTTGCTTTCAGTCTATGTATGTCTTTGTGTTTGAAGTGAGTCTGTTGTAGGCAGCATATAGATGGGTCTTGTTTTTTTATCCATTCAGTAACTATGTCCTTTGATTCATGCATTCTGACCATTTACATGTAGGTGATTATGATAGGTATGTGCTTATTGCCATTGCAGGCTTTCGATTTGTGGCTACCAAAGGTTCAAGGGTAATTCCCTTACTATCAAACAGTCTAATTTAACTCACTTTGTATGCTATTAAAAACACAACCTAAAGATTCTTTTTATTTTCCTCCTTTTTCTTCCTTCTCCAGTCTTTGTATGTTATGAATCATATTCTGTACTCTTTGTCTATCCCTTGGGTGACATATATTTAGTGTTAGGAATACTTCCATCTATAGGAGTCCCTCCAAAATGCACTGTAGAGGTGCTTTGTGGGAGGTAAAGTCTCATAGCTTTTGCTTATCTGAAAATTGTTTAATCCCTCCTTCAAATTTAAATGATAGCCTTGCCGGGTAGAGTATTCTTGGTTCAAGGCCCTTCTGCTTCATTGCATTAAATATATCATGCCACTCCCTTCTGGCCTGTAAGATTTCTGTTGAGAAATCTGATGATAGCCTGATGGGTTTTCCTTTGTATGTGATCTTTTTCTCTCTCTAGCTGCTTTTAAAAGTCTGTCTTTATCCTTGATTTTTGCCATTTTAATTATTATATGTCTTGTAGTTGTCTTTCTTTGGTCCCTTGTGTTGGGAGATCTGTACATGTTGATGGCTTGAGAGACTATCTCCTCCCCCAGATTGGGGAAGTTTTCAGCAATGACGTCCTCAATGACACTTTCTATCCCTTTTTCTCCCTCTTCTTCTTCTGGTACCCCTATTATGCAAATATTGTTCCGTTTGGATGGTTACTCAATTCTCTTAATATTCTTTCATTCTTAGAGTCTTTTTTCTTTCTTTGCCTCAGCTTCTTTGTATTCCTCTTCTCTAATTTCTATTCCATTTACCATCTGTTTTGCTACATCTAATCTGCTTTTAAATCCCTCCAGTGTATGTTTCATTTGATATGGAATTTCTTATTCATTGAATCTCCATCTTAAATTCGTTCCTGAGTTCTTGAATATTTTTCTGTACCTGCATAAGCATGTTTATGATTTTTATTTTGAACTGTCTTTCAGGAAGATTGGTGAGTTCAGTTTCATTTGGTCGTTTTTCTGGGGTTTGTGAGATTTTGGTCTGAACCATGTTCTTTTGAGGTTTCATATTTCTGTTTGGCGCCCTCCATTGCCCAGAAGCTCCAGTCTCTGGGGCTGCTCAGCCCCTAGTGAGGTTGGGGGTCATAAGGGAGTGGAGCTGGTGCCTGGGGGAAGGAAGGATCTGTGTCCTGTTTCCTGTCTGCCCTGCCTGTCTCCCATATCAGAGCCAGTGGGCCAAGTAAACAGGTAAGCCTCTGTGCTTCAAGTCTCTAGCTGTTGTAGGTGGGGCCACCCTCTGGCTGGCCTGATTCCAGAGTAGTGACTGCTGGTTTGTGAGCTGATGCTCTCAGGCCAGGTGGAAGGCTCATCAGGCTGCATATCGCAGTGGGGAGGCCTCAGAGCTGAGTAGCCAGCCAGGGGGATGGAGTGCTTGAAGCTCCCCAAAGTTCCCAATCTGCTGGGAAGAGCACACCCAGACAACCTTGTCCCCCTAGCCCTTCCCCTGCACAGCAAGCTCCGTGCAACCCCACCCCTTCAGCAGCCCTCTCGCTGCTAGGAAGCCTGTCTGACCACCTGCCTTTCCCTTGTCCCAGTTGGATCCCATCCTCCACAAATGGCCGGAATCTGTCTCAAGCACTACACCTGTCCCAGCTCCCCATCCTCCAGAGCACTGCACAGTGTAGGTTTCTGCTCGCAAGGCAGATCTCCAGGCCAGGTGTTCAGCATTCCCAGGCTGCCACCCCCGCCCCCTCTCCATTTGTCTTCCTCCTGCCAGTGAGGTGGGGTGGGGGAAGCACTTGGGTCCCACTGTATCAAGGCTTCCATACGTTACCCTGTTTTGTGAGGTCTGCTCTGTTTGTGAGGTCTGTATACAGTCTGGTGCAGCCTTCTTTCCTGTTACTGTTTTAGGGTTAGTTGTATGAACTATATTTTCACACTATCTGTGGTTTTGGGAGGAGTTCTCTGTCTCACCTCTCATGCTGCCATCTTGATTCTCCACGTACAGGTTTTTAAGTGCTTATTTCATTTTTTCATTGTTGTCTATTTCCTCTTTCAATTCTGTTAGTATTTGTTTCACATATGTTGGCGCTCCTGTGTTGGGTGCATATATGTTTATAATGGTTATATCTTCTTGTTGGACTGACCCCTTTATCATTATGTAATGTCCTTCTTTATCTCTAGTCTGTGTATATCTTTGGGTTTGAGGTGAGTCTCTTGTAAGCAGCATATAGATGGGTCTTGCTTTTTTATCCATTCTGTAACTCTGTGTCTTATGATTGGTGCATTCAGTCCATTTACATTTAGGGTGATTATTGATAGATATGTACTTATTGCCATTGCTGGCTTTAGATTCGTGGTTACCAAAGGTTCGAGGGTTGCTTCTTTACTATCTAAGAATCTAACTTAACTTTCTTGTTAAGTTATTGTGAACGCCGTCTGATGTTTCTTTATTTCTCCCTTCCTATTTTTCCTCCTCCATTCTTTATATATTGGGTGTTTTATTCTTTGCCTTTAGTTAGTATTTGGATGGTCTGCTTTCTTTGCTATGATTTTATTTTCTCTGGTGACATCTTTTTAGCCTTAGGGGTGCTTCCCTCTAGAGCAGTCCGTTTAAGATATCCTGTAGTGGTGGTTTATGAGAGGCAAACTCTTTCAACTTTCGTTTGTCTGGAAATTGTTTAGTCCCTCCGTCATATTTAAATGATAATCGTGCTGGATACAATATTCTTGGTTCGAGGTCCTTCTGTTTCATTACGTTAAATATATCATGCCATTCTCTTCTGGCCTGTAAGGTTTCTGTTGAGAAGTCTGATGACAGTCTGATGGGTTTTCCTTTGTAGGTGATCTTTTTTCTCTCTCTAGCTGCCTTTGATACTCTGTCTTTATCTTTGATCTTTGCCATCTTAATTATTATGTGTCTTGGTGTTGTCTTCCTTGGGTCCCTTGTGTTGGGAATTCTGTGGGCTTCCATGGACTGTGAGACAATTTCCTTCCCCAGTGTGGGAAAGTTTTCAGCAATTATTTCTTCAAAGACACTTTCTATCCCCTTTTCTCTCTCTTCTTCCTCTGGTACTCCTATAATGCGAATATTGTTCCGTTTGGATTGGTCACACAGTTCTCTCAATATTCTTTCATTCTTAGAGATCCTTTTTTCTCTCAGTACCTCAGCTTCTTTGTATTCCTCTTCTCTAGTTTCTATTTCATTTATCATCTCCTCCACCATATCCAATCTTCTTTTAATACCGTCCATTGTGTTCTTTAAGGATTGGATCTCTGACCGTAATTCATTCCTGAGTTCTTGAATATCTTTCCGTACCTCCATGAGCATGTGAATGATTTTTATTTTGAACTCCCTTTCAGAGAGAGTCATAAGGTCCATATCATTTAAATCTTTCTCAGGAGTTGTATTTATAATTTTACTCTGGACCAGGTTCCTTTGGCGTTTCATATTTGTGTATGGAGCCCTCTAGTGCCCAGAAGCTCTACTCTCTGGAGCTGCTCAGCCCCTGAAGCAATGTCAGGGATTGTAGGGGAGTGGTATTGGTGCCTTGGGGGAGGAAAGGGCTGTTTCCTGGTTCCTGGCTGCTATGCCTGTCTCCACTGCCTGAACCAGTGGGCTGAGCACAAAGGTATAAGCCTCTGTGCTTTGCCTGTTTAGTTGCTGTAGACAGATCCTCCCTCCAGCTGGCCCAACACCAGGGAAGGGCTTCCAGGTTTGCCAGCCCAGTGAGGCTGGCCAGGCGAAAGGTGCACTAGTCTGCTTGTCACAGAAGGGGTTCCTGGAGCCATGCAGGCAGCCAGGGAGCTGGCACACCTGAAGATCAGAAAACTCCCAAACTGCTGAGCAGAGTACACCTGGACAATCCTGTCCACCTGTCCTTTCTCCCCAGCAGAGCTCTGTGCAGTCCTTGCCCCCTCAGCAGGCCTCCTGCCAAGGTCCTCCCTGCCAGGAAGTCTCTCAGACTGCCTGCCCCTCCCCCATCCCAGAGCAGCTGGGTATGGATCCCTGATTTCACAAGCAGCTGGAATCTTATTCTCTCCAGGAACTCCCCCTGTCTTAGCTTTCCAAGCTCCTAATTACAAGAGTATCATGTAGGCACCATGAAATGTAGGTTTGTGCTCCCAGAGTAGATCTTCAGAGTTAGGTATTCAGCAGTCCCAGTTCTCCACTCCCTCTCTGCTCTGTTCCTGTTCCTCCTGCCGGTGAGCTGGGGTGGGGGAAGGGCTTGGATCCCGCAGGACCACAGCTTTAGTACATTACCGTTTTCTGTGAGGGCGGCTCTTGTCTCCAGGTGTATGCAGTTTGTTGTAGTCCTCTTTCCCGTTGCTCTTGCAAGAGTCGTTGTAGTAGCTTTATTTTCATATTATATGTGGTTTTAGGAGGAAGCCTCTGTCTCACCTCACGCCGCCGTCTTTAATCCTCAATAGCAATAAATTTAATTTTTTAGAGCAGTTTAGTTTTAGAGAATCACCTGGGAGCTCTGTAGATAATTAAGTCAGAATCTGGGGATAGGATAGTAGAGCTGATACTTTTTAAAAGGTCCCAGATAGAAGAAGGAAGTATGTGTTTTCACTCATCTGTTCATTCATAAATTAATACCTTCATAAATAAACATTAAGCCATTATTAATTTTTGTGTACTACTTGCTAAGCACTGATCTAGGTGCTGAGGAAAACAGATATCCAAATATATAATAGAGAGTGAGGAAAGGAAAGAGGGAAAAGGAAGGTGAGAGAGAGGTATACCCATCTCTGGCATAGAAGCAGCTGCTCTTTTGAATTTCAGGTTGAAATAATGAAGTTATGGCACTTACTACTTTAAAATCTCAGCTGATGAGAGTCTGCAGATAGAAATACGGGCCATCCAATCTTCTAGACAAAACGAGGAAGTCAGGAAATTTGTGCTTACTGCCCCCTGGCCTTCTTTACTTGACTCCTTTTGTGATCCTTGAAGCCTCTTGATTCCAGGAGCTCTTACTGTGTCCTTGGCATGTGTGAAATGGAACTTCGTGACTCTCCAGAGAAAGTCCTGGCTGTCGTTGGTCATGGGAGAAGCAGATACAAATGTGAAGAACTTGGGAGAGCCATTCTCTCCATCCTCGCCTTCTCCATACTTTTCCTTAGGTTATGCCTTTACTGTCTCAGTCAGCTCAGGCTACTATAAGAAAATAACAGAGCCCAGGGACTTACATGTACAAGAAATTTATTTCTCACAGTTCTTGAGGCTGAGAATCTGAGATCAAGTGTTTTAGTGTGGTTGGTTGTGGTGAGACCCTCTTCTGGGTTGTAGACTGCCAACTTGTGTCCTCACATGGTGGAAAAAGGATTCGTTGTCTCTCTAATTTCTTCCTCTAAAGGCACTAATTCCATTCATGACGGCTCCACACCTAAGTACCTCCCAAAGTTCCCACCTTCTAATGTAGCAAGCACATCAGAATTCAATTTTCACATATGAATCATGGAGGCACACACTCAATGCATAACAGCATCTCTCCTCTGGAAAACTGCAAACATTTCTTAGCTATCCTCCCTGCCACTAGTACCTTCCTCTTCTAGTCAGTCTTCCTCATGGATGTAGGATTATCCTTCTAAAATACAATGTCTCATCTGGCTTGAAATCATCTCTTAATTTCCTGGATGATCATAGGATAAAGTTCAAATCCATTAGCATATAATATCCCATCCATTTTGTCATGAGTTTACCTTTCCCATCCTCCTCTTTCCACACTTTAAGTCTGGCATCACTGAACTTCTTTTTTCTCCATTCCATTCCATATTCTTTTGTGCCTGTATTATTTTACAATTGCTACTGCCTGGAATATCTTCCCCCTTTCTTATCATCTTACCCAGTTTGATGTTTATCACTTCTGTGGATTTTCCCTTAGTTTCTCTTAGCATTTTGTACATACCTCTAAATACATATTTATCTCTGAAAAATCATATGATTTAATAATCTGCTACATTTCTTGAAAGTGAAATATTGAGCCTTATTGATCTTTGCATTTCTCTACTTGTCAATGGAACTGTGCAAACAATAGATGTTGAAAAAATGTTCCTTGAATGAATATTAAATGGATACACTAACTAGTATGCTGTGGGAATACAAAAAGACCTTCATTTTGCAAAACTTCTTTTTGACAGTAATTGTTAAAAAAATGCAAATCTAATCATGTCACTTTTCTGCTTAAACCCATACAAAGCCTCCACACTTCACTTAGAACCTAAACCTTGGCATGAAATTCTCAATCTTCATTGGCCTGCAGCTCCTTCCTCCTCTAGGTTCATCTCTCCTCACCTTCACCCCATGCAGCATGCCTCAGCTACCCTAACCACCTTTCCTGCACGGAAGTCATGTGACCTACTCAAGCGCTGTTCCATTTGTTTAGGAAAGTCTTCCCTTGACACTGGGTAGCTTCTCCTTCCACCAACTTCAAGTCTTAGCTTGGTTATCAGTTCTTCATCAACACCCTTATCCAGAACACATTTCCCTAGAATTACCTCACATTGGTGGCTTTATACATTTTATGGTGCTTATTTCAGTGTGTAATTAACATTTATCTATGTTATTTTTGTTTACTGTCTATCCTGTTTACTAGTCTTTTTTCCCCAGTATGTCAGGGACCTTGAATATTTTGTTCTGAGATGCATTCCCAGCATGTGCCTGGTACTTATATATCCAATAAATATGAATAAGTGAGTGACAAGCTTTAGTATTATACAATAGTAATGTAGATATTTTTAATGCTAATACCTATAGTTGTCTAGTAAATATAATATTCTGTTTTGGCTGGCCCCTCCATAACCACACTTTTATCACCTTTGAACATAACAGTTTTATGTAAATTTCTAGCTCTCAAATGAATAAATTGTAATGTTTGGTTTGTTTCTTGTACTTTTTTTTGCTCAACAGAGTTGAGATTAAGTTTTTCTTTGCTTATCATTTTTGGATTTCTTCAAAATCCTTTGGCAGCAGGCAGTTATTAAAACATCTTAAAATCTTTACTGTAAGGTTTGGGATAAACACAGTTACCATGTATATTTGTGCTCACTATTTTTTTGTCTTTTCTTGGTGGTGTTACTCCTCATGAAGGCTGAATTTTAGAATCAACAGCACAATGCTCTACAGACTATCTTAAGGAATCCAATAATAACCATGCATTTTATCTCAGAATTTTTTTTTTTATCTGATTCGGTAGCGCTAATTTAGTTTTCCTAAGCTCTGGTTTTAAATCTAATTAAGACATTTTAAATTGCTCAATTTCCATTTGGGTAGCCTGCTTTGCCCATAATTCTCAGGTTTCAAGACTTCTCTAATGAATTTCTTCCCCGGCTTTTCTGCAATTAAGCTTCTCTTCCATTAAGCTCTGTCAGACTTAGTCATAAAGCAGAATGCTAACCAATCAGTCTCTTTAATTAAGAGCAAAAGAAGGTTTCTAAGAAAATGCCTTTGTATACAAGGTAATTTAGGGGAATGGCCTTTTTTTTTTGTAAATGCCTACATATCCTTTTCTTAGCATAGCAGGTTATGGCTACTTGGGAAACTGATTATCTTTCAAACTTTCTCACCTCTTTTGTGTCTCTGACCTCTCTGACCTCTCAAAATCACCCCTTTCAATCCCTTCCCCCAAGAGGTTAAAAACACAATAAGCAGCCACATACTAAGACAGAGCCAGAGGACAAGAAGATGGCATTTGGTTTGCCCTTCAGCAGTGCAGTAGAGCAGCATTTGCCAGCCCCAGCCCTTCCTACCTGAATGTATCATGTGCATGTTGCAATCTGCCTCTGTTGTCCTGTGGCCTGTGGACCTGAACTCAAGCCTCCATTTCAAAAGCGTTATGTTACAGTGTACCATCTGGTCAGCTGGCCCTGCATCCAAACAGATTTGGAATCACAGTGTAGAGAAGCTAATTATGTTCAGTGAGTGTTTCATGATTTGCTATTCTAGCCAAATAAACAAAAATAAATTATTGAAATATTCCTTTCCATTCTCCCTGTTCAGCAGATTCATAAGTATAGGAAATATTAAATCCCCAAATAGTGAGAAAATTATTGGGGAAGCTATTGAGTCCATTTTACATAACTGATCTTGCATATGTTCAAAATTGTAATCCTTTTGGATTTGAGACTGATAAGAATATTTAATGTGTTTCTGCTCTATTTTATAGCAGATGGTTTTCATGCTAAGTGATTTAATGTATGTCTGCGCTGCTAATGTATCACTTAAGGCTGTGCGTTCAAAGCTTTGAGTGTACTTTATGAATCTGAGATATATTGACCCAGTGTTTATTTTAACTAAGACACATTTATGTTTGTACCATTTTGAAAACTATTTCAAATCTTTTGTCTGTTCTCAGACAATTTGATGTCCTCGTTGCTCTTCACAGTGACTTCTGCAAATGCTTAGGCACCTTTTGTTGGTCAATCTGGATGTCATCCACTTGTACTCAATAGCACTTATCTAAAAATTAATTTTCCCTTACATTCCACTTCCTAAAAGAATTTAAGCAATAGTATTTCAATATTTTCTAATTCTATAATATGGAATTGAAGTCATGTAAAATTTGATTTGAAATGCAATGTGAATGACAAACCCATTATTTATAAAGGAAGCCAGGAAACCCTTGAGCAAGCATGAACATTTTCATGTGGGAATTTTAATCTAAACTCTAAGCAAGCTATTTAAATTATTCTAGATTAGCCTTACTAATTTTTATAGAGAAATGATTCTACTTTGTAATCTATCATTAATTTCATGAATAGATTTTCCATCATAAACTTTAAGAATAAGAGCTACTTTTTAAAAATCATCTCATCTGCTTATATACTGACAAAATATAAATGTCCAATCAAATTTTTGAAGTAAGTGTTCTATTGAGAAGTGTGTATTATACACTTGTTAATCCATGTGATATACCACTGGGGCTTTAAAATCTAAAACTAACTGTAAATGTAAAAGCACTTTTTCAGTTTATTGACAGGACCTTTGAATTAACTAAACACCAGTAAATAGTGCTTCAAATCTTAGTACCTTCTTACTATATAGCCAATCGTTTGTTATAATTAAATTATTACCCAAATTAAGTTTATCCCTACCAAATTGCTAAATTGTATAATTCCAATTAAGACAAGATGGTTTAAATATTCCATGAAAGAAAGTTTTAGCATGTGGGCTTATATGCAGGCTTAAAAAAACTAATACTGTGTAGAAAATAAGAACTTTTTCATAAAAATAAAACAAGTGTGTATATGAAATAATATGGGAAAAGGCACATAATTTTTAATTGTCCTTTCAAATATCACATTGCTTGTATACAAATTATGGGAGGATAGACATTTTAAAATCTTGTTAATATATTTCTAAATGCAATATTATTTATCTAAATAAATTAAAATTATTTCAAGTCAGCATGTAGGCAAGTCATCACATGGAATTTTCTATTTTTTCCCACTGCATTAATGTGACAATACTATCACCTTCTCATTAATGTCTAAACAAACCTTAACCAATGATATCAGTTGAGCCACAGTCATCTCCTATATGATTGTAAACTGAGAGTGAACCAATTTGTAATTTATTTTTATGTGTTATAGAGCCCTTCATAGATCCTTTGCATATATGTGTTGATCAGGATCAATAAGGAAATAGATGGCACACTTAATTGGTATGATAGTGGAGCATTTAATAAGGAGACTATTTACAAAGTCATAACAGATAAGAGGGAACAAGGACAGTGAAGCCCTCTTGGGCTAACAGTAGCAGAGAGCTATTAGCACTCCTGGGTCTGAGGGGCTAAAGTGGGGAAACACCCGAAAAGATCTGTAGCCAATGTTGTAGCTATAGGGGAGAACTGCTGGCAAGAATCGTGGCCTTTAGAGGAGCTCAGGCAACTGCAAAACTGAAGCCCAGCAGAAACAAGCCTCATTCCCTGAGGGCTTCCTTCTAGTTTTCATTAGCTTACTATTGGCTAAAGCCAAACAAAATCTGTAGACGAGAGAAGTCGATCAATATACTCTACCAAAGACTGCATCCTCAAACACAGAGACAGATGAGAAAGGTGGAGAGTAGATGGAAGCAAGGGTAGGAGGAATGAATAGAAACAGGGAGTATCTCACTTAATAGATAATTAATGAGTGGGACAATGATGAAGTCTTCAAATGTTTCAGCTTGCTAAAATATATTTGCTTAATTCTGGCTGATAAATGTAGGGACATTAAGTGTTTAAATAAACTTCACTGCACTCTTTCAAACCATTAATTTGGACATAATATATTTGAGCAACTGAGGTAAGGGGATAGCCTTAGAGGAGGCAGGAAATCAGGGAGACATACCCAACACATACTCATAAGCCCTGATCTTTTTTGTCATAAATATGATTTCTGGTAAATCTAAAGCCAGGTCAATAGAGGATGACAGTTGTATTACCCAAAGTTGAAAAACGAATTAGCTTTGTAGCATAGCCTTGATTAGTCTAATAGACTTTTTTTTTGATTAGCCAAGCATTGTTTACAAGTCCTAATGAATAACACCTTGTTGATTTGATATTTCACTGATGTCTGTCCATAACTAGTGTATATAAATAACGTAATTTTGGAAATAAGTAATGGAGTTATTTAAAGATGTCATATGTTCTGTCCTTCACTGAACAAAAGAATCCTTTTATTGTGTGAATCATCATCTCCTAATTTATCTTTTATTTAAGTCTGGATTTTCATATGTTAAGATGGCTTAAAACAAGAGATTTAAGGGCCAAACAACAGCACTGAAATGAATTGTTGAACTAAAGTAGACCTACTCTCTGAAGGCTGAAGTGATAGTGATTGTGTTGTTATATTAGTCATATTAATCAGGATATCTAAAGTGTTGAATATTCATAGGAAATAAAATCACTAGTTCTTAAAACATTTCAAGCTACATTAGGATTAACAATTGAATGGCAGTCAGAGATTTCTCTTTGTAATATATTTTTCTGAATTTAACCTTTCAATGTTTCTAATGGAACATATAAGTGGATTCAATAAATCAATCATTAGGACCTGTAAAGCAATAGATACCAAAGAGGAGTGCACACATCACAGGAAGCACATCTTTGCTTGGACTGGATGTTATTAATCAATCTCTTCCATTTTTTTCCCTATTTTACGGGTAAAAATGAAATTGAATTTCATTAATGCTTTAGTTTAGTACCACATCAGCCACCTGAAATACAAGGGCAATAAACAAAAGGCCTACGGTCACAGAAGTTTTTAAGGAAATTCCTTAATAATTTTTGATGCATGAGAGGATTTTGCCATGTGTGTTTATGCATGTACTCCCTGCCCCACATTATAATAATACTTGTGAATTCAGGTCTTACCCTCAGAGAAGTTCTGGGAAACAGCCAGCAGGAGCATATGAACTGAGTAGGTAAGTGGAACCATGAGAATATCAGGACTGATACTAACTCAACCTTATCAATTTCCTAACTTCTTCCAGAGGAATTTCATACCACCAGGTCATATGTTTACAAAGACCTCAGCTCCTCCCCACACCAATTTATGCAATACTGACTGAGATTTGTTATCCTATTAACTCACCAGAGGATCTGTATTCATTAATATATGTCATTTGTAGGTGCTTCCAGCTACAAATGAGTGTGAACAATTGGGTGTTGCCCTGGGTCTAAATGTAATTACAATATTCAATTCAGCATATGCCATGCTTTACAAAGTCAATAACCTGTCAGGGCAGACAGTAACCCCGCTAATGTGATGCATTCGAGGAAAGATTTGTTAAATGAGAAGAACAAGAGATAATGAGAATAATAAAGATTATTAAAAGATTTCTATTTCTAAAATCTTCTATTACCTGGCATTTATTGAATAAAGCTTCATATACGCAAAATAATAGAAATCCTTCCTACCTAGTTGAATTCACAAAGAAAGGAAAAAAAGATTTAGGAAAAGAAAAACGGCTACTAAGTTTAGCACAAAATTGTCTTCAGGAACAAAGGCACATATGTCAGTTTGGAGAAACAATTTGAAATTTGTAACCAATAGCTTCATTATCCTGGCTTTGCTTTCTCTGGTCGTTTTTTGCAGTTTCTGATTGTCCTTGGTCCCCACACTTTCTGGATATTTGGAGGGAGCAGTTTGATGAGCCTGAGATACTTCTTGGCAGCTTTCTAAGACTCTCTGTCTGATAATCTGAGACTGCTGAGAACAAAAATATTTAGTCTGTATAAAGCTCTATACAATAGCCCATAATAGGTAGGTGGATCAGCCCTTTGGGCTCAGGTAAAAAAAACACCCTTATTCCTCAGCATGCAATGAATAGATAGGGTCACACTACCCCTAACCAGGCATGTTCTGTTACATCATCCTCTAAATTAGGTCGTTGGGCCATATCTTTTCTGAGCCTTTTGCAATAAGGATTTGTTTTGTTTCCTTGGTGAAACAATACTTTTCCTGCTCTGAGCACTAGAGGTTATTTAATTACTGTTTTACACATTTATTCCTTCCTGAGGTGCTCTTATGGTAACGTGAGCCCAGATGGCAGATGACATGTCCATTTCCAGGAAGAAATTTCCATCTGAGTACTTCCACCTGAAGCCTACACCTGCAGATAGGTCTCAGTGTTCATCTGACCTGTTCTTTTGAGGCTGATTGGTTACATGGTAAGCGTGTGACCTTCCAGCAGGTGACAAAACTCACCTTTCTCATGGAACTAGGTTTTGCTTTGCTTCTTAAAGTCAGGATCTCTGGGAAGATCACCACTGTTGACTGTGCTCAGCTCTCCTCGTGCTTGCTGTATAGTGTTTATCAATCCCTACAATTTCTCTCTGTAGCAGAGACATCTCTCTGTTTCCACAATCCTAGTCTAATTCCATATCCTCTGCTGTCACATGCTATAATTTTCTCTTCTTCAGCCTGGCTGGAACTTTGAGATTAAATTTTTGATTAAATAAGAAATAATAAGCCACAAAAGTTATAAACAGAAAATTTTAGTTCATTGTTCCAAGATGGTATAGGAGTAACACAGGTGGAAGGAAGACAAAGCTTTCTTGCTTCCAGTGTTTGGTTCCCATTCTGTTATCAGTTTCCCTCAAGACCAGTTGCTAGAACCATGATCAGATCCTTTCTTGCGGAGCTGCTTTGGGCTAAGTATGCGTATTTTAGGGGAGGAAATTCTTCCTTCCACCCTTAGGTTCTGTGTCTGGCCAAGGATGAAACTGACACAAGACAGATTAGTAAGAGAAAAGCATTGAATTTTATTTAATAAGACAAAAAAGCAATTAGGACAGATATCCTTTTTTAACAAAGCGTGATAAATTTGTGGAGAAGTGACAAGACAAAGGGGTATTGGTTATGGACAATAAATTGTGGGAGAGTGACTAGGAAATATATGAGGAAACTATTGGAAGAAAATGGTTATTTTCATAGGTTTGCTTGTATAGATCCATTTCAGTGTAGGTCACCAATCTCCACTGATAAGAATGTTCTCTTCCTGGTACAGGGAGGGGAAGCTCTCTCATGGGAAATTTTCTGCATCAGCTGTCTCTTAGTGCCTTCAGCTCAAAATAATCAATATGCCAAAGCAGTATATTTTGGGGTTGGCATGTTCTGATCTTCTTTGGTATGTAATGTGTATATAGAGATAAATCCTTCTTAATTTCCTTGTGTTAATATGGCGAATAAAGTCTGATGTATGTCAAGTGGCCATTTCTTAAATGATAGAGCATTGTGCTAGGATCATGAAGGGCTAAACTGAGGAAGATATATCTGGTATATTTCTGTGGAAGCCCCTTTTTTAAAAATACAATTAAAATTTACTTATTATTTATAAAGAAGGTTTGAGGAAGCTTTAAAAATAAATTGCAGTAAAAACCTAGAAAATCTAAAATAAACTCAGAACAATTAAATTATAGGGAGAAAGAAGTTAGAAGCCAACTTCAAATGGGTTGATTAATGTAGATGAGCACTAAGGTGAAGTCACTGACAACTACAACAAAATGAAAATGTTTTATTTTATCTAGTTCTTGCTGTCTAACTGAAGAGAGCTTTCCTATCCATCCAAGTGTCCTCAGGGCCCAGCCTGGTAAGTAAATGAGTGAAGAGGCTGGGTGTGAACCCAAGAGAATAAATGGTACAATTTTTGTTGATCCCATCCAAAGGAATTCAAACCAAAACCAAACTGAAACAAAATCTTTGCTAGCAAAATAAAACCGAAGATGGGAGAGGGTTTGTTGTGCCAATGGGTTTCAGCCCCGGGCAAGTTCGCTATGGATTCAATGTGACCAAAGAAATTGACAGCAAAACGTTCTTGGGGTGAAAGGGTTATACCCAACTTTATTTCCAGGTGACAGGTCAGTCACTAAAATCCCGTTCACTCAGAGAGAGTCTGCATGCAGCAAGCCAGTCTCTGCCTCTGGGCCTGTCTGTCTGTCCCACACAGCTGTCCTCTGGGTCTCTCTTCTCTGTGCTGCCACCATTCCAGCCTCTGCTCTGCTCTCCTGGAGTCTTGCAGCCGTGCCACCATGCCGCACCCAGAGCACTGGGCGGAGCTCTTTATATAGAGTCAACAATGTATTCCCCACAGGTGTGCAATGAGCTAGTCAGCCAGGGCCAGGTGAGAATCCTGGCCGCAGGAACTCTCATTTTATCCACAGGTTAGATACCAATTAGCGATTCCTGAGCTACAATTAAGATCCAGGAGAAATTTATGACATGGGTCCATTTGACATTCTATAACATAACCTATACATTACCCATTGTATTTTATTATTTTGAAAAAGCACAGAAATGGACTTACTTTAAAAGGTCTTTCTAATATTAAACTTAGGAAAATGCTGAAGATTTAATAATATTGTTTTGCCTTAGTGAATATACCATGGACTCTCTAGAAATGAGACATGCCCCAAAATGGCCTAAGAGTGCCCCTCGGTGGCAGGACACAATTAAAAATACTTCAATTTAGTGATAAGAGCACTTCCAAAAGCCCCAGTTTTCTTTGGTCTGGAGTGAATGCCTCTCCTGTTTGGGGGTTAGTAATGTAAAAAGTTCTCTGTAGTCCTGAGTTAAATAGAAGAAAGCAGTGCCATTCAAGGTATATTGATTCCATCTCAAAAAAAAAAAAGAAAAAAGGTCATCTCCACATCATACATGATTATGCCATTTATATGGTCAGTATAAACTGAATTCTCCCCGACACACCCCCTGCCCCTGACACACACACACACATATACACTCATTCTCTTACTATTCAGTAATTATTAGTCTCTAGGATCTAGAGTCTTCAGAATATGAAGAATTCTAAGGTTCTTGGGGGCACTTGTGAAAAAGCAAACTCGAAACCATTATCAGTGTCAAATATCTGTGAAATGCCTGGGCAGAGCTGACTGACAGGCCACACAGAGAAACTGGGTTCTGAGTGAGTATGAGAGAAACAAAAACTTGAGTTTTACAACGTTCTGAACTGACCAATAGCCACCAGATCAAGTAAAGCTACAGAGAAGCTACAAAGCATGCCACTAGCAGTCCCCTTTTAGACTGTGAAACAATTAAGAAGGCTGGCTTATCTGCTGGGAAGAGTAGTGAAACCTCTGACCACTGGCCACTGGCCAAGGAATATGTTAGTTAATGGGAATCCTGAATTCCAGAATGGCCTACTTTGCCCAGATTTTATTTAGCAAAACCCATGAAGATGCCAAGATCAAGACAGTACAGTGAAAATACTGGCTAAAGTCAGAATGACAGAGTGGTTTTGAAGTCAAGTCAGCTTGGAAACAAGTTTCTCAAAACCCAGCTGGGCTCCTTAGATTCAATTAGGGACTTCACCTGGGCCTTGAACAGCCTCTGTGCACTGTTTCAAAGCACTAAGCACTTGAGACTTTGCCTGACAAGAAGTAACACCTGGGCACCTCTCACTAAATCAGTGACCCCAAGTGTCTGGAGAACAAATGAAGCTTCTGCAGACTCTTTCCTTTTAGCATGTTTGTTGGGCTGGGGCATTCTTCCTTTAATGCATGCTTATTTTTATACTTGCTACTGCAGCTCTTCATGGATTTACTGAAATATTTGTAATATTTCAGAATAGTCCTCTTTGATAGGTTTTCATTTGGTTCTTCATTTTGCAAACAAAATCTTGTTTACCAACTTGGCTGCCTGTGACTTTTGGCTAGATGTGTGATTTATTTTGGAGAATGTAAGGAAGTACATTTAAAAGACCAAGAAATTGTTATTACAGTGTAGTAGGAAGAATACTAAAGTTATTTTCCCGAGATTTCTATCCCCACATTATTCAACCACTATGAAGGACTTTACAGCATAATTAAGGTTAATAATCAGTTGACTCTAGGGCAGGGAGCCCGGATTTTCCCAGGTATGTACAATATAATCACGTGAGTCCTTAAAATCAGAGGGGGAGGGCCAGAGAGTCAGAATGATGTGGTTGAAGAGGGAGGCAGAGGAGAGTTTTGAAGCGTGAGAAGGTGGACTCAACCCACTGTTGATGGCTTTAAAAGATAGAGACGGGGTCAGGAGGCACAAAATGTGGGTGGCTTCTAAAAGCTGAGAAGGACCCCTGGCCACAGTCAGCAAGTGTACTCAACTGCATGGAACTGAATTCAACCAAAAACATGAATAAACTTGCCGAGTGGATTCTCCCCCTGTAGCTCAGTCAGCTGGCACCTTGACTTTGGCCTTGGGAAACCCAGAGCAGCGAGAACCACCTTCTGATCCACAGAACCGTAAGATAATTGATCTATGTTGTTTCAAGCGTGTTTGATCTAAGCTGTTTTAAATTAGTGGTAACTTGTTATGGCTGCAAAAAAAAAAAAAAAAGATACCTGTAAGGCTCAGAATGCCTTGGGATACCTCAGTGTCCAGGGTTACCTGAATCTGACTCTAAGTAGTAAGGAAGAGAAATGGGTGAAAGGAGGAAGAAAGAGACAATGAACACGAAAGAGGAGAGAAGGGGGTCTAATGCTAAAGCAGTAGCGATTTAGGCTCCATTCCTCTTGAGGAGGACTCTGAGCCTGCGTGGCTTCTGGCCTGTCTCATGATATTTGTTTCTCACAAGTCTGAGTGTTACTATAAACTGTATTCTTTTAAGTATGTTTATAATTACAGGGTTGTATATGCAAAATCACGCATGTGCTTTAAGGAATTACAAGGGATCTTCAAGGGTCTTTTATTTCCAGGCCATTTTTGCCATATAGGCCGAGTTTAGAAATGAACTCACGTGTCAGATACAACACTGTTGTCCTGCATGCTGCCTTTCCAAGCCACAGCCTCTGGAGAACTAAAGCTTTTCTAGAAGGAGGCAGCCTGCAGAAAAGTGAAGCAGCTTCACCCTGCTGCTCAGAAGTGCACACTGTTAGCCCATGGAGTCCCTCAACTTCCAGAGTATTATATACCTTCCCCTTCCCAAGGACATCATTAATGGTTCCTTTTTAAACTTTTTCCTCACACAGTGACTGGGCTGTTAGTGATAAGCAATGTGGTGTACTCTGAGAAACTGGAGGGTGAGGGACAGGGAAGAAGGCCAAGCCCACAGGTGATCTGCCCCAGCGCTGTTCCCTGTTAGGTGTCCTCCATGCCCAGGAAACTCGAGCTGATGGAGACAAAGTTCCTCATCCATGGCCTTTCTCTTTGGGTAATCTAGGTTCTGTATTGCTGCTTTCTCAAATCTCTCTGTAGTTTTCTGGGTAGGAAACTGCGCCGGCGTCCTACAGATTGACTCATTTAATAAATACATCTCCAGTGCCCTCAACAACCTTCAGGAGCCTTCAAAGGTGACTTT
Source organism: Phataginus tricuspis (assembly GCA_029783875.1). NCBI lineage: Eukaryota > Metazoa > Chordata > Mammalia > Pholidota > Manidae > Phataginus > Phataginus tricuspis. The sequence continues at coordinate 50,662,199 of JAQQAC010008880.1, read as the reverse complement.
CATTATACATATTTAAAAAAGAAACCAAACTCAGAATCTTGAGGATTTCAGTTCTAAAACCAAATTTATTATGTTCAAAGTTGTGTCTGGATAAAAGGCAAGTATAATATTAAAATATTAATCCATTCATGCCATTTAGTGATTTGAATTATTCACAGCTCTTGTATTTTATTTTCGTAAGAATACAGCTTTTATCTATGAGGCCAGTCAAACTGAAGAGAATATTCTTTTCTTTTAGGATCCTTCTCAGGTGCGGTTGTTTTAATATAGAACACCCTTCTTCCCTCATACATTTTATGAGCTGTATTCACAAAGCATTTACACTTGGTTGAAGTACTTAACAGAAAAAAAAAAACTAGGTAAGTGAACACTAACAGCTGAAGCAAAATGCTAGGCAACTATTTCCAAATTTAAAGTGCTTTGAAGCTGTTGAGCTGTTAAATCCCACTGCCCCAGGCTCCCCTTCCTCCTAGACTATAAGGGAGATGATGTTCTGCAGAATATTTGGTGGTTCTGTTTGTAGTTTCAGTCTTCATTTTCTAAACTGATTTGGGGACTTAACTTTACCCTTCCCTTTTTTATGATATTAAGTCAAGAATCTCCTAGGTAGGAAATCATCCTTTGAATTTCTGCTTCCTTACTTGTAAAAAGGCAATAATATTTATCTCTGCCAATCTCATAGGGCCAGGAAGTTCTACCAGTATGATATACAAGGATATAAACTCTAGGTAGCTACACAAATACAAAAAATTGGTGATAAAGTTACTTCAACATTATTATTAGCAATAACTTTACAGACTTTAGATATTACAAAGATTCAGAAGGCACAGCATTTATAATTGGTCAGAAGCCAGGACTCTGAAAAATCATTCCAACCTAGAATATTTTATTTAGGTTCTAACCTATGTGTGATTCTAAGCACTTAAAAAGTAATATTATGCCCACCAAATTACTGCTTTCCACTCATTTCCCAGTTCTTTCAAACATATTTGATTTGTTAAATTTTCCAGAAATTTTTAGGACCCTAGTTGCTTTCCTCTGAACAGTCTTTTTGTGTTTTACTCAGAATTGACCTTTAACCTTTGTAGAGTGGAGCAGAGCTGACCCCTATTCATATGAAATAACATTTCTTTTAATATCATCTAAGGTCACATTCACTTTTTGTCAGTCTCTCATTCTTTTTGTCCGTAATGGAGGAACAGAGTAACTTTGCAGTGGTTCTTTGGAGTTTGGTAAGGGCCATTATCATAAAATCTAAAGATACTTGATTTGATACAAGAAACAGGTGACAGAGTGATAAAGCAATTTGAATGAGGTCGCACAGCTAGCTGGTTTTTAGCAAGGTGGAATGTAAAGCCAGTTCTCCTAATTCTAAGTCTGATATTCTTGAAGTAAAGAGGAGGAGGGCACAAAAGAAAGATGGCTTAATGCAGAAGTCAGCAAACTATGGCCTGTGGGCCATATGTGGCCCACTTCCTGTTCTGTAAATAAAGTTTTATTGGAGTACTGCCATTACCAATTATTTACATACTGTCTGCAGCGGTCTTCACTCTACAAGAATAGAACTGAAGAGTTGGGTCAGAGTCCATCTGGCCTACAAAGCATAAGATGTTTGCTCTCTAGTCCTTTATAGAAAAAGTTTGTTGGTGCCTTAGAGGAAAGATAACTAAAAGTCTAGTTGGGGTACTTTGTGAACAGTTTCTTTAGTTTGCACATTTGTTCCTAATTGTAGCTTAAAATAAGCTATTTGGCTTTTAGGCAAAACTGTCTGATCCTTTCATGATTAATTACAGGCTGAGATTAACAAATGTGACTATATACTTGCAAAAGAAGGATCAATACATATTCTTAGAAGGCATTTCCCATATTATGGGGATTTGTTTCCTATATCCATCTTCATAATATATTCTAGGGCAATGGAGATATTTGAAATAGTTGAAAATTATGCAGGACACACAATAGCTATATTCCTGTATGTGAAGGACTATCCTATGAATAAAGGGATTAGAAGTATTTGTCCTTCAAGTCCAACTAAAATTCACTTTTTCTGTTAAGCCCTGAAGCCCCCTTCCCTTCTTTGAGCAGAATTCATCACATTCTTTCCTATGCTTCTAAAATAGTTTGAACAGAGTACTATTATAACATTTATCACACTGCATTACAGGTAGTTGTTCACACATTTGTCTCCCTAGTCGATTGTGAAATCCTTGAAAGTGAGGACAATTCCTTATTCATTTTGGCATCTCCATCACAGGGCTCAGTCTCTGGCTCATACTAGAAGCAATCTCGATGTTTGATGAATGAATGTGTTCATCATTCTCAGAGGGCAAAGCAACGACCAATGTGAAATAGTACAAAGAACTTTGTGACAGCCCTGGCAGCCAGCCATGGCAAGGTGTCCTGAGCAGTGCTGCATGGTCATCAGAGGCCAGAACTTGGGGTTAGAATGCCTGGGTTGGAATTTTAGCTGTGCTGTTTACTATTTGCCTTTGGGTAGGTTACTTAATCTCTGAACCTCAGCTTTCTCACCTTTGACATGGAGATGATATAGGCCTATATCAGTTTTGTAACTATGGTCTACAGGCCCCTGAGAGCCCACAAGATGCTTTTAAGAAGTTGGTGAGGTCAAAACTACTTTTCTAACAATACTAAGACATTATCTGCCTTTTTAAAACAACTTTCATTGACACAAATCAAGGCACCAAGTTCAACTAGTAGTAATGGTTTTCTCTTTTGTTGTGTAGTGGCAGGAAAACAACAACAACAACATGCTAGTTTCCTTGATGAACAAGTAAAATTACTAATTTTATTACATTTCAACCTTTGGGTACAATGTCCTTTTTATTATTTTGTGTGATGGAATGGAAAGTATGGATAAATCAGTTTTGCTATACTTTTGTAATAAAATTACTGTCTTAAGGAAACATACTATTAAGTTGCCAACTGAACCAGCCACTATTTTACACTCAATACCACTTTTACTTGAAAGAATCACTGACAAACTAGTTATTCAGGCTTTGGTATTTGGCAGATATCTTCTTAAGACTTAATGAAGTAAATATATCACTTCAAGGAAAACAGCTAATAGTATTTGTTGCTAATGATAGAATTACGTCTTTAAGCAATATTTTGAATTTTGGAAAACTCATAGCTTGAGTTTCCACCATGAGCTTGAGAGCCTCTCAATACTTTAACTCCCCTGAAGAAATCAGTGGTAATGTAAATGGAATTTTAAAATATCATATAATGAAATAAGGCAATATTTTGAAGATCTGCATAACTTAGTGAAGTGGTATTTTCTAAATGACCAGTGTGTGCTGTTAAAAATCCTGCATAGGTAAAGATCTATTCAAAGTACAATGTAGATGTGCCTCAAGGCCAGTAGATTTTAATTCGACTGTCATTTCATTAAGATACTTGATATGGTTTCAGATTCCACATCGCAGTTATTCTTTAAGTGCCACTGCTGAGTTGTGGTGTTCTATCGAAGAAAATTGGCAAGTATGTGAAAGGGCTTCAAAAGTACATATCCATTTTCCAACTACATATCTGCTCATGAGGCCAATTTTCTTCATATACTTCATGCAAAACAGCATATTGAACAAACTGAATGCAGCAGCTCATAAGAAAATCCAGCTATCTTATATTAGGGCAGATATTGAAATGATTTGAAAAAATGTAAAGCAAAGCTGTACTCCTAATTTTTTATTTTGTTTTGCATAGATTACTTAAACTATGAATCTCAGTTAAGAGTTCAGATTATAGTTATTTGTGTTATAAAAATATTATTTCTGTTAATATATAATAGGGTTATCATTTTCATATTGAATAAATCAATTTTTAGTTTTTCAATTTTAATTTCTAATGTGGTAAATGCCAATAGACACAACTCACATAATAAAAATTCTTTGAGTTCCTCCATATTTAAGAGTAGGCAGAGGTCCTGAGATGGGGGGAAACAGGCATTCTCATATACTTCTGGTGAGAGTATAAATTTGTACTAACTCTCTAGAAACAATTTGGCAGTATAGATCAACACTTAATTCACATGTTCGTTGATTTAGCAATGTAATACAATACTGAACTGTAATAGCAAAACAAAATGGGTTCTAAAGGTACACCATAATAAAGGATGGTTAAATAAGTATGTCTATGTGATGAACTACTGTATATTTTACATACATTAAAAGTAGATATTTATGTGGAATGATGAAAATATTTCCAGGATATTAAAGTATTAAGTATTTTCTGTAAGATGTAGAAAATAGTTTTTAGTATGATGATTCCATTGTGTGAATAATTAGCAGATCTCTGTTGATAGAGATAAAACCTAGAAACTGGGAACCAGACTTTTATTGGGAGAAAAAATTATTAGGGTTTGAGGAAGGTTGGTAGAAGGCATTCATTTTTCACTTTATACCTTTCCATATTACTTGATTTACATTCACTTTCTAGTTTAAAACAAAACATTGAGGTGACAATACTATAATGGCAAAGAAAACTAGTTAAGAAAATGTTAAATCTCCTGGCCTGTAATAAATACTCAGCAAGTACTGGTTGGACAAGTGAATGACTTCATGTGTTTGTAGTGGTGCCATCAGGAGAGCATTCTTCAAGAAATTGCTGAATGATAGCTTGGCAGAAATATCATAGACAAGAATTCTGCCTCTGAGTGTAAGTATATCTAACTGATGTATAGTGTTGGATTCTGATATTCTTTGATCTTGATATTTATGAAAGAATAACACAACATTTTGAGAATTAAAGTTTTATACCAAATGTCTTACACCAAAGGGTTCTCTCGGAGACACCTTAAAAATCTTCAGAATTTATTTTCCATCTATTAATTTTCATAGCACTCATTTTCTCTCTTTCTTTTTGTTCTCAAAGTGTGGAGGAGGTGTTGGGACAACTAGGCCAGTATTCTCTTACTTTGGTACTACGCCATGGTAAAAAGCACTCTTTAAATTTTATGACAAGAATTTAGTATATTAGTTTCACAATTGCCAGTTCTTAAAATAGAATTTATTTTGTATAATGCCACCATCCTTAGCACAAGCTTATCTTTAGGATAAGCTTAAGTTAAGAAATGAATGACACAGTTTGCTTTCTTAAGTAAAGAGCATTCCAGATTACACAGTATTCCTTAAAAATCACTTAGTGGTTGCCAGTACTACTTTTTGAAGAATCAAAATATGATTGCACAAATATACACAGACATACACATAGATATCTATGCAAATATATTTTTATAAAAGAGGGCTTAGGTTATTGTGTGAAAAGTGGTTGGACCTTTCTGGAAGAACAGAAATTAATAATTTATGCTGAGTATATCTTATTGAAAGAAAAAAGCCAGTTTTGAATAATGCTCCATACCAGTAGTATTCTTCACTTCATATATTAAGAAGTAGGATACAAAAAACTCAATAAAAATAACATTAAAAAGTCATAAATGTTGCTCAAATCTTCTTTCCCCATCAGTCATATTCATGAAACTGAAATTTCTCTTTAAATGGTGGTTAATAACAACAGGATTTTATTTGGTGAGTTAAACAATAAATGGACTCATTCACTTACAAGACATATGTTGAGGGCCAGACTGTATGCCAGGTACTGAGGCTTCAGAATTAAGATATTTTTTGCCTTTTAAGAGTTCAGTGGCCAGTGAAGCAGACAGGCATATAAACAAATAATTTAAAAAGTTCTATGCTAATATGGGAGAGAATGGGGTTTGGAGATCAACAAATTTTAAACCTAGGCTTTATACTTCTGAATTCTATAGCCTTCTAATCTTTCTAAGCTTGAGGGATTTTGTCTATAAAATGGGGATAATATTTTCATGACTGACTAAGAAAACATATTCAAAGCACAAAGACTAGAACTGAATCTCCTCAAATGGAATATATTTATTGTCCTTAATTACAACATGAAAAGTACGACGGTATGGGCGTGGACAGGAAGGAATGATTAATTTTGGGATGAGAACAAGTGAGGGAAAATGCTTACAGGAAAAAGTATTGAAGATAAGGAGGTGTTCATACAGAGAGAATTCCAGGCAGAGAGGTTTGCATGCACAGGGGCGTGGAAGTATAGGAACTGTGAGTTGTTTGGTGAGGCTGTAGTCCAGGGTACAGAAGAGGTAAAAGGAAGATGGCGAGTTAATGATCCTCCTCACCATGATCTTTCATATCCTGAAAATGGTTCACTGCAACAGCAATGGGAATGAGATAAATAGATTTGAGCAATATTTTAAAGGTAGGATTTGTGGAATTGAGTGACAATGTAGGATTGATGGAGAGGAAGGAAGAAACTTCCAGATATCTGATTTAGGTACAGAAACATTATCATTAATCAGAAGAAGGAATTTCAGAAACACGTAGGTTTGGGAGAAAATTATAAACTTTATTTAATGTTATTAAATCTGATTTGTCAATATCTTAGGACAGAGGGCTAGGTTGGAAAAAAGATTTGGGAGTGCTAAACACTTAGACAAGAGTAGAAGTCAGGAATTCCAAATTTATAACCTGGCTATGTTGTCCATTAGCTTTGTGACTAGTATGTTTTACTCTTCTATAAGGGATTGAAAACAGCTTAACTTTTGTGATTAGGAAGTCTTGTAAATGTCTAGGTCTTAGCTCTAAATTTTCTCATAAAAAAACCAATATTCTTCACAGGCTTTGAGTATTATCTTTTTTGATAACTGAAGTCCCTTTAAAATGTTGTATATATAAGTAGAGAATGGAAAATTTATACAAGCAGTTAAAGATTTATATTAGATTCATGTCAGAAGAAATGTACCAATTAGTAAACTCATTGATAAGGGCTCTATTTATAGTTACATTTAAAATCATTATCATTTACTGTGAAGTAGCCCAATAGTTAGGAGGTAGACTTTGAGTCAAACTGCCTCCATTTGAATACCAGCCACTTATCTCTTGGACTTTGGCAAGTTAACCTCTTTTCTAAAATGTAGATAATCTGAGTATCTATCACATAGGTTGTTGTGAAGATTAACTAAATGTCTATAAACTCTATAGGATAGTGACTACTCATAATTAAGGCCTCAGTGTATAATAGATACTTTTACTATCATCCTCAGAAGCAGTACTAGTATTATAATTTATCATCAAATGGTAGGGATTTAGTGCAACAGGGGGGATATAAGAGATAACCATATCAGTTTTATAGATGATAAAAAGGAAGCTCAGAGTTGTTAAGACATAGTCAAGCATGTACACCTAGTCAAAGGACAGAGCCAAGGACTGGTCAGCTCAGTGTACTTCTTGCAACCCTCTGTTAAAGGGCCTTCATGAGTAGGTTAAGCAAAAATTTAATTTTAGTTGATAATTATGCTTTGGACACAATAAAATCAGAAATGTTATACTTTATTAATTGAATTTGCCAATGGTCAGATGTTCCATCTTTATGGACATTACTTAAAAGTAAGCATGAACTATTATGGATATGGGTGCATGTATATCGGGTAATATTCATAATATATATGTTCACATTTAATAGTCAGGAGTAGTTTGCAGACTGCCCAATATTCAATGGGAAACAAAAGACCAAGATACCATAAGACACTTTCTTGATGTAACTTCAATTTTACAAGTTTTTCTTATTTATTAGATAATTAAACTCACACTTTAAAAGGAGATTTTCTTGTTTTATAAGTTTACATACTTAAAATATTAGATGTCAGGCTAAAGTTATTGAACACTTGCACATATGCACACAAAACACTGATAGCACCACAGAATATTATTTAATAATACTTGAGTTTCATATAAAATATTTTCACCTGCAAAGCCCAGAGCGTTTCATCAATATAGATGCTGTTAATCAGAGACTTGAATAAATAGATGGGTTTTGTATTGTACCCTGAAGATAAGTAGATTTGGATTCTTATTGGATTTGTGTAGTCTAACTTTAGGAGTTATGTGGAAGTGATAAAAAATGAGCACAGATTTTTATCATCTGCCCATAATAAGTGGTGCCAAATAAAACATTTGCAAGCATTTATCGGTAACAAACAATAGCTGAATTGTCAGACCTTAAATATAAAAAACTAAGATAAAGATGGCAAATTAACCAAACAAAATGAATAATAAGTTAAATATTAGTTATTTGAGTGGTATAGAAAAACAAAGAGAAAAATGGAACTGATCTGAATAATACACTTTTAATCAGTCTTAATTTAAGTACACCATTCAAAATGAATACAGTTTTGCTTGTACAATGTAGTTTATAATTAATTGCGAGTCGCACCCTCTTCTTTTAATTTGCATTATTGCTCGCTTTTCCCATTCTGAGTTCCTTTGCACTAAAATTTTCATTTTCTCAGTGGGACATTTTATTTAGTAAAATGAGGGCCTAGCTTAATAAAAACAATTCATACTCTGTAGCTGAAGTTCATAGTGAATATCTAGCAACCTCCCCCTGCTGTAGCCATGCTTTTGTGATCTTGGTGCTTTCAGTTGGGAGAAAAAGTGGATGAAAATAACCCTTCATCAACACACGTCTGGAGCCCCTTTCCTTACCTCTACCACATTTTTACCAGACCTCCTGAGCATTCTTCACCTGTCCCTAATAGGGCACACTTTGGTGTATCAGCTAAAATATGCACATCCCACCTGCATGGAGAGGAATGGCCATATCGCACACTAACAGTTGGCTGGAAAGCTGTTCTCAGTCCCAGGGCTGCCTCGTTTATCCCCAGACCTCTGAGCCTCCCCATGCTAAGCTGCTTCTCCTCTTTCACCCATCCATCTCCTGCTGTCCACCAAGGTCCACACACGTCTCCATTCTTTTGTGAACCCTTTGCAGACTCCCCAGTCTATACTGACTGGTTATATTGTACCCTTAGGGTATAATTTCATATTTGAGGAATTACTGTTCAGTATGGTTTTCTGAGGCTTGCTATTGTCTCAATTTTACTTTAAGGTTCTAAAGGAAAAGGACCATGAGTTTCATTTCTATAACATGTGTAGTACCCAGCCCAGTGGGGAGAGAGGATTAAAGATCATAATAGGTACTAGTTAACAAGTTAAATACTGTGACTGCAATGTATTTTAAAAAGTCCATTTTATAATACCCATTTTATAATACTCATTAGAATGAGATTAACTTCTTTTCTGAGCAATTATAAGTTTATATACATTTTTATTATATATAGTTATAGATTATAGCATAACAAATTTTGTTGAAAAAGAAATCAGACTGTCCTGGTAAATATAGGATATGTGTTAACAACCAAAATAGTTTTGTTGGTTTGTCATGGTATTTTTAGATATAAGCATTATTTAAATTTTTGTCTACTATTCATATACTCTAATAAAAGGGTTTTTTGCTGATAAAACTTTGTTTATTCAAGGTCATAGGTGTTTCAATCTTAGGACTAAGTTGAGAGCAGATGATGTTCAATTTTTAATTCATAATATAATATACTTAGGTGCCAAAATAATGCACAAATGAAATCAAAATAAAAAATTCAAGTAGGCATTGAATGTACCAAAAAATAGCAACTGCAGATAAAAATGTTATACACCATTTCTGTGAGTTAGGAAAAAATTCTCTGGAAAGAAAAAAATGGGAATGGAATTTGGAACATTACTTGGCTATTCATCTAAGACAGGTCCTGAAAAGAATAAAATGAAATTGAAATGTAGCAATTTCCTGGTTAATTTCATAAGCAGAGAGAGCCCAATCCTGCCAATTAAAACAAGGGCGCTATTTGTTTCATTGGGGATTGATGTCTTTAGTTAATCTACACTCAAAAGCATAAAAAATAGTTTATGTTGTAAACTTAGAATAGAAAATATTATTCTGTCTAGGAAGTCAGTGTAAATGAAATTATTTTATCTGAGGAAACAGCACAGTAAAAATTCCTTTCCTTTAGGTGCAGTTTTAAAGTATTCTTTTTTATCTTAAACTCAGATGATAAAAAGTATTAAGAATGTACTTTAGTAGAGACTTAATAAATGTTAAATTAGCCTAGGGCAGTATCTATATGGAAATGAAGAAAATTACTTGGAATTTCTGATCTTTCTCCACAGAATTAAAGCCTTAACTTCCTTATGTCAGATCTACAATTAACTACAGTTAATACATGCTTCTCCCATTCCCCTTGACACCTCCACTTTAATTAAAAAATGTTTTAACTTGATGTTTTAAAATAATCCAAAATCTACAGACAATTAAGAATTATCATACTCAGTACAGACCTGAAGAAAGACTAAAATTTTTTCTGCTAAAATGACCCAATCAAAAAAGGAAAAACAGTTTGACCTCATTTTTTTCACTCAATTAAGAGAGAAAGTTTCATTTTAGGTTGGTAATTGCTTACTGAATAAGATGCAAAAATAAGGTAATTTAGAAAGTTAGAAAAAGTCTTCAGGTACCTCTCTTCACTCAATATCTTTTGATTTTATGACAACTTTTTCGCAGTGCACTTAATTCTGAAGAGAGGGTAGAGCTAAAATAAAGGGAAAAACACTTCACTGATTTCTCATAACTCTTACTCAGTTTTCTGCTACTGTAGGTCTTCTAGGGGGGTTTATTAAGCAAACTGGCTGGTATAAGAAACGCACAATACCATTTGGAAATGCCAGTATGTGAGTATACATTATTCTGATATGAAAAAATTGACTTGGCATTTGCTTAACTTGCCTTTTTAAGAAAGAAGAAATGTATAAGGAAGTATAATCTATACATAGAATTTTAGGTAAAAATGAAAGAATGACAAAATGGAGCCATGATGATCTCACTCTTTCCAAACTGTGACCTAATTATAATACTTTGTAAGACAAGGTCTCATTTTCATGGGCTCCTATTACCAGTTAATGTACATATTTTGAAATGAGTTTTTCTTTTCTTCTGTAGACTCTTTCTTTCTTCTCCACCTCCTTCATTTCTTCCCCTTTTTCCTCTCTCCTTCCCCTTTCTCCCACTTGTCACTGATCAGAGATACACTGAATAAGATGCATCGGGTAGTCCACACATATGGCATATAGGCCAAGCATACGTTACAGAATAAAACAGATATGGTCCCTATCCCTAAGGAACTTAAAATCTAATAAAAAAAATACATTAAGCAAATCATTACAGTTAATTAAATTTGCAATACAGATTAAGTCTGGGGGGAATATCAATTTTCAATATCATCGTGCATACAATAGATTGGGTATGTGTAAAATATAATTTCTGTGTAGGAATATTGAATAAATATGATTCCTAATCTAAGGAAATGATACTGTAAGACATACTAGTTGCTATGGTTCATACAGGGAAATTTTCTGGGTACTAAACAATTAGATGGACATATGCAGTTTGGGGCTATGATAAGGCCAGCTCCTATACATGTTTCCCATATGGGCCCTCAACCAACCAGGGGACTCTAGGCCTCAGTCATCCCTTACTTGAAATTTCCTTAGATCCTGCCTTCATTCACCCCCAGCCTACATCTCCTGTGGGTCAGTTAAGACCTCAATCCCAGGCTCCCAATCGTGATCCAAGAACTGTGGCTCAGTTCCAAGGCTAACCTGCGCTGAGTTTTGCTAGACCAATGCTTAATTTTGGTCCTCCTGCTAAGTAATGAAAACCCTCTCATGCTAGACCCTGCTCTTCAAGATGAAGATCTGAGGCAGAGAGCAGAGACTCTTGGTTCAGATTATGACTTCTGCATTGTCCTGAGTTTCTCTGTCCATTTTTCTCAGGTGCACCTTCTTCCACAGGACCCTGTTCCTTCAGCAATGGCTGCTTCTACATCTTATGGCATTCCTGAAGTACCAAATAAGGATGCACGGGGTGTTCCAGAAATGAGGCTATTGCTTCTAGCCAGTGTTTTTCTCCCATCATAGCTCCCTGTGAGATATAATATCGCACTGATTATATTATAAATTGTTTTCTCTGTATGATACAAAATACTATGCAGTAATTAAGCAAATTAAGGTACCTCTGTTGCCTTGAAATGGAAAGATCTAAGTACGAGTAAAGAGATAAGTGTAAATAAAGAGCTAAGTATGAGTAAGGAAGTAAATTAGTTTCATATACTATACCATTCTATTTAGAAACTTTTTTATATGGGCATATACATAAATACCAGTACATACATATGTATGTATGAATGTATATATAGGCTTATTTTATTGACAAATATTTATGACAGAAAAATAAGTCTGGAAGGAAACATACCAAACTGGTATAAATGATTGTCCTTAGATAATGGATATAGACACAGAAGTAGCAGTAAAATTCTAAACTTGAATTTGGGGTCTAAACTTATAATGGCTTAGGTCACTGTCTGATCTGAGCCAGTCTCTGTGGCCAGAGTTCGAAGACTGTTATTCAGTGAATTCACCCTAAAGCAAGGAGAAGCCTCAGGCCCACCCAAAAGACATGTATTATGGGAAGGGTGGCTTTTCCCAAAGAAGAATCAGAATGCTGTTCCCAGAAGGGGTACTAGATGCCAGGCTATAAATGCAGCAGTGCTCCAGGATAATACTCCTCACGTATCTTGATTTGCATGTGACATTTGTGCACTACTCTAGTAACTGAAAGGTTATATACAGTACATCTTAAAAAAAAAATACACAGAAGATTTTCAATTTTAACTAGATTATTATAGAAGTTGAATTAATACTTATGCCATAAATCATAAGTATAAAAACAAATAGTAAAGAAAAGGGAAGTTGTTTGTATACCTACCCTTCACCTTACAGACACTCTGATAAATAAGCCCAATATGTTATTTCTAATAAATTGCCATCCCTTATTTGTTTTTGAATATATTATCCTTTATCACATTTCTCACTAGACTAATGCTTGGCATTAAAGCCTTGTAGTTGTGAGTTCTAGGATTTTCTGTGAGGTGGTCTTTATAAGCCTCTAACATTATTCTAGAATTGGCAAAGTAAGTTATTTTGCTCATTAAACCTTATGGTGCTTTTGAATTCCATGCAGAAATTAAAATGTTTCGCAATTCTGTAAGAATAGAGAAAATTGCTAAAATGTAATAATGTTCCTTAAGAGAAAGGACTAGTGATCCAACAAAAAATATATTTTACTGGTCTCATTATCCAAGCATCATTACCTGCGAAACAAGTCAGAAACATCCAAGTCCGTGGGGCCTGGCATCTTCAAAAGCCAGTCTGGGGAGCGTTTATTTTACCCCAGCCTGTCACCTGTCACGTTCATGGTGCTCAGTGTCACAGGCCTTAGTAGACTTTACATAATTCCAGCTTTATCCATCTCAGCATGTTTTAAGGGAAATGTAGCACCTCTAACTGAAGTTTCAGAGAGATTAGTTGTATTATTACTTGGAAGACAACCACGTATATGAGACCCAAATAATTTCCCAGTACTGTATAACAAATTCAGGTATCCCTCATCATGCCTAACCCACTCTCAAGCTGAAAGGCTATTAACTCTTTCTCCCCCAGCTTCAAGTTCTGTTGCTGAGAAGTAAGAGCATCCTAAGGATATTTGAGGCCCATCAAAGCCCTCATTATGGCCAAAGTCCTGGCAAGCAGCTGTGTACATATTAGACTTAAACATTCATTCCCATGTCAACAATTCAGCATTTGTTTTTAGATTGTCTAGTAACTGATGGATCCAGAAAGGGATCATATGCCTACCAGTCTATGGAGAAAAATAATAGCTCCTTTGGAAACATACTCTATCAAATTTTAACCAATTATTTCCCTAGTGTGTGACAGCACAACTTTTCTGGCTGAAGAATTCAGATGGAAAGTCTTTTTACCCATGGCCTGGAAATGATAGCAGCAGCCATATGTGAATGCCGTCCTTCTTAGTTGAACATTGATAAGTGAATTTAATGTGGCCATTGTAGTATTTTACCAAGTTAAGTGAAAGGAAAGCAAGTGAAAAGAAAGAAATTCAGAGGTCTAAACAAGGGGTAAGCCAAACAGTTTCAGCTAAGAGTTGGGAATGCGATGGATGCCGGCAGGCAGGGCAGTGAGGATGTTTGCTCCAGATGGCAGGCATTTGAGAAAAAAGACATCACACGAGCGAGCAATCACTTGGAGCTGGCATCGGCAAGGCTGGTCTTTGCTTTTTTCATAATGCAAGACTATTGCTGCTTTACAAAGCACATAAAAAGCTTATGGAACTCAAGTACAGCGAAGAGGAGTACAGTGGAGGAGAGCAAGAGGTTTTAATTTTCATTGAGGTTATTTGGGGTTTGATGTCATTGGATGTAGGGCCTCAGAACATATTTTGACTGAATTGTTTTGCTGTTTACAACCTAAAAACGGTCCAACTGGTGATGCACAGTTAGAAAAACCCTGTTAAAAAATGCGGTCATTGTTTATTTCAGTTTTTGAAGATCTTTAATACTTGACTTTCTAGGGAGGTTTGAGAACACAGAAGTTATAATATTTACTTAAAGCTCAGCTTACTTTGCATAGAATAATGATACCTTTTGATTGGAACTGCTTGTTATTAATAAACTATATAATGCAGTCTTTACATAACTATTTATTATAAAAGTAATATATGTTTATTTTAGAAAATCCAGATCACATCTGACTATCTAGTTAGTTAAGAAAAATTATCCATAAATGCTAGCCATAATCTTCTTAATTTTACCCCTGGCCAGATACTAAAAGTGGTATGATGTTTCTAGTTATATACAAAGTAGTATGTGTGTGTGTGTTTATATGCATGACAGTATTTTGTTACTGCTGAACCCCAGTGTCTAGGAGAGTGTAAAATATACATGCATGTAACCTGATTTGTTTTTAGCATTAATATCTTAGTCTTCTTCAGTGGACTTAATACACTATTATAACCTGCTAGATTATTAACAGACCAATGCATTCATTGATATGACTGTGCTCTTTTCCTGCCTAGTTACCAATCTTCTATTTATTATTTTCTTTCTGCTAAGATGGAATAAATTATGTAAAGTAAAATGGTAACTGAACTTCACTGTGCATTTTTATGTGAAAAGGAAGACAGTGTGTTAGGTTACCACACCAAGGAGTAAGAATGTGGTTAACAGATGTCTCCATGATTTTCAAGTAACTCCTTTAGGGAAAGGTGATTTCAGCTTATCCCATCTCAGCATATTTTCAGAGAAACCTAAACTTTTAATGATGTCGAGGATTATGAATCATGACACCCATAATTGAAGTTTCAGAGAGGTTTAATTATATTGTTACTATGAAGAAAACCACACAGGACTGTATTTAGGTACAATTTCAGAATGAATTTCATTCAGTTTCACATCTCTGTTTTTCTTTTAAACTATCTGGTAAACATCCAGAGATTCTGAACACCTCTCTGATAGATGCAAAGAGCTTTTAAACTAACACTCAGCTGTTTGTTTATTATGTTTTCAAACTTTTTCCAGTTTCTGTTTAGTATTCAGTGAAATGGTGTAAAGAGAACCATCTGCACTGCAGCTGCAAAGGGATTACCTTTGGTTCTTTTCAAAAAGAAGCCGAATGCCCCCTGTGCTCAGCCCAGGACAGTTGCTTGGATCTTGCACCATATGTTTTATATAGTAGTCCTGGAGCTACCTCAATTAATAGCTCAGAAGCTACAATTAGCTTTGTAGTGACTGCATTCAATAATAAAAAGGCTGCCTAAAATAAAGAACCTCTTGGTTCCCTGTCCCTATTATAATTGCAGACTAAAGATTTGACATGTTGGATGACAGCAAACATACTGAGATCATTAGCCCATGATGGATACTCTGGTTTATATAGTCTATTGCTACCATGCCAAATTCCAAGTGTGTGCTCATATATTGCCACAAAGCAAAATGAAATTATTCTCAACAGAATGTATTGAAATAGAATTTTACAGTCCTTACTATGTCTTGATATTGCTTTTGTCTCTATCCAAATATATATTTTAAGCAGTGACGAACATGTAGTGTAATGTAATTATTATAGCAAAAATGCATTATTTTACAATTTGCTGTCCTTAGCAATTTTTAAAGGTATAATTAAAACCCTTTGAAAGCATTTCAGCAAACTCCCTTGTAAATTCTTTTTAGCAAAACCCTCTAGGCCATGTGTAGCTCTAGAAACCATTGTAATCATAGCACCCGGATGTTAAGCCACTGCATATCATCAGCTGGGGCAGAAGTTGCATGGATTTCTGACTTATATCTGGTTTGAAGGAAGACCCAGAATGAGTCAAAGGTTTAGCTGGAGGTCAGTTTTGTGAAGATGACAGCACTTGTGTATGGAATTGAAAATTTGCAGTTTCCTAAGTAGGATGACACCTTAAATAACTATAAGATTGGTGAAGTGGCATTAAAAGAATAAATAAGATTTCTACATGTAGAGTTTTAATTATTTTTTAAACATATATGTATATATTTATATGTGTATGTATATTTGAATAATTTTCCTGAATTATTTTGGGACTACCTATTGCTTTCTTGTGAGTTCTAAGTAATTTCAAATTATCAAATACTTAGTTGGCAGAAATTAGACTGTGTGTCTGCATGACTACAAGAAGGAAGGTTTTGTTTATAAAGGGAAGTTGTTAGGAAGAATTGGGGTATTTGTTCCCTTTCCTACTTTATTCTAGATAGAGTTGGGTAAAACAAACAGTTTTTTATAATGTATATTAGAAAATTCAGATGTACCTTCAAATAGTTTTTTCCATGGCCAAAGAGAGAAATGTCCTCCTAGTTTGAGAATAAGAAAGAGGATACTGTGTTGGACAGAATGGAGCTGTTACCAGTTTTAAAATGGAGCAGAACTCCATGAGGACTAGAAGAAGCAGCTCCAAGAATAAAGCTGCTCCGAAAAGAAAATAACAGCTTAAGTGTCTACAGTGAATGAATTAAATCAGTGTATTACCGGCTTTAATATCCACATTAGGAAAAAATTTTTAACTAATAGGTAGAACAAGCCTTATCAACAGTGACCAAGAAGCAGTGCAGTGACGGAGACTGACTACCTGATTATGGGAGCAATTCATCCTAAGAAAACATTTCTTTTTTAAAAATACTTTTTATTTTATAAGACTCCCTATACTTTCTGGCAAGATTAAGATTTTCTCATCTTTCATTATCACCATTCTCTGAGTATTCCAGAAAATATTTGAGAGGGTGCAAAAAAAAAAAAAAGTATTTGAGTTGGGTCATATAACTACCTTGGGAAGTTAACCAGAAACTTGGCAGTCACAGATGTGAGCGCAAAAATATTTTATTATCTTAGTTGCTGTTTTAGTGTTTAGGATCCCTTAAATTGGGTATGTTTTTTGAGGCCAACCATTTCTTTATTTTGGAAGATTTGTTATAAAAAATCTTCATATTTAACATGGAATGAAGAGGATTATCTTCTAAAGCACACAGATAGTAAGGACTGAGACATGGAATAATTGTCAAGCTATGGATAAATCTTCTCTAACAATAAAATAGGTTTAATGTTATCTTGGATCCATACCATATATTCCTTCTATAGTCCATTCCATTTTAATACATTTTATCATGTTAATCTGTTAAGGTTTCTATAAGTTAAATGGATGGAAATATCTGCATTAAAGATATTGAAAAATTATTATACAGTGAAATCTAAAGTGAGTCACCCAGGATGATGACATTCAGAGCCAGAACATGAAGCAACGTTCTTATCTCACACTTCCATTTTAGTTCATTGCCTTAAACACATGCAATAGGCATGCCCTGTTTTCCTACTAATTTTATGGATTTACCTATCCATCTTATTACTCACCAGCATCCCTCTGTGACCAAAAACAAGCTTTTCTAGTTAAGGGTCCAGTCTTTGGCTTTAAAATGGAACAAAGATAACTAGTCCACTAATTAATTTACTGAAGTAATGGTTTAGCCCACTTTAGCAAGGGTTGATCCAACTAGAGTAGTTGACTGAAACCCTGAAAATAGATATCAAATTTGAAGTCTTTTTCATCTTTTTATCTGGTATAATATATGTGCTCTGGGTTTGGCATTATACTATTTCATTAATTTATAGATTTAAGAAAAGTTTTGAAATAGTATTTCTAAATTATATTAAATATACATTATATTACAAATATATGATTCTAATAAATACATTAATTATATGTAAATATACAGTAAAAACCATGTTTAAAACAGGCCAGTGTTATTTCACTGTTATAATGGAACTGTTTATTTTGTTGTGATAAAACACAATTTCATATTCTATGACATTTTTCTGAATAGTTCTAGGAGATGATACTTTTCCCTTGAAATAACTGCTCATAAATCTTGAATTTAATCAGTAAGTTTAGCAACAAAAGTTTTGTTAATTATAGGATCATGGGATTTTTCCTTATGTAATTAAAAAATAACTTGATTGTGGTTTATTTTGAACAAGCTTAATGTGTTTCAGGATAGGTGACATATTTTTAATACTTTTTTTATTCTGAATATTTCTCTGTTCTGATTATTCATAGGTGTTCGACCATGAAACAAAGTATGCTCATTCATTCTACAATCTTATATAATGCCTATTGTGCACCAGAAATTGTTTTCTGACTTCTGTGGATTTAGCAAATACATCATTCTCGACACTCCTGGAGTTTACCTTCTAGTCGTGATTTGTCCTATCAACCAAAAGTTACCAGATACCATGCAGTTAAATCTCTATCTTACAAACTTAAGTTTTCTATTGAACTTTAAGTAATTTACATTATGTCAATAATAGATGAAGTACTTCCTGGGTACCTTTGTTATTTTGTTCAACAGGACTTCTGAATTATTCACCTCTCTTTTAAAACTAGTATCACTTATTTGCACTCTGTTCCAGAGTAGGAAATACTTCAGTATGGCATTTATGATAATATTTACAATTAAAGTCAATTTCTTTCCAAGCAGTTCAGGAACATAAAGGACATCAGTGTCCTTATTTCCTTATTTTATTACAGGAAATAAGCTTTCTTGGGACACAGCTGGCTAAAAATATACAACTTAGGATCAAGGTTAAGCAGTCGAACATGACAGAGGTTTGTTTCTCTTTCAAATAACATTTCTGGTATAAACTGGCAGGGTTGGTTTGCACATTTAGGTCATTCAGAGACTCAGGTTCCTTACATGCTTTACTTCTATTTTCTAAATGGCCCTCATCTGCACAAAGCTAAATGCCTGCCATATCCATATTTCAGCCCTGGTGGAATTGGGTTGGGGAAGGAGTTCAGTAAAAGCTGTTCATCTTTAAGTTGAAGATAACCAGAAATTGCATACTTCACTTTTGTCATGTTCTATTGACCCGGACTTACTTGGCCACTCCACACTGCAAGGAAAGCTGGGAAATGTAGTCTCTCCCTGAGTCATCATGTGCCCAGGAGGAACGGGACAATGCATTTGGAGGACAAGCAGTGTGCCGCAGGGTTCAGTGTACATTAAACAAGAGTGCCAAAGTGCCCTGGCTTCTGACTGGGTTTGATCAGTCCCAGGAGTGATAGATGACTGATACTCTGTAGATATTAGACTCCATAAAGTTAGGATTGGCTCCAGGGACCCAGAGCAGCCCATGACCAAAGAGTTTTTTGTGATATGAACTTTTGCTATGCACATATTCAGTGTTGAGAAGGATCTTTTAGGAATGCTGCACAGATTTTTTTTAATCTAAAAATAGTAATTTGTATGAAAAAAGAATCTAGTACTTAAATAAATATTAAATCTCCAACAGCATGATTGTAAAGTGAGTTTTACCACCCAAATCCTAGATGTTTTAAGTCTACTAGTATATGGATAATGAAACAAAGAGGGCATCTCCTGTTTCATTAATTTTAAGAAGGTTTACATGTAGATTCAAAGCAGTACCACTAAGAAGT
The DNA here is from genome assembly GCA_029783875.1 of Phataginus tricuspis. NCBI lineage: Eukaryota > Metazoa > Chordata > Mammalia > Pholidota > Manidae > Phataginus > Phataginus tricuspis. Next base: position 50,642,399 of record JAQQAC010008880.1, on the reverse strand, counting down.
TTGATGTAGAACTTTGGGAAATAAGACTCTCTTCCTTAGTTTACTCACTGACTTACTTACTCATCTTTTAAATACCATTTTACCAGTTTTTCAGCCTATATCTAGTTATCTGGAAGTCTAGGGAAGAAAATTCCTGGATGGGCCTTCTCCAAGTTTATTTCACTAAGTCTTGGATGGGGCCAGAAATTTTGTATATCTAACCAGGCCTCAGGTGATGTGATGTGGCTGATTCCAGGCCCGTGCTTTGAGAACCACTGCATTACACTGTTAGATGAAACTCGTAAGTGTAACTCCCAAAATGCTCTTTCAAGGAATGATTTGTCCCAAGTGCTGGGATTGCTGCTAGTGGACAGTCTATCAGCTACTTCAGGGATTGCCCTGGAGGCAAGAACTGTCTGGTCCTGGGTCACCCCATTGCTGGAATGGCCCACATGCAATGACTGCCTGCAGAAGAAGTATAAAGACCCAACATCAGACACTCTTCCTGGCTGCCTGGCCATTTTGGTTCCAGAACTCTTTGAGGAGTCAACTGACTTGTCCCTGGGCCTTATGCTGCTTTCTCCTCCTTGTCCAGATGCTGGTCCCAAGGGCACTCTCTAATAAACATTATAAACACTAAACTTTCAGTCTGCTTCTCTAGAGACCTCACTCTGCAATGGTAATGATTCAGGTCCCAGTGTGTGTTGGTGGCCCATCCAATTGAGTCCAGGATCTGCAGTCTGATATTCAGGTTGACTCAACTGGCCATGTCTGAGCCCTGCAGCTCATGTGTCAGCCACCTTCTAACCTACCCATCTCCTGTCTGTCTGATCCTCACCCTCCCCTACATAGCTCCTGCTATGGATTCCAGTCCCAGAGATTCTGTGCATTTCCTGCCCACCACCCACAGTGCCTCTGTGATGCCATCCTTTCACCTGTCCTAGTCCCATGTGTCCTTCAGGGCTCAGATTCAAACTCAGCTACTTCAGGAAGCCTTCCCTATAAAACCACTATGGGCTGATCTTGGCATTCTCCTAGTAATTGTTTATAATCTATACCTGTGCTTATTTCTTTAACATCATGTGGTATTGAAAAATGAACACATAACATTTTTAAAGTGAACAATTCTTAATGTTCATTTTTGTCTATCCTTCTAGACTGTGAACTCCCTGAGAGTAAGGTCCATACCCATAATTATCCTTGAACAGGTAACTGACCCAGAAATATGTACTGAATTGTTGCACAGGCTGAGTAATGTGCCCATGTTGCCTTGTCATTTATCTACTAGCCTTTTATATGTATCTTTGCATTTTATTCTCTTTACAAACTTCTCAGGGACAGGCTTTCTTTTTAGCTTTATGTTCTAGTGCTGTGCTTTAAAGAAAGCAGGTGTTCCATAAATACTTGCTGAATAAAGGAATCTTGTATAGTTAGTGGTTTTTATGGTCCATAACAACAAGCTAATAATATATATCCTGAATAGAAGACCATATCTTATAATTTTATTATACATTTCTTAATATTTGAATGCTTATCATACCCCAAGCTCTTCATGATCTAAATATTTTATAGTGCATTTATAAATAAAGTTAAAAAATAATGAGTTAGTATATTAGTTTGAATTTAACTACAGCATTCCACCTAACAATGTGGAAAGTTTATAATAAAAAAGTGATGTTATACCTAGCAAAGCACACACAAATTGTCTTTGAAATAAAAATTCTTTTTCAATGTGATCATACCACCAAGTTAGCCTCGTCTCCCACTTTCATGAAAGTTCAAAAGATAATTTTTAATTTTGTAAGTAAGCTTCTTTTAATTTTAATTCTAAACCATACTTTCTGTTTGTGCTAGGCTAGACCAAGGAGTCTTACCTAGATTCAAAGATGGGCAAGTTCATTGGCTTGGAGTTAGTTCAAATATGCTTTTACTATGGTATTCTCCTAACATAGCAAAGATTACATATTGTAAGAGTGGGCTGGGATATGCCTGGGGCTTCATGAATTTAATGGAGACACACGCGAGGCTTGGTGATCTTGGCTGCCGCATAGAAGGAGACATCTGTGCTAAGTAAGAGGCTCCCATAACTGCCTTTATCCCACCCAGCCTGTCAGCATCAGAAAGGGCCATATGAGGCAATACTACTGGGCAGCAAGCCACGTCACCCAGCCCAGAGTCTACTAACCAGTGTTCTAGGCCTTGGTGATCCTGTTGTGCTGGACCTGGGAAACTGTCCTACAGTGCGTGTGTACAGGCCCAGGAAGTTTCCATTTACATCTGGAATGGGACTTCCTCGACATAAGAAATGTCCATGACCCAGTTCCTTTATTAATTTCAGAGGGTTCACAAGTGAGATGGTTGAAGAGTAAAATTGTCTTCACATTCTACAATCCTATTCCGTTTATAATTCTGGCTAGAATTTTAAGTATCATAAGTAAGAATGTCAATTCTTCTATTACCCATCCTCTAGGACTTGATTAAAGGGCATTACTGTTAAGTTTTTTTTTGTGATCCTTAATCAGAATCTCAGTCAACCAAGTTAGTTCTCATGAGAACAGTGACAACAACAAAATAGTATTAAGTCAAGCACATAGTTGGGAAACCCAGCTTTGAGACCAAGGTCTATAGAGCATACACTCATTTTTAATTTGGGCAGTTCAAATAAAGTTTACACAAGCAAAATATGAGAAGGCTCAATCTGACAGAATATCAGACTCAAACAGCAATACACCCCTAAAGGGGCAAAATATCAGGTAACGTGTGGGTGCTGTGTCAGGGATGTGCATGATTTTTATATTTTCGGCAGACCTAAAAGGCTAGTTGAAACCTTGAACTGGCATCATTTTCAACTGTATCTGGCACAGTCAATGAGCTAAAAAGAATCAAAGATTCCTTTTAAAATGAAAATATGTAAAAATGAAAATACTAAATCTCAGGCTGTACACCATGAGCTTTGATTTTATTTGATTAGAGTTTTCTGAATACTTGATCCACTTTCCCCATTAAGGCACCCTTATGACTGGTGGCCCCACTTTATGATGTGGTTGGCTAGTTGTTTAAGGCTGTAGAACAGACCGGGTTCATCTTGGGAGCCACCTCTTCACCCTGCAGCACTGGCATTTCTACTCTTACCAACTGTACCATGTGAAGAAGTTATGATTGGCCATTATATATCCAGATATGACTCCCAAAATGACAACATGGTTAGAGCCAAATGATGCTAATTTGTCAGTGCTTCCAAGAAAATATATAGATGTCCTTTGCAACAATGATTAAAAATGCTATCATAATACATTTTTTAAAGTAGTAGGGAAAATATGTTATGAAAATAAATGGCTTATATAAATATATTTTCATTCAAACAAGAATGTAAACTCTGTGGGCAGAGACCATGGTTCATTCTTTTTTTAATGTCTCAAGGAGTGGCAGGTATGTACAACCAAGGATACTTTATGAGTTTTGGTTGATATTTTGTTGCTTAATATGTATCTGAATATTTTCCAGTTTTGTTCTCACCTCCCTAGGTGATCATTCAAAAATTCCCTACAGATTCATGGAAAATTCTAAAAATTAGCTTATACAGAAAAGATGCACCGTATACAGATCAAATGCACATGCTGTCCATCTGTGGGTGGGAGTTCAATTATTTACTTTCTGTAGCATCATATTTGTTTTGAAATTGCCTCTGGTACTCCAGTTGTATCTGTTTTCCTCAGACTTCTTGTCTGATACTTCCTCACTTTCCTAATCTTCTCTATTAGGTGCTTTGTTTGTGGAACATACAGCTACAACAAGCTAGAAAAACTCGGAAGTGATAAATCAGGGACCAGAAAAAAAGCAATCAGATTCCTCTTTTGAGTGTATAAAGTCTATTTAGACAGATATGACCTTGCACTAAAAAAGAAATGATTAATAAATATTTTAAATATTAGGTATTTAATATTTTAGCAAATCTTTAAGGTCAATTTTTTGCTAAAATAATTTATAGCACAACTTCAGGGAACTTTTATGGAAATGAATTCCATAATCTACCCTTATTGTCATGGGATGACTTATAATGGAGTTGTACTGGTGTGCATCAATGTTAAGCTGGTTGTGTTAGAGACTCTTGGCTAAACTGAAGCAAAGGTTCAGTCAGTGGAATTGGTAATTGAGACAAAGCCAATAATATTGGCAGTGCGTCACCCATCTCTTTGGCATAGGGCATCTTGACTGCCTATAGATGTTGTTACTGAATATTTTCTGTCTTTAATTTGGAGAAATAAAATGACTGATAGTAAAGAAAAATGGTAAATTGTCACCTTTGATCCTTTCTTCTAGAAACTGTATACTCTAGCTCCTGGGGTAAATATGATTCTAGTATGTCCCTCTTTGCTAAAGTATTTGGGCGGTTATGTAGATAACTTAAAATGGGTAGTAATCCATACCTTATATGGAATGCTTCCAAAAACAAGTTCAATGATATAAAAACAAGATAATTTTTAACTTACTTAAAAAAAAATTTACAATCTAAATTGGTTTTACAGTTGAGGCCCTGTTTTCCTAATTCTAAGCTTTATACATACATGTGGTGAGCATCCCATCAGCAAACACAGGAGTCAGTACTCTGAGCCCTGTTTGCAAAGACCTCAACCTTGACTTGACTCCTCCCCAGGTCCTGCCAATAGGATCAAAGGGAGACAATTGGCATTTAGGATTGGTTGTACATATCACTTATTCCTCAATGTTTTTCCCAAACTTTAAGTTAAAAAAAAATCACCAGAAAGCAACAAGCTTAACTGCCAATAAAAATGCCTTAAGTTCCAGTTTACTACATTATTTTAGTTTTTTTAAATCAGAAGTCAGTTAAAACAAAGGACCATAGGAAAAGCTTTTCTGCATCTTCTGCAAGAGACTATTGACGTTGTTGCCCATTAAGTCATCCGGAGTTCCTCGAATATAAATTCCTCATGTGTAAATTTCTACAAGAAAAACTTCTCTTATAATACTGTTCCAAGAAAATGTCTCTCTTACGACTGATGTTTTCTTTAATCAGACAATGAGAACTGCAAAATTGTTTCCTCTTTTTTCTTGACTTCTGAGGAACTCAGAAATAGATGTGATGTTTAGTTGACATAACCATCTTTCTCAGCTCTTAGTGTTTTTCCCCCTTCTTGCTATTTGGTTTCAATTTTTTTTCCTTAGCTTTCCTACTGCAAATTAGCACAATCTTTTTCTAGGAACAGGTTGAAAACAAGTTAACTAACATAAATGCCAAAAGTTAGGAAGTCTGTCATGCATTCATTAATTCATTTTAAATCATTCATTCCTCTAAGTTTATTTCTTAAAAATATTATCTCCTTTGTGCTGTGGAATGCATGGGGCACTGTGGACAGAATTTGAATGAGATGTATTCGCTCCCTTCAAGGAGCTTCCCCTCTGATTCTTCTTTGATCTTCTATAATGCCAAGCACAGAGTAGCTCAGCAGATACATGTTCTCTGAATGCCTCTTCTTCATTACTTTTCATTCTTCATTTATTTGAGTGTTTCAAAATAACATGAATTTTACCTGTTTAATTATAACACCTGATTTAAAATAGCTATGCATTTTTTTCTGTAATTTTGTCTTGGTATGATTAGAATCACAACACAATATTTTGTTTTGTTTAAAAAAAATTAGGCATCAACTCTGTGACCTCCAAAGCGTTCTTATGACTTTGAGATTAATTGCAGGGAATACCTATCTTACTTTGCTATTTCTTTTGTTTTAAATAGCCATTGTTTGCCTTTCTGTTAATCTCAAGTATGGTGGTTATTCTTTAAATCTGCCTTCCTCATCATTTAATTTTTCATAGGCATGTGAAGGAATTTTGAAACCTATGTTAGGTGACTTCGCATTTCTTGATGCAGACATGACACTTTATTCAGTCATGCAGCAAATTGTTCATGTATGTGTTTTAGTTTGGTAATAGATTTCAACTTCTAGGAGGTCGGAGATAACTTGTAACTCGACTCTCCTATAGGGCCTAGCAGTTTGTCTTCCTTATAGTAGGTAACCAGTAAATAAGTTAGTTCCCCATGTACAACATAAGTGTGTAGAAAGGCAGGTATTCTTAACACATGTACCTATTATGCTCAAACTTAGGAGCAAAAGCTTTCTCTGGCACAATAGAAATGTGTAATGTGTTGTCTAACTGATTGTTTTGTTAATTATTTTTCAGGCTTAATTTATTTGAATGTTTCAAAATAAGATGAATTTTACCTTTCTGAATTAATTATATCAAGGACAAGGAAAGATGCTATGAAAAATATCTTTTAATTCACTCCAAAACTCCAAACTTTTTTTCATTAACTTTTTATTCTTATATAAAAGCTGTTTCTTAAAACATTGCTTCCCCCTCAAGCTGCTTCTGATATTTCACATAAGGCATATTTTGTGTTTTTGGTGAGGTTTCAAATTAGGTGAGATGTTCCATTTAGAGAATTGTTTGTTTTTTTTCCACTCACATATTTCATTTTGTTGAAATAGGTAATGATAATTTAAGTTTCATAGCAAACTTTTTTTGTATGTGTTGAGACAGGAGCAAAGACAAAATTTATTCCTATTATGAAAGATAATTTTGCTCTTTGTCTTTTAAATTGAGAAGTAAAGCCTTATGGATCCCAGCATTTAATACTTATGTTAGGAATTGTTTACCTATGGGGAAAATGAGACACTGCTGGGAACCTTTTTCTTGGGAGGGACTTGTAGTGAATTAACTACTTGCTGAGCTCCCAGTTCTCAATGAGAGTAGCTAATGTGGGTTAAAGCATTTAGCTCTATTATGTATGCAATTTTTTCTCAAGGTCTCAGGTAACATCCTATAAATAGCTCATCTTAGTTAATGAAATTTTGAAAGAAAGCCCCCCTTTTTTTTTTTTTACCTCTGGTTTTTGCAGGGCTTGCTTATGAGGTAACTGGAGCTGGGGGTTGTGATGCCGTGATTCCTGTTGGCATGCAAACTCGGTCCAAGTTTTTCCTTACTCAGTTTAAATGGTTTTCTCTTCCTTTTAAATATATTCTGAGCTGTACCATAATACAGTGTATATTTTTAGTATTTGGGGGAAATCTCTCAATTTGAGATTGTGTTTTAAGCTGTCATAGGATGAGAATATGGTTCAATTATATTCAATTAGAAAGTTTTGACTAGGAAAAAACATCCTTCTAAAAGTCAGAAACAAAGATTTTTGAACCCTGAAGACAAGAAAAGGTGGTCAAATACAGTATGTTTTCATTTTGAGCCGGTGCACTGGAAACAACTCTGAGCCAGGAGCCAGGAGTCAGGAATTCTGTTTCTTTCCTGCGTCTCGGCTTCAAGGGGAAGCATTGACTGAGTTCCATGTCCATCTCTGACTCATTGCAAGGCTAAGCGCTGCTTTAGAGTGATGTTCTAGAAGGTAAGTAAGGTCCCAATTCTCTGTGTCCCAGAACCTGGGGTTTAGTAGCTGTGTCCTGAATATTGAATGATTCCTACTGAATTCCCAGATTCATGGCTAGTCTCAGTGTGATTCCTGATTTAATGCACAGGGCCTCAGCTCTGCAGCTAGAAAGCAGGATGTAGACTTGAATCCCAGAGTGGTTGCATTGGTCACAGATTTCACGTGTCTCTCTCTTTCTGGTTCAGCAGATGTTTCTCTCTGACTGCTCTGCTTATTTATGCCTGAGGTGGTTGTCAGGGCTGTTAAGTCAAAAGCACTGTCAGCCACTGTCCTGCCCTCGAGAGAGAATTTGATGACAACGTTCATCGTTACTGACATAGGAAAGAAAGTCCCGTGCCCATTTCTGGCCCACTCGGTCCACATCTCACATTTAAACCATGAAAGCATACTGATTTTTATGAATGGTGTGTGCTTGCTTTAGATTTTTAATCTTCATGAAGCAGGAGAATATGGAATCATGTGATAAATGCTGAGTCAACAACCAGGGAAACTGTTAGCTTCCTCCTGCAATCAGGACAAGAAGCAGGGCTCAGGTGCAAGCAGCAGACTCAGGAACACAGTGTGATCATAAAGCAAATTCTGTTTGGAACCCCATCATGACGTTAGCAATGTTTGTTCCCAGAATGTTCTGCCACTTTCTGCATTCATCCCTTATCTCATTCTCTCTGTTCTCAAAGTACTTGTTGTCTTGTCACCCCTTATTGTCTTGAGTCCCCACTGCACCCGTCCTCTGTGTCCCTCCCCATGTGTCTGAACCAGAGGAAAGAGTACTGAGCCAGAAGTCAGAATGCTGGACCAGGTGCTTTTACTAACTGTGCAACTTCAAGCCATTTAACCTTTCTTTATCTTGGTTATATGTTATATTTTATATGTATATACACATATTTATATATTTTAATATATTTATAGATATAAATACATGTATTTTTTTAATTTAATGGGTTGAAACTATGAAGTTCTCTATAACTCTTAATATATGTGATTCTATAGGGTCTTTATCTTCTCATTGAAACATTCTATGCTTTCCACATGCCCTACCACTAGCTGGAAAGTACTTTGTCAAAAGGTGAGCAGGGCAGTGGTCATGCAATATGGCCAAGTCCCCAGGACACTGGGGATGTTTGTGGTGTTTTTTTGTTTTTAAAGATCTATGCCCTAAATGTCTTACCTAAAAGTAAAATGAAAGAAAAAATATCTGATGATAGAATTTAAGCACTGGTGAGAACAATGACAGGTGTATTTTTTTTTTTTTTTTGAGAAAGGAATCTTTCATCAGCAGTGGACACAAGACCATAGACGCCTGAGGTTTAGTCCCAGTGACTATCAAGATCAACCAAGTGGCAGGGCCTCGAATAAAGTTGTGGCGCTTGAATCAATACAAATTTTAATCCCTGTACTAGTCCTGAATCAGACTTAGGGAAGGGAAGAAAATGGCATTAATTCAGTTCTTGTGCACCAAACCCTTCACCCTCATTCCCACTTAATTCTAACAAAACCCTAGGAGGAGGTATAGTCACTTTTCAGGTAAAAATGAAAGTGGATTCTAGGAAGCTAAGTTATTTGCTAAATTCCTTAAGCTAGAAGTGGAAGGAGTAGGTTTCAAACCCCTCTGTCTTTATGCCTAATAGCCACCGCTACTTCATTCATGTATATAAGGAATGATGAAAAGAGGAAGTATATATAGATGGTTGGTAATAATTCAGATCCACAACTGAAGGTAAAGTTTAGTTCCTTGTCCAACTTTGGAGAGTAAGATGGAGGAACATTTATTGCTAACTCCTCATATTTTCATAGAGGGGAGGTGACTTCTACTCCAGTCTCCAGGAGGGAAAAGCCCGTGAGGAGGGTGTCTGCTACTCTCCACCTCATCATTTGTTCCTTCCAGGTCTGGAGGAGTGGCTTCTTTTCACAGCAGAGTTTGGCAGGTGGAAATGGTTTTGTTCTGGAAAAAAAGTCACTCCTTTTGGCTCCTCTCTACAGGACAGACATCCTCAGTTCCCCCACGAACAGGCTCAGGCCATGGTTTCCCTTGAGAGAGTGGCTGGCGACGGCCCAGTATTGCTGGCCACCATCCACCTCAGGGGCATTAGAAGACATTAGAGGGCTCACTGTGGTCATACCTCTGAGCCACATTCTTTGATCAGCTTTATCAGTGATAAGCTGACATTTTGACCTTCTTATTTGTCCATCTTTCTGTTGGCTCCAAACGTAGAACAAAATCCTTTTATTTTTTGTCCACTGCAAGCCTCAAAAATAGGCAGGACAAAGACAGTCCAGAGGACCAATATTTTAAAATATATATCTCAGAATAATTGTCATTAAAGATAGTGCAGTACTAGTTTTTATTTGTACTTCTGGAGGAGAGAGGAAGAAAAATCACTGCCAAAATATTTTAAGGAAACTACATGACAAATATGTTTAAAAGTTATTCGCTTATGGACGAGATGAGATGTGCGGTAAGTTTAGTTTTTCTGCTCAGATAACACCAGGTCAGTGGAGCCCACTTTTATGGCTGCTACCAACAGAGCTGTGCATCTTATCATGTTTTAATATTTTACATTCCTTCTTAGCCCTGGTCAACACCTGTTCTACAAATTTGTTTTCTTTTATGTACATGTTGGGAGAAAAACATATAAGTAGTTAATTCTTTATATGAGTGCTTTCATATAGGGGATTTACTGTGGTTTTTTACATTTTTTCCTGTAATATCTATAAGTGTTCTGAAGAGCTACATCTCTGTGGGCAGAAGTCTATGTCTGTGGAATTTTCTTAATGGCTTGTCTGTCAGATACCAAGTCTATAAGCCTTCAGGGTGCCCAGTTAGGGCATCTGTACATGCAGGTGTCAGGGGTGCTTTTCCAAGACAGTGGCACACAGAGCTTTCCATTATATGAGAGTGTCACTGTTAATCTCTTGGCATATTTTTGTTCAGGTTTAGGTGTGCGTCCGGGTCTCTCTGAAAACCAGTGGTTCTTAGAACTTCATTTTTCTAAACCATGGGACAGTTGAACATTGCCTTGGGACTTGCTTGCCAACTCTGAATTCATCATATGAAAGGAGGACCCATGGTTAAAGTAAAACTACCGATAAAACAGTACAATTGTCTAACCATTTGCTAAGGCCAAAAATCTAGGGGTCATCCTTGATTGCATGCATTTTCTTATATTCAAACTATCAAGTCTGTTTAGCTGTGCTTTCAAACTCCATCCTTTGTCTTCCCACCTTGGAGCCGCCTGTCATTACCATTGCATTTCAAGGCACCGTCGTCTCTTGCTTGTCTGAATTACTGTAAAAGCCTTGGAACTCGTTTTCCTAACAGTTTTCCCCTTGCTTTTCAGATAGGCTATGTTCCACAGAAATCCAGAATTATACTTTGAAAATGGCAATCAGATCGCATTACTGCTCTTCCATTTCTTCCTATTAGTCTTTGGCTGAGCCTGTAAGGACCTGCATGATCTGCCCTTTGACTTCCTGTACTACCTCATCTGATTCTCTCTCTGCCCCATATAAACTCTGTTCTGGTTGCACTGCTATTCAAATATGTCAAGCTAGTTCCTATTTCAGGGTCTTTGCACTTGATATTCCCTCTATTTGGAATTTTCTTTAACAATAAGCAGTATTATTGAGTTCCTGCTATCAGTAGGGCTTACTCTAGCCCTGGGACTAGAGATTTCAAAAAGACAAAGAACCTTTGTCCTCACAAAGCTTTCATCTTATAGGAGATAGAGACAATAAGCAAAAAACCAAATGTATAGTAATTCAGGTGATGATAAACCAGGATAAGAAGCAAAGAGAGTGATAAATGTAAGGCATGCTATTTTATGTAAACTGTTTGGAAAAGACCTCTCTCACAAAGTATCTCTTGAAAGACCTGGAGGAAATGAGCAAGGACCACATGGCTATTTGGAGGAAGCATATTCCATGCAGAGAGAACTGTAGACACAAAGGTCCTGAGGCATGAGTGTGCCAGGTTTATTTAAGGTAGAGCAAGGAAGCCAGTGTATCTAGAAAATAGCAAACAACAGTCAGTAAATAAGGGTATCCAAGTGGTAGAGGCCTAGATCATGAAGGGCCTTGTAGGCCATTAAGGACCTGAGCTTTTAAGCTGTATCACAAAGAAAGCCATTGGAGGGTTTTGAGCATTGAAGTGGCGTGATCTTAGTTTTAGAAGAGTATTCTTCCTCTTGTATAGTGAGTGGACAGTAAGAGAGGATGGGCAGAGCCAGCATGACTAGCTAGGAGGCATGAGAGTCCAGATGAGAGAGAGTGGTGTGATGCCATAGACCCAGGATGTATTTAAATGAGAGCTAGATTTTTCAGGGTGTGCTGATATATTGAATGTGGATATGACAGGAAGAAGTTAAAGGTTATCTCCTGGGTTTTAGTTTGAGCATCTGGTAAATCCATTTTAGTTACTATGGTTGTAGTGGCATAAATTATCCATATAATTTTGCTCACAGTTTCAGTAGGTTAGGATTTCATACAGGGCCCAGCAGGGAACCCTTGTTTCTGTTCCACAGTAGCTAGAGCCTCAGTTGGGAAGATTCAAAGGCCTTGGGTTGACTCAGTAGTGGGGAACTAGAATTATCTGGAAGTGTCTTAATTACATGACTAGCAGTTGATGCTAGCTTTTGGTTAGGACCTCAGCTTTGTTGTTAGCTGGAACACCTACATATGACCCCTCCAGATAGTTTCCCCATTTAGGCCACTTTAGGCTGTCATATAGCACATCAGCTGAGTTCTAAGAGTGAGTGACCCAAGAGAACCAAATGGAAGTGCATGGAATTTTCATGATCTAGTCTTAAAAATCATGTAGTATCACTTCCCCCATGCTCTGTTGGACAAGGCAGTCACAAAGGTACACAAAGTCCCAGATTAAAGGGAGAGATGACAGACATATTACAGCTCAATGAAAGGCCTGTCAGGTCACACTGCAAGAAGAGCAGGTGGAATGAATGAGATTGTAGCAGTCATCTTTGAAATACACAGTTGGTCACAGGGGGCTACTGTGGAATAGCAGCTGTGCCTGGGGGATGCAGAATTAAGAATTAGATTTGAGTCATTTTACTTGTGATATTTATTAGACAGCTTAGTGGAGATGTCACGTCAGCAGTCGGATATCGGAATCTGGAGAATATCTGTGCTGCAGATACATTTGGAAGTTATCCATCTATTTCAGAGCATGGCCTGGATGAGGCAGATGAGAGTAGAGGGAGGTAAATTCCAAGGACTGAGCCTGAAGCACTTCAGTGTCCCACATGATGAAGATGAGAAGAAACCAGCCAAAAGACAGGTGCATGTACTACTAGGAGCGTGATGTGCGAGAAACCAAGAGAAGAAAGTATTTCAAGAATCCTCTGTGTCAAGTGTTCCTGGAAGATGCAGACTGAGAACTGACTTTGGCAACATGAAGGCTACTGATGACTCTTAAGAGCTAGTTCCTTGAGTGATGGACCTCAAAACCAACTCAGTGTGGGTTCAAGAACAGATGGGAGGTGAAAAAGACATCTATTTTGAGGACCTTGGCTGTAAAGGGAAATAGATGAATGGAGTAGGATAGTTTTTAGGGGGAGATACCCAGTCAAAAATAAACTATTATTTATTTGCTTATATTTTTATTTTTAGGATGGAACATGTTAAAGCATATTTGTATGCTAGTGGGGGAGAAAAGTAGGAAGTGGAATAAATAATGATGGTGAGGGAACACCTGTAAGAGCCAAGTCCTCAAGCAGGCAAGAGGGGAAGGCGTGCTCGTAACCAGTGTGTGCTTGGTCCCCTTCCTCACCTCATGCAGATTCCTGTCAAATGTCCCGCACCTCACCAGGAACGGCTGTAACTGCTATGTAAAAGCTCCTACTCCGTTCTCCTAACCTGCCGTATTCTTCATGGCATTCTGCCATTAGAACAATTTATTTCCTATCTTCCCATCAGAATATAAGCTCCATGAAGGCAGGGATATTGCCTGTCTTGTTCATTTAGGAAACATCGAGGAAAATGTGTTGAGTGACTGACTGACTGCTGAATGAATGGAGGAGCGCTATCTCATGTCTCTGCATGAGTCATTTCATTCTGGCTTGTCACCTTTCAAAATTATTTTACAAACTTAAGCAGTTCAAATGTGATATTGATATCACTCTTTAAATTAGGCTATCATTTCGAGACTTCTGGGGATGAAAGCAGGACTTAAAGAGAAAACAATTTGGCAAAGTTTATATTGCCTAGTACTAAGTTCATCCTTAGCAACTTGATAATTTCTGAAAACTAACCCTCTTTTCACAGATAATAAATCGGTATCAATTGTGTATGCCGCCCCCCCCCCCCCCGCCCTCCAGCGTTCCCACGGAATAGCAGTGCTGCTGCTCAGGAGAGAACACTGACAAATCAAGAGAGAAAAGCTCTAAGGAGGATACTGCAAGGTGCTTAGAAAAGTACCTGTTCACATTCTAACTCGTCTTGTCTGGTAGGAAAATGTACATGGTAACACATTGATACTTCACTGGGGGTGTATTGATACACTGTGAATTAATGTTAGGGAAGCACTTTCAAATCCTCAGATAAAAGATGCTTTGTAAGTTCACAGTTATCACTATCATGGTAACTATGACAAATGAAAGCATTTACTCCACTTTCCTCTCTTACCAGTCACTTCTTAATGGTGCATGTCAAGTAATATTGTGGTTTACTATACATCTTGTTTCTTTTTTCTGCTTTAGAGTAGAAAAGTGATTTCACAGCAAAAGAAGAATACTATTGTGAAATATCATGTTAAATATCCTAAGTTTCTTTTATTTGATGAGCCCTCCAAATTCCAACTATTGACTGACAAAGCTGTGTTATTTTTCATTATGTTATGTTTTTGGCTTTCAGTATTATAGAGAAATGCCTGATTAAAAGGAAGCCTGAAAGTTAATTCCCAACATGCCCTTTGGCAGCTTTTTCATTTCACTTAGAGGTGGGAGCAGGTGGTGTCATTTAGAATTAAATACATCATGTCTCCATTGGCAGGAAAACAACATTCAGTGATGAAATATCCCTGCAGTGAATCTCATTAATTGTTCACCAATTTGTGGTTACTTTATTTATATTTACATACAGTACTACAAGTACAATGAGGTGTCGTATATTTAGATTATACTTAGTATTAGTATTACGTTTAACAACTGTAAAAGGCCTTTGGTGTGACAGCATCAAAATGATGATGAATATCAATCCATCATCTACAGCAGGCCCCCCACAACAGACAGATTTCATTTTCTCCATTTTCCAATGAAGTGATAGCAATTTCACAAAACTGTGGCCCAGTCTAAGCCCACACTATTTTTAACATCTTTACTCTGTAGAAAGATAGAACAGATTCTATTTGAACTCTCATGTGTTTCCAGAGACATGATACTCCTGCAAATTATAATGTTTTGCTAGCATTTAAATGTCTGAAATATCTGATCTATTTTCTGTGCAAAGATATATATTTAGATTCAACTAATCATGTATTATATTTGATACAGTTTATGAGAAAAATAATTCCAGGAACATTATACTAAAATATGTTCTTTTTATGTGCCTGTTTCCATCATGGAATAGTTAAGCAAATATAAGAAACAGTTATGTTAGCTTAAAAATATATATTTGTACTTATTATACAAATGGCAAATAATACAATAGCCAACAAATAAGTATCCATTTTTTGAATTCATCATTTTCATTTATCAAAGGACTTATGGTGCATCCATTACCTGCCATGTTTTGGGCTATTTTATGGAAAATATAAAAACACTTAGGATAGCCTCTCTTCTCTTTCAAAGAACCTAAAGTCTTTTAAAAACTAGATACAAACATATGAAAAAAAATCAATGTACAATTGACAAATTACTTGGAACAAACAGTATTATAGATCAGAATAAAATAATTTAGTCACATTATTTTCTAGTATTGAAGGTTTTTACTTATAAACTAACTTACTTTACTTATAGCCTACTTAACACCAAAACTTACTTATCATATCGGATCTGTTCCTCTAAAAAAGTACATTATGAAATTAATAGTAAATTGTAATTGGCTTTATTTCTGATTAAATAAAACTTCTAAGTTCATGATTTAGAAAACATATCACAAATATGCTTCTAATATCTTATTTAAGAAGTACTATGACTTTAACATAGAAATTTATAATTACAATTTTAAAATTTATATGGACTTACAGGGAAATACACACACACACACACACACACACACACACACACACACACACACACACTAAATTGAGCTAAGCTAAGCTAAGTTAAAACTGTTTGACTTCCAGCTCTACTTTTTATACCTGTATGACCTTAAGAAAATAATTTCATATAGCTGACCTCAATTCCTCAATTGCTAAGTGGGAAACAGTTAAAAGCTACCTTGCAGTGTTCTTAGAAGGCATCAGGTTAACATAATGCAACCGTGTAAAATGCAAAGCTATGTTCAATTATAAAGGAAAAAAAATCGACCTCTAAGAATTAAAGTACTGCAATAAAATTTCAACTGGGGAATTGTTTGCATAGTTTCCTTTTTATGAGTCCATATTTAATTTTTTAGAGTCATTTGCTTTTCTTCTAAATCAGGGTATTGGTCACGAGCAGCCCACAGGCCAAATCTGGCCCATTACCTATTTTGTAGTGAAGTCATATTGGGACACAGTCATGCTCATTCGTTTATGTATTGTCTGTTGCTGCTTGCATCCCAATAACAGAGATGAATATTTGCAACAGAGACCATATGGCCTTCCAAGCTTAAAATATTTACTATCTTGCTCTTTATGGAAAAAGTTTATTACCCTTTGTTTTAAATCATCATATTTAGCTGAATCAGGTTTAATGAAGAATGTTGAAAAGTTAATTTTCAAAAGAAAGTTTGAATTCAGTTATTTGGGATTACACAGGACAAAGTATTTCTCCAACTAGGTCAGTGACTACATGCTTTAGTGTGATACTTGATGACCCTCTTGGGAGTTGTATTACCCACTCTTAGATCAGGTAAACTTAGATCTTGCCAGATGGATGAATCCGAAAGAAAGAAGCCTTGTACCTCATTGGCCTTCCTCAGGGAGACTCGCTTTGCAGTGAGAAGGTTCCAGTAGATTGACAAGCTGACTGGGACTCCTCAGGTGGGTTT
This sequence comes from Phataginus tricuspis, assembly GCA_029783875.1. Lineage (NCBI taxonomy): Eukaryota > Metazoa > Chordata > Mammalia > Pholidota > Manidae > Phataginus > Phataginus tricuspis. Next base: position 50,625,814 of record JAQQAC010008880.1, on the reverse strand, counting down.
GTAGAGTAAGGCAGTGAGGTGAGGGTCATATTAGCTCTTCCTGCCTCTCTTTGCAGTGAATTATCATCATTACCTCTTCAAACTGTACTAAAATGGGACATTTTAAAATACCCTTCTCCACCAGATTATATCAGATTTTATGAATTAACAAATAAATAAAAATATTAACCACCATAATTCTTCCATGATATAGCATCTCTCATAAAAGTGCAAAGATAGCACTGTGGTATATTTTCCTTTATATTTTTATTGTTAAAACATTGACATTAATTATTGGCATATATATTTGGTAAGTAAACTAAAAAGTCAAACAGTGGTTCACATTATTAAAGTGTTGAAGAACTATGTGCTTTCCACTCATAAATGGTTGCAGACTTTCTGAAAAATCAGGCAGGATTCTTTGAAATATTTCCTTTGGTCCATATAGAAGGCAGTGTTTTTATTTAGCATCTTATCAGTAATATAGTTCCTATTGCCATGCTAAAAGCAGATATCCCCATGTTTACATTTTAGCAAGAAAATATTAAAATATGAAAAAAAGCATTAAGGATACAAATACACATAGAGGTATATGGTGTATATGCATATAAATGTGTGCATATATATTATATATATATGTGTGTGTATATATAAATATATAATTACCTAACATTCTCAGGGTATTACTGTAGGAAGAATTGGAAAAAATATGTATGTATATATGTGTATGTATGTCTGCATGTATATGTATATGTGTGTGTCCCAGCCCAGAAAATTACCTAAAGTTTAGTTTACATATTAACAATGTAATATTAAACTCTGTTTGATACATAGACAAATTTTTTTTTTACAGTTTATTTTATTTTAGTATCATTAACCTACAATTACATGAGCAATATTGTGATGATTAAACTACCCCCTTCATCAGGTCCCCCCCACCAACCCTATTACAGTCACTTAGACAAATTTTTTATAAGTTCAATATTTTTAATATAATAGTTGCTATACTTTTGACTCTGGTATTAGATCATTTATTCATCACGTATATTAATCCCAGTCATCATGCAAAAGCAGATACTAACTTCTGTCCTCATAGAGCTTACTGACGGGAGAAATGGACATTGTGTAGTCTCAGGAATGTGTGCGTCTGTGTAAGAGAAAGAGAGAGAGAGAGCAAGTGCTGCCCATTTGAGGGGGAATGTGAAGTATTACCAATTCAGATGATCTCTGAAGGACCAGGTAGAGTCAACTAGAAAACAAAAGGGAAGGAATGCCACCCAGGCAGAGAGTGCACAAAGATCTTATGGTGGGAAAGAAAAAACGGAATATCAGAAACTAAGAGGAAGCAGGAAGAGAAGAGAGGGGTGTGGTGCTGCATAAGGCTTTGCAGGATTGGTGTCTGATGTGAGCCAATAGGTAATTTAGAAGTTTCAATAATTAGTCACATTAAAAAGTTAATCTTCATATTTTATATAACCCAATATTTCAAAATATTTCCATATGTAATCAATATTAAAAGCTATTGAGATACCAAGCTCTTTCATAACAAGTCTTTAAAATGCAGTGTATATTTTACAGTCTCAGCATGTCTGTGTTCAGACTAGCCAACTGCAAGGGCCTAATGGCCGCATGATGTAGCTCTAGAGGTCTGGTTCTCAGCCCCGGGAAAGCTCTCAGGGGAACTCTACAAGTCTGGCTGTGCTGGCCCATCCCAGACCAATTATATTATAGTCTCTGAGGGTGAGGCCCAGGAATCAGGGTTTGTTTTTTGTTTTTAAAGCTTTCTGAGTGAATCCATGTACAGCCAAGCATGATGACCATTGTGCGGATTGGGGACCGTACTGAGGGGTTTTGCTTTTATCCTAGAACAATGATAAACTTTGAAAGTGTTTTAAACAGTGATGTGGCATGAGTAGATTTACATTTTTAAAGGAGCGCTCTGGCAAAATCACAGAGAACAGATTAGAGGGACTTAGGGTAGGTAAAAATATTGGTGGACCCTTTAGGTGGCTTTGGTAGTTGCCTGATCAGAGATGATGGCTTGGGGTAGAGATGGAATCAAGTGTAATTTAAAAGATTAAAAGTCTTGATTACAGATTGAATGTGGAGCAGGAGGGGGGAAATGCTATTCAGTGTGATGGAGGGTGCTTCAAGAAGATGCAAAAGTTATATGATTTTTAAAAGATCAAACACAAGAGCTTTTGGGTGTCATGAGTTTTGAGCGTGTGCATCCAGGTCATTAAAAGTGCAAAAATAGATCTTTCCATGCTAAAGAAGTTCACAGGTTTTGCTATCAAGTATTTAATTCATTAACTGTAACTGAAGGGTTTTAAGAATCGTATCACTGAAGACAAATATTACTTGTCTTATTCTTATTACCTAGAAGTAAGTTATCCAAGGGAAAGTAAACTAGAGAGTAATTTTGATTGTTTGACTTGTGACTCATTAAAGTCCTTGTGAAGAAAATATTTATTTGTTTTGGAGCTAGAGCATGTTGTGGTTCTCCCTGTTCTGTATGTTTCCTGATAGCTGAGTTTAAGCAATTAATTAGACTCAAGATTGTGAACAAGGAAACTTGTCGGCACATAGTCCTCTCAAATTCACTGTTCCTCCTGCAATGCCAGTGTACTCAAAAGCACCCATCTCAGGCTCATATCCTCCCAGAACACATCCTGATTATCCCTTATTTATTCTTCTTGCATTACTAGGGCTTCTGGTCCTTCCTGAAGCTTTATTTTCAGGGTCTTTTCTTTGAACCTTTGAACCTTTTTATTCTCTTAGTCCAAGGAGGCAATAACTCCCCACACTCCTGAAAACAGCATCTGGACATTCTGTCTCTCTAAGGCAGGTGATAGTTTTGTGCATACCTGAAGATCTAATATAACTCTAAACCAAGAATTTCTAAAGGATCTAGTAAAACAAATTCATATGGAAATATCTAGCTGAGTGCCAGCACATAGTAAGTACCTATTGTTTGCTTACGTTTTGGGTTTATATGGATGTAAACAAAATTTTCTTATGTATTTTTTAATTGAAGGGACTGGATATGTGTAAATAAACATGACTTTAGGGAGTATTGTGTCAAGTGGCCTCAAAGATCATCAAACTAGCATGAAGTTTTGTAAGGTACTTACATGGTTCATACAGGTCCCTTTCCATCTGTTCTCGCTCCCCAACTAAGTTGCATTAACACATTTTAGCAAACTGCATATTGTCAGAAAAGGAAGCTGTCAGATTGGAAATGTTAATGTAAAGCCTCCTAAAACTGTCAGAATCACATGACATGTCTCTGATCCTGTTTGATTCCCCCCGCCCCCCCCTCCCACTCCTGCCACTGTTAATTCTAATTTAAAGTAGTCATATGTATTCTCTGTCTCTGAAAATATGATCTTCCTGAGGACTGGAATTGTACCCTGTCCCTTAGGCCTTGTTTGCAGTCGTAAATTATAAGTCCAGCGAGTGTCTCCAAATCTCGTTCTTGTGTACATCTGGATATAAAAGCTGGAGGTGGGCAAGGAGTCAGACTGACACAGGCTGAAGACTGCTGAGACTTTCCTGCCCTGGACTGGGTCACGTCCCATCCCAGGTGCTTCAAGGCTGGCTCAGCTAGTGGCTAAGTAAATCTTCAGGTTTCATCTCTTCCACCCACAAGTAGGGTAGAAAGAAACTGGGATAACAAGCTAATCATTTCCTCCTTTACATTCAAAGGAAAAGGCTTTAAATTAATTGAATAAAGTATATTATTATTTTATATATATAATTTATATAATAAAATTATTCTTTTGCTGGAAAAGGGAATTTGATTTCTATTGCATATATTTCAATGAAGTTTAAGAGCTATATAGCATATCAGCCTATGTATATAATTATAATTAAACTTTCTACGTACATTTTGTTAGTAAAATAATTATAATTAGGTAGGCTGACTTCCCTTATTATCTCTTTAAAGTTGTATTTCAGGTGCAAGCTATTGTTAAGATTTTATATGGGTATGTTTTATTTTGGATGAAGATTTTTGACAATTCATAATATGTTGTCAGATATGTTCCATTTATATCTTGCCTAAACTATATTTGAATGTGGGAAATGAATAGTTTAGTTCACTTTACGAACATATTCTGTGTATGGTTTTCTTGGGATAAACGGTAAAAGTATATCTTAGAAATGATGTGTTGAATTGATATTGAGTAGATACCTGATATTTTTGATAGCTAAATAATAATACCACAATGGCAAATTAAAATTCAGTCATTTATTTTTTGCCACCTGGAAGTTGGAGAATATATTTTAATATACTTAAGGGACAAGAAAGCATTTAAAATTATTTGAAAAAATCTAATAATGTGCAGAACTTACACTTACAATATATAGAATAAGACATGTTACACAATGCTGAGAATTTTTACTTGGTGTAATGAATACAGATGATCTACATTATTGGAGAAAAGAAAGGGTCATATTTCTTTAACTGCTAATTTAATAAATGGATGGTTTTTATAGCACAAGCTCAAATACATTAATAAGGAAAATGTACATAAAATTTTGGTTTGCCTGCATTAATGTCAAACATGGTATATATAATGAAAAGCCTCTTCAGTGATCTATGAGTTCTCATAAAATCATGATCAATAATTATCCTTACACTTTGCAAGGTTAACAAGTGGTACAGTTGAACATCTTAGTCTCCTAATGAAAAGCCCACATTAACAGATAAACCCACACACTAATGGAGCTACTGTTTCATGCAGCTCTAAACTCAAGAGACAGAGAATGCAAATAAAGAGAAAGGCAGGGACTTGGAGAAGGCTGGGAGTCTGACACTGTGCTGGGGGACCTGGCGCGGTTTGGTGAAGGCACCCTCCCTCTCTAAATGAGACAGGCAGTTTCAAGTTTAGGTAAGTAAAACTCCCTCATTTAATTGCAGTAAGTTTTAAGGTAAGACTTCTATATTTATTTTATAAGCTGACACTTCCTGAAGAATGAGTTGACTCCTACTTAAGAAAAAACCACAGTGGGAATAGAAAATAGAGTGGAACTTGCAGCCTGGGGAAGGAAGGGGCAGTGACAATAGGGAGAGACCCTTGGGGATAGGCAGGGTTGTTTGCTAGAGGAGTTGTGAAATGAGAGGGAGGAGGAGTCCAGAACAACAGAATCAATAATAAAGTTAAACTCTGAGCATACTCCTTATGTCTGCATGGGACTTATCTCTGCAACATTTGCAGATACATGGAGATGTTGGGAAAACGTTTTTCTTAAGAAATAACTTATCTTTTGCAAATGGTGAATTCGCAGTCTTTTCGGGACCCGTATAAACCATAACACTTTTTATTTCGAGCACAATACCCTTTTTTCCCTCTAGTATATAGAGAAATAATCCAGAAAGTCAGCTTCTAATTCAATTAAAGGAATTGAACAGTACACTTAATTTCCTGAATACCAATTTGGGTCAACCTTGTTTGTGAAGCTTTGGTGCAAGGCAGCATTCAAATTATACTGATGTAGGAAAAGGGACAAGGAGATCTCGGCACTTCCTCAAGAGGTTGTTGCCTAGGCCAGCCAGATAAATAGCGCATGTGTCAAAGCTGACTTTAAAGACAGTATGGAAAGTAGAAAAAGTATGACCTACTGATTTTATTTAATTAGCATCAGAGGATATGTTCTTGATAGTACTCAGCCATTTCATATATTTCTTTTACAGCCAACCTGTGGTTGAAAAAGAGAAGTCAGCCTCAAAGTCCAGATCTGCTAACTTTCTGGGTAGAAAGTTCCCTAGCAACTCTATTCCTCTGTTTCCCTTAGTGTACAAAGAACAATAGGAATTATATTACCATGGCCCATGGACAAGTGATGAATAAGATCTTGCCAGGAAAAGAAAGAAGCATCAACTCTTTTAGATCAATTGAGTAACATTTATTTAATTAATTTTTGTTAGAATGTGATGCCTCGATGAGGGGTGATAATACCTCTCAAACAGTTTTTCCTTCCTCACAAGTAGAAGTTTGGAAGTACTAGATGAACAATCAGGCTATTCCTAGAAATGCCATTGTGTGTACATTACAGACTGTTGCTATATATACTGCTTAGAGTTAAAAAACTAACTACATATACTAGTATATGCCCCCAAATGCCCATGAGTCAAGTACCGTGATCCCCCCCCCCACTTCCCATTCTAAGTCATGCCCTTCTCAGTGAAACTCCCATGTTCAAATTTAGTATGGACAGTCCCCTGTGACCTAAATTTGCTTTGCCTCCACCAGGTTGTATTTGTGTTAACTTACTGTATCTTTCAGGTATGGAAGAAGTTTGAATAAAAAGATAATTCATTACAGTCATTACATATAAAAATAACTTCCACTCACTTTTATTTGACTACAGCAACAGCTATAAGACTAGCTAGTAGAACCTTCCCATTCATTTATTACTTATATATCAAATTGGTGCAAAGTAGCAAATGACTCTTGTAGCCAGTGTGTACTGCAGCTGGCTTGAACTGACTGTGGTAGCCAATTATTTAAATGTTCAGGAGTTTTGTAGTGGTTGTTAAAACACCCATCATTAAAAGTTAAATTTCATAAGCTTATAAATTAACTGTAGTTAAAAATGAAGGCAACAAGTCATCCAAACTTAACATTCTAATGATTTGGCTACATTTTACTATTATATACAGGGGACATAATGGGGTGCTACTGAGCACCTCTCCCCAACTCCACGCCCAGTGTTTTCTTGTTCACAGCTTAGACTTGGCCATGCTGAGCGCATTTACTATGTGGAAGAGGCAAACGCTACGCATCAGCCTTAACCCACCCCACTGAGAGCAAGTTGTTGCATCTTATCCAGCACACTGCTTCTTACAGCTGAGGTTTGCTGGAAAAGAAGAGTCAGATGTCATTACAGTTCTTAGCACAGCGTATCGCAAATGGTGGTTCTTACGGCATCTGTGTTACAGTGTTCCCCTGGTCTTATTTAAAAGCGTAGTTTCTCTGGTTCCACCCCTGACTCTCTCAGTAAGGTTCTTTTGTCCAGTAAATTATTTTATACACTAAAATTCGAGATCTTCTATGGTAGAGCTTTCTAAATTATGGAGGAAATAAAAATAATTTTTCTTTGCTGTGCTCTAGTTTACCTTTACACTGCAATAGAGGGTGAACTCAGATAACAGTAATGGTAAAGCAGTAAAAATAAAATCATTCACTAACTTAAAACAGAAATAAACGGTGATGAATATATGTATTCTAAGATATTATCTTCATCTTTATATCTCCATTGCTTCTTTCTGTATATGGCATGGATACTAAATAGATGTTTTTTAAATTGAAGACAACATTCTGAACTGTTTGATGTTATATATAACACTCTTTTCTTTAAGATTCATATTTACTCATACATATGAGAACATCCACCAAATTTCAGTGTTCTTTTTCCTTTTTATTCACAAAGGCTTCCAGACTTGATACCCATTAGACTTTTCCACTGGAAAGCTTTTATATGACAAAATATTTTTCAAATTCTGTATTTTTTGCCTTCATTTGGTGACTTTAGAAGCCAGATGTTCATCTTACTAGAGCCGACATATTCTCATCTTCCTTCTTCCTAACCCAGTACTGCCTTAAAAAAATGCCAAGAAGTTTTAAAGTGTGGGTGTTTCAGTAAAAACGAATTCACTGCTGTCCATCAGTTAGAAAATGTTAGGTTTCCTTTTTCAGACTAGCAGAACAATAAATGAAAAACAAGTCAAAGTCATAGAACAGGGAAGACATTTTCAGCAACTTAAAATTAAAATAATTTATTAGTTTTAAAATAAGAGACTGCATCTATAACCACCAAACTATATATCTTTTCTGACAGTTTATTTGGTATTAGACTTTTTTTCTCTTGTAGCTGTCAATATGGAAGTTTTATATAGTGGATCTGTAAGCCACTGCTATACAATAACACATATTGCAGCAAAAATAATGTAGAATGACTCTTCTGCCAAATGTATTTATAGAATGAAGCTTATATAACATAAGACAGCCTATTCAAGAAGCAGTGTTCATTCTTTAACTCTGCAGCATTCTCAGCAGTATTCCTCAACATATTTTTGGTATAGATGTTCATATTAAATTAATGGGCTAAAGGAAAACAATTTATAAGGTCATTTTGGAGCAGCAAGTTTAAAACATTTTTTTCTGGGGGAAAAATGTAATGTGAGAAATATATGTGAGTGGCAGGCTTGATTGCTCTCAAATGGTCTCAAATAAAATTGTATCTTATTAATATTGCTACAAATCTGTTTTTCCGTCATGGGAAAAATGACTTCTGGGACTGTCAGAACTCAGAAGAGTTGCATTTATTTATTTATTTGGTGCCTGTGTCTTCCAAATGTGGCCTGACCAGGTGACTGTCAGGCACATCTACTGAAATGGGCTTCTGAGATAGTTGCACAGAGATGCAGATCCTATCCAAGAGGCCTACAGCCCAGAATGGTGTACTGATAAAAAGAAGACCTGTGGGATTTTGAGACATTCCCAGGAATTTGCAGGGATGCTAAGCCCTCAGTAATTTTTTTTTTTTACCCAAGTTTAACATGGAGCCACTGTCCAATTTATAGCTATAAGTATTAACAAGTAGCACCATAGGAAGTTACAGGGATGTAGTTAACAAGGTCCCTATTGTAAACTTTAAAGTGTAAAGAAACACAATCAGTGGGAAACTTGCATTCCAGAAAAAAAAGTTGATATTTTATAGCAAGATAGAATAAATACCATGTACAGTGAGAAGCATACAGAGGAAAAGGGAAGACTTAGCCAAGAAGGTGACCCTTGACCTGAGTTATAGTATAGTTGTCAGGCTTTTTTTTATTAAATACGAATAACTTCCTAAAACTGAAGGTAAATGAGAGATACAGGGCTTTCCTCATGTATTAAAATGAAAGCAAGCCTTTGTCTGAATCCTGAATCCTGTCATACTATCATTAGCATGCAGGCACAAGACCCGTCTATTCTTTGCCCATTTAGGAACTCCCAACAATTAGCTTTAATGAAAGCTTCCCTCCAGAGAACATGCAACAATATGATGATGCAGGGTCAGGAGGCCGTCTGGTTTTCTCACGTCGCCATGTTCTCCATCAAGGGACATGCAGCTAAAAGAAATTCTAAACCTGGTGCATTTGGCTTTTGGGCCTGTTGGGTTCTTGTATTGCGGCCGTGGAAGGGCAGACACCTGCAGGATCTTTCAAGAAACCACCACTTTTACATACCAGTCGCTTGACTACAGAATACTTAGTTTTCACCTGAGGCAGTTAACTTACCCTGTGGTGCAGATACACCTGTGATAATTTGGTGTGCGACACAACCATCTGGAGTGTGAACTCCTAATGATGATCTTCAGATGCTAACTACCGTTGAGTGTGAGTTACTCATCAGAGTACATAGGTGTTCATTAAACTGGTACAGGGTGGAAAGTGAAGCTAACTTGCACTTAGTGTTTATTGTGAAATACTTTTTGTAAATTACAATTTATTATTGACCAGAATGTGACTGTTTTAACTGTTTTAAGTTTATAAGTAATTTTTATCCCCAAGAAGTTATTTTTTCATGGGTTTTTTTGTGTCTGTGTGCATTGTTTGTTTTTTCTTAACAGCAAGTTGACTTTGTTATCCCGGGCTTGTGCAGAACCAGGGTGATATGTGGGCATGGTACACTAACAAGGAGAAACAACTTTCCAGTTAAGGAGCAGCTCCCATGGTTTTTTTCTGTAGGAGAAAACTGAGATTCCCTTCATCTCTGGTGGCTGCTTTACTTTTACTCTACATTTCTTTACATTTAATATTTTATTTACTAAGTAAAGAAAAATAACATTAGCTGTAGCAAAAACAAAATATATATTTCTTCTTCAGTGCTTTCAATTATGAAAGAATAGCACTTGAACAAGATGAAAAGTATAGACGGGTCCTCTGAGAATGACTTTGAACTAAAAACAAATGTGTTTGTTTGAAACTTTAAAACGCTCAGCATTTTTATGTCTTGATACCAGAATGAAACATGCATGCCCTTTTCTTCATTCATGGGTATTTCTACCAGTTTGGGTCTAGAAAAGACTTCATACAAGTGGCCTCCACTTAAGTTTCCAATTGCTATTAGGTATTGGAATTTAAGTAGAATATTTCTATTTCAGGTGATATCATTCTTAGCGATGAACCCACCTACTATCAATTCTATTTTTGAAACTCTTCAAAGCTACAAATACAAGCTAATGTTAGACCAGAAATATACACACAGTTGACTTAAGCATTACATGCTCATTGTAAAAATTGTGGAAGATTCAGAAAAGTATATGAAAACTTGCACAATCTCACTATCAAGAGACGGATAATGCTTGAGATATTAATGTTTCCTCCTGGTATTTTCTATATGCATATGATGTTAGTTCAAGTTGTAGTATCACATATAAAGTTCTATATCTTCCATTTCACTGCTGTGAGCATCTCCCTATATCACTAAATAATCACTGAAGCTGTGATTTTAATCAGCTGCATAATATACAATCCTACGGATTTACCATGATGTATTTAACCATTCTGCTATTCTTTTTGATAATTAGAATTCTTTGTTTACAATTTAAAATCTATTTTCTAAAGCTGTATGTATGTACATATGCATATGTATTTAAATTGAATATAGTGAGCTTTTAAAAGAAAGTAAAGGAGGTTTGTTTACATCTAGATAAAAGTAGTAGAAATTATCTTTACAGATAAAATCATATTTTTATATAATTTGCTTTGGGGCCTGGAAAAGCAGCTGGGAATATTCACTAAGCACCGTGTTTACATACAAATTTTGCCCTTCCCATCCTTGCTCGGTGAGGTTTGCAGCTCTAAGAGCAATTTCAACCACAAGCCAAACAAAGAGCATGATCATACTTTGGGCAACTGAGGGCTTATAAATCATGAATTCTTTCTTTTCCCTTGTGACATGTTTTCCACTATTATGTAGACTAGTTGTTTTTAAATTTGGGGAAACTACAAAACAGTACAATGTTTTTGTGGCACACATCCAATTTTTCAGTCTTCTCCCTCCTAACATGTTGTCAGATATAAACAATATCTATTGCAACAGGTGTCAAAGACAAAAAGGAAGTAAATTTGTTTCTAGAGATAAAGAATGTAAATGTGTCTGTTTCCAATACTACCTATTTTGAAATGGCTTATATAAATTTTTAGATTCTTTTCCCATATGCTATGATTTGGAACTCTAGCAGAAAATAACTTGAAAAATACTAGTACAGAAAATTAAAAAAAAATTTTTTTTTTTCAAAGAGCAGGCTGTTCATTTGCTATTGAGCACAAGCCCGGGTGCCCTCCAGGACAGTCTAGCCACCAAATGAAATGGATGATTTGATTATGCTGTTCCCTTTATCTTACAACTCTGTTTATGAACAACCATTCGGTGGTGTAATGATCCTGGCATAGCCATTTCCTCGTGGTAGTGGTGTTTATGTTTATAGCTCTTTGTGAAATACAGTCTAAGGAAAATTATCCTTACAGTTATATGTTGTAAAATAGCATTGGCCAGAGTTCCAAATTTAATCTGTTTCTGCACCTGATGCTTAATGACTGATTTTTTTTAACCTTATAGACAGGACCCCCGATGTAAAGTATTCCATAATATTAGGATGAGATGGTGATTCATAATATCTTCAAGGTAAGAGTGATCTAATGGATCCCTCCCACTATTTCCTGAAAACACCTGAATTTCCTGTGTGTTTCAGCCAATTAGGAGGGAGATTTAGTGTTCTTTGCTTAAAGCAGTTGTAAGAGCATAGCCCCAGGCAGGTCGTGAAGATTTTGTCAGTATAGAGACATTAAAATATTGAAAGGTTCAACATTTCATTTGTTTATACAGTTGAGAATCCTTGGTTTTCTAGCATACACTGGCTAAACTAATCATAACACCTTTCTGCTTGACAGTCTCTTATGAAACCTTGGTCCAAGATGACCAGGAACCCTTTTTAGGTCTTGTTATTTGGAACTTATATATTGTTTTGGGACTATATATACATATCTGTGTATATGTGCATGTATATATTATACACCTGTGCACATATGTGTTTGTATATAAACACACATCTGTATGTATATGCACATATATACCGTATGTTAGTTGAATTACTTTCTAAAATTCCATGTTTGTACTTACTTTAAGAGTAGCACACATTTGAAAGAATAAAGGAGAAAGAGAAATGAAAGTGAAAGATAGTGTTTCTATTTCTAACTGGGATTTCCCTCTATGCAGTTCAGTTTCCAAGTAATTTACTGCAGTTAGTCCCTAGAACACAGTGCTTGAGGCTTCATACCAGTAATAGTGTGAAGACCAGAAGTCTGAGTTTTCTCCTTCCAGTGCTCTCCACCCCAAGGTCTGCATGATGCTTACAAAGGGGAAGGCAGCACTGCCTGGGTGCTATCTCACAGCAGTCGAGAGGCTCTGGCTGTGGAACAGAAACAGGCCTCAGAGAGCTTTGTCCAGAGCTGGCAATGCTGAACAAAATGTCCCTCCATTGGTGCCCACAAGTGTGAAAGCAGCATCCTTTCGACAGAGAGTTTGCTGACTCCTCAGCATCACAGGCATTGAATGGGCTCCCAGCCTAGCTGGCAATGGCCAATGTGAGGGTAAGGCTGGAGAAATGTGAGCTGTGGAGTAGCTGTGGGCTAAGAGAAGGGGTGGCTGCCTATGTTTGAGTGAAGCTGTCCTCAGGGTCCCAGCAGGCAGGAGCTGAATCCTTTGATCAGACACCTGGAAAGAGCCCTTAGGATGAGAAGAGAGAAGGCTGTTCTTGGCACCACCCTCAGATGTGGGGCCTTATGCCCTATAGACGGTGCTCAAGCTCCTGCAGTGTGGAGGATTTTCTACCACCTCAGTGATCTGGAACCACTGGCTCCCCCTTAACGCTGATGATCAAGGCTTAATCATCCACAAGGGACAAGGTAGTTTTGTAAGGGTAAGATCATAACTAAGATCTCTCCTTACTAGCTCAGAGGAAGTCCAGCATATTTTATGTGTCTCAGGTTCCTCATCTGTAAAGTGGACATTATGAGACCATCTACCTCATAAGGTCATGATGAGGACTATGTTCAGCAGTATGTTAAGCCATTAGAATAATACCTGGCATAGAGTATGCACCATAGGAGTCTTTGTTGTTGGTTTTATTGTTTTAATACTTCTGGTGAACTCTACTGTCATATATTTAGATAACACTTAATATGTATCAGGTACCGTTCTAAGCATCGTAATATTTTACCTCATTCAAACATCATGCAAGCCTAAGAGATAGGTGCTTTTATTATCCTTGTTTTCAGGTGAGGAAACCAAGATCCAGCTAGGTTAAATAACTTGCCCAAGGGTACACAGCTGGTAAGGGGCAGAGCTGGGTGTCAGGCAGTCTGCTGACTCTGCTCTTAACCATTCTCCTGTACAACTGTCCATTTCCAAGGCCTTTGCATTATTCAGCAGCCTCATTTTCTCCTGTATAAATAAGGCTTTCTTTTTCCTCATCACTTCTCAAAGGTAGAGCCTAAGTGGTTAAGGGCATTGTCCCCTAACAAGGCGGTCGTGGGAAACTCCCTCATCCTCCTTACTAAGATCATCAAACTAATGCTCTGCCTGACTGTATTCAAGGGGATTCTTGACCAGTATCTCAACCCCAGAGTGATTTTCATGACCTAATCTCGCCTTCCAACTCCTAGTAGTTCTGCCACAAAATCACAAAACCAGAAATCCCTCTTTGGGGATCCTCCAAAGATTAAGCTTCAGTGTCCATTGTCCTATCTTCTGTTCCCCTCCTTACTGTGAGCATTCAGTCTCCTGCCCAGGCCTCAATGGTTAAGCCAACTCTAGGTGCCCCTGATGGACCCTAGGAATACAACACTGGCCCCATGGAGCAAGTGCCATGTAAATTTCAGTGGCAAAAAATTGGTCCTGTGAGAGCCATGTTCATGTCAATTACTTGGCGATTTTGCCAGAGGGATATCCCTTTCACCATCAAGTCACATGGTGCACAGGAGCCCCCACTCATGGAATGTCTTTCAGAGGGTCCAATATGTCCACCTGATAACACAATGCCTTCAAGTAAACCTCTTTCACTAAACAATTGCTTTTTTCCATACATCCCTCATGTAATAACTATACAGCTAAGAACATTAATACAACCTTCAATACTTTTCAGTGAAGATGAAGAACAGCTCCAAAGGAACATTAACCATATTGTATATATAAAAATAACTCTAGAAACATCTACTGTCACCAAACATTTCAAAAGGACTTTGACAGGGACAAGACAATGCATGACAATGTAAGGATTTGAACTTTTATGAAAAAGTTTGGGAAGTGGGAGGGAGGGTACTTGATTGTTAATGTATTCAGAGAAGTCCATGAAATAAAATACATTTTCACTGATGTCTTCTAATTATAAACTAAGTCTAATTTCTCTTAAATCTTTTAATATATTCACAGAAATGTTTGTGCATTCGCTAATGAGTGCCATTATATTGAGGGGCACACTGCATGCAGAGGACTGCATTTATTCAGAAATGACCCTGCATAAATGCAGATGGCTTCATATTAGCTATAAAGAAATTAAGGATAAGAACCTCCTTCCCCTGAGTTCTTCACAGAAAATAGTTAGCTATTGCTTTACTTAAGTATCTGAGATTTCATAACAGTATATCTCGTGTAGATTTTCTTAAGAAAGAATTAGACTCCTTTGGTCCCTTTGTTACTAGGAAAGCACTAACTATATGCCATCTAGTTGTGTGTGTGTGTATGTGGGTCTGTTTGAGCATATGGGGACTGGGACTCTTCAGTGGCTTGTATCTACTTGAACAAAGAAGACCTTTATAAAGCGAAACAGTTCAGATAGTCAACCTGCTGATTTTTTTCGTCTTCTAGGTACTAAATAATCAGGTGGATGTTCATCTGTCCGGTCCGCACTTCGTCTTTGATTGAGCCATATAGTAATATAAGTTCTATCTTACCTTTCATTTATCACTAACTTTTGGTTCCCCCCCCCCACCTATTTTCTTTCCAATTATCCCTGTTAAATGTTGATCAGAAATAGCATGAATAAATAACATCCATGGACAGTTTATAATTCTCAATTAAGCCAATAATTTCAACCTTGTCGTCCATCAGATCTTTTTATGAGAGCTGCTCACAATGATCAAAATTGGTTAATTTGCATTTCACTTCTGTTTTTCACCTCTGCATATTATCTAGTAAAAATACATAAATGCTGTGGCCATAGGATGGAAAGTAGGAGAATGAAGGAGAGCTGGGAAATCTATCAATTGGATAATCAATCTCAGAATAATTAGGAATTAGGTTCCCACTAAATTACAAGCTTATATGCAAATGATGGTGGTATGGAGCAGTGTATGTGTTCTATAAGCAGGAAGTCATTCCTGTGATGCTGAATGAATACAGAATGGCACAGAGGTAAATGTGGAAGTTCATGAGCCTAAAAAGGCTGAATGTGAAATGTGAGATGCAACTAGGAAAAAGTAAATACTAGTCTAGGAAGATAAAAAAAAAATAAGGAAAGAGAGCACCTGCAAGCAAAAAAATAGTTTAGAAAAACAGCAGGGAAGTGTGGAAGAATATAGCTACACTTTAGAAATGTGTGCTGAGAAAAATGAAAATGTGTTGAAAAGATTGGGCCAGAGGGATCAAAGTACTTATGAAGCTGTGCTAACAAAGAGGTGACAAGACATTTACAAGGATTTTAGGAGCATCCTCTGTTTGTTTTCTTTGAAAAATTTAAGCATACCTATTTCTGTGCTCTCTTCATAAAGCCATCTCTATCATAAGCAATGAATAGTTAGTACTACTAAAATAAAAAACTCTTTCATTCATTTTGAAAATACATTTGCCTGCTTTATATCAGGGTTCTGTGCTGATGCTGAATAAACAGAAATCAACTAGGCAACCTGTGTTTTCGAGAAGTTGATTGATGATCCAGTGAGGGGCACAGTCAACTAAACAGTCACAACATGCTCAACATGCTGCAATAAATGCTGTGATCCTACAGCTTGGAAGCAGAGAGGAGGGATGCCTATCTCAGTCTGGGAGGGAGAAAGCCTTCTTCAGACAGTGATGTCTGACTGAGAGGCCAAAGGATGAGTGGAAGCTGGGAGGGAGAGAGCAAGGAAGGTGTTTATGAAGATATTCCAGGAAGAAGGAACAACATGTGCATAAGCCTGGAGAAAGGACATGGAACTTTGTGAGGCCAAAAATAGGTCAGTATGGTTACAGCATGAGAAAGGACGAAGTGAAGGGCTGAAGGGAGCTTTTTTTTAAAGATGTAATTTCCAGCTTTATTGAGATAATACTGCACATACAACATTTTGTGAGTTTAAGCTGTGCAATGTGATGATTTCATGTTTATATATTGTTAAACGTTTACTATAATGTGTTATACATCCTTCATCTCATGTAATTTCCATTTTATTATTGTTGTTATGGTAAGAGCATTAAAGCTTTACTCCCATAGCAACTTTCAAATATACAACGTAGTAGTGATAACTGTAGTCACCCTGCTGTGCATTAGATCCTTGCAACTTATTCAGTTTGTAATTGAAAGTCTGTTCCCTTTGACCAACATCTCCCCATTTCCCCCATCTCCTAGCTCCTAGAAACACCATTTGACTGTATTTCTGTGAGTTGAATATTTTTTGATACCACAATGAGATCATACAATATTTGTCTTTCTCTGTCTGATGTATTTCACTTAGCATAATGGCCTCAAGATATATCCATGTTGTTGCAAGTGACAGGGTTTCCTCCTTTTTTATGGCTGGATAATATTCTATTGGATATAAACATCACAATTTTCTTATCCATTCATCCATCAGTGGATACTTAATTTGTCTCCATGTCTGGACTATTGTGAATGATGTTGCAAAGAATGTGGGAGTGCAGATATCTCTTTGCAATAGTGATTTCATCTCCAGATATTTACCAGAAGGCAGGGTGCTGGACCATGTGGTAGTTCTATTGTTGATTTCTTTAGGACCCTCCATACTGTTTTCAATTATTACTACTTCACATTCCTACCAAGAGCGCACAAGGGTTCTCTTTCCGATGTCTTCACCAATACTTCTCTGTTGATTTTTTAGTAACAGACATTCTAACAGGTATGAGGTAATCTCACTGGGGTTCAAATTTGCGTTTCCTTGATGATTAGTGATGTTGAACACCTTTTCACATCCCTGTTGGCTGTGTCTAATGCTTCTTTGTGAAAATGTCTTTTCAAGTTGTCTGCCCATTTTTAATCGGATTATTTGGGGGTTTTCTTTCTATTGAGTTGTATAAGTTCCTTATGTATTTCAGATATTAACTCCTTATCAGATATATAGTTTGAAAATATTCTGTTATTCCATTTCCTGCCTTTTAATTTTGTTGATTGTTTCTTTAGCCATACAGAAGCTTTCCAGTTTGATATAGTCCCATTTACTGATTTTTGTTTTTGTTGTTTGTGTTTTGGGTGTCATTTCCCAAAAAATCACGTTAAGACCAATGTCAAGGAGCTATTTCCCTTTGTTTTTTTCTAGGATTTTTATGGTTTCAAGTGTTACATTTAAGTCCTTAATCCATATTGAGTGTGTTTTTGTGTATGATGTAAGATAGGGGTCCAACTTCATTCTTTTTTTGCATGGGGTTATTCACTTTCTCCAACAACATGAGTTGAAGAGATTCTCCTTTCCCTATTGAGTCTTCTTGGTTCCTTTGTCAAATATTACTTGGCCATATATGTATGGTTTTAGTTCTGTGATTTCAATTCTGTTCCATTGGTCTATATGTCTGTTTTAATACCACACTGTTTTGATTACTATAGCTTAGTAATATAGTTAGAAATCAGGAAGCATGATACATTCACCTATTTTTTAAACATAAGTTTCAGGTGTACGGCATTACAATTCAACATCTGTATACACTACAATAATCTTTGGAACATAATCTCCCCCCAAAGTCTAGTTACCATCCACCACTCTATAATTGACCCACTTCACCTCTTTGGCCCACCTCTCAACCTTCTTCACCTCTGGTAATCACCAGTATTTTCTCTGTATCTATGAGTTAGTTTTCTTTTGTTTGTTCATTTGTTTTTGTTTTGATTCCACAAATCATATATTTGTCTTCCTCCTTCTGAATTATTTCATTTAGTATAATACTGTCAAGGTCCATCCATGTTGTTACAAATGGTAAGATTTTATTCTTTTTATGGCTGAATAATATTCCATATTATACACACACACACATGCACACACACACACATCTTCTTTATCCATTCCTCCATCGATTGGCATTTAGGTTGTTCCTGTATCTCAACTATTGTAAATAATGCTGCAATGAAAAGAGCGGTGTATGTATCTTTTTAAATTAGTTTTCATATTCTTTAGATAAATACCAAATAGTGGAATAGCTGGATCATATGGTAATTCTATTCTTAATTTTGGGGGGGAATCTCCATACTGTTTTCCATAGTGACTATACCAACTTGCAATCCCAATAGTGTACAAGTGTTCCTTTCTACGTATCCTTACTAAGACTTGTTATTTCTTGTATTTTTTATAATAGCCATTGTAATAAGTGGAAGGTGATATCTCATTGTGGCTTAGATTTACAGTGTCCTTACTGATGTTGAACATATTTTCATGTGCCTGTTGTTCATCCATATGTCTTCTTTGGGAAAATTTCTATTCAAAATCTCTACCCATTTATTAATTGGGTTATTTCTTTCTTTGTCATTACATTCTATGAGTTCTTTATAAAATTTTAATATTAAGCCCTCATCAGATGTATCATTTACAAATATATTCTCCCGTTCAGTAGGTTGCCTTTACATTTGGTGATAGTTGCCTTTGCTGTGCAGAAGCTTTTTAGTTTTACGTAGTTTCATTTGTTTATTTTTGCTTTTGTTTCCTTTGCCTTAGGAGTCTGATCCACAAAACATCACTAAGACCAATGTCAAGAAGCTTACTCTCTATTTTTTCTTTTATAAATGTTATGGTTTCAGGTCTTACATTCAAGTCTTTAATCCATTTGGAGTTAATTTTTGTCTTCTGCATGTGGCTAACCAGTTTCCCAATGCCATTTATTGAGATTATCAGAAAGTGAAGTTTGGCAATCAATCCCATTTACAATTGTATCAAAAGGAATAAAATGCCTAGAAATAAATTTAATCAAGGAGTTGAAAGACCTATACACTGAAAACTATAGGACACCAATGAAAGAAAGTAATGCCTCTAGTTTTCTTCTTTTTTTTTAAGATTCTTTGGCTGTTTAGGATCTGTTTTGGTCCCATACAAATTTTAGGATTGTTTGTTCAATTTCTGTGGAAAGTGCTATTGGAATTTTGATAAGGATTGCATTGAATCTATGGATGGCTTTGAGTAGTATGGACACGAACAATATTAAATGCCAACCCATGAATATAGTGTATCTTTCCATTTATTTATGTCTTCTTCAGTGTTTTTTATTAATATCTTGTAGCTTGCAGTGTATAGTTGAGGAGAGCCTTTAATGTTGTAAATCATGTTACTCCTCTATTTAAAACCATCCGGTGACTTCTCACTCAAGGAGAACAGAACTATTTCAACAGGGCTTGCAAAGTCCTTTCTTAGCACTCTGGCCTCATATTCTTTGCTCCCTCCTTCTTCTGGCTCTTCTCTTTCTGTCCCTTAAACGTATCCACTCATTCCAGTCGCAAAGTACTTAAATTCAGGGTTCTCTCTGGTTTTTACATGGTTCTTCTTATTACTAAAGCCTCCACTCACATGCCATCCCTACCTCAAGGCCTTCCACAACCATTCTGGAATTAAAGCAGCATTGCAAGTCACTCTGTAATGTCTCCTTATTCACAGTAACTATCAGTCCTGAAATGGGTAAATATGTATTTGTGTGCTTACCTTCTACATTCCTCCACTAACAGTAAGACCTGGTGGGCACAGACACTGTACACTAACTTACTATTATAATCTGAGTATCTCTAACGGTGCTTGGCACATAATAGATATTCATTAAAACTATCTTCAAACACTGATGGGAGTGGAAGCAGATATCATATCCATAAAATGCCTTAAATATCATGTTTAGGGCTATACACAGAAGTAAAGTAGGCACATTATCAGATGCTTTAGAAGAATCATCCTAGCAGTATCATAAAGAATGAATTTGGAGCTTTAAAGAAGCAGAGAGACTACTTGAGGGACTGTTGAGATTTTCCAGCCCTCACCTCACCCTAAATGCTTACCTGAACCAAGAGAATGGCATTGGAAATGCAGTGAGGTAGAAATAGAATACACTATTTTTTTAAATTAAGGTATCATTGATAGGCAATCTTGTAAAACTTTCACATGAGCAACATTGTGGTTTCAACATTCACCCATATTGTCAAGTCCCGTCCCACACACACCCAACTGAAATCACTGTCCATAAGCATAGTAAGATGCTTTAGAGTTATTACTTGCCTTCTCCATGCTATACTGCCATCCCCGTGACCTACCTGTATTGTGGATGCTAATTATAATACCCCTTTATCCCCTTCTCACTCCCTTCCCACCACCTTCCCTTTGGTAACCTCTATTCCATTCTTAGAATCTGTGATTTTGCTGCTGTTTTGTTCCTTCAGTTTTGCTCTGTTGTTATACTCCACAAATGAGTGAAGTCATTTGGTACTTGTCTTTCTCCTCCTGCCTTATTTCACTGAGCATAATATCCTCAAGCTCCATCCATGTTATTGCAAATGATAGGATTTGTTTTCTTTTTATGGCTGAATAATATTCCATTGTGTATATGTACCATATCTTCTTTATCCACTCATCTACTGAAGGACACTTATGTTGCTTTGATATCTTGGCTATTGTAAATAGTGCTGCAATAAACATAGGGGTGAATATGTCTTTTTGAATCTTTGATCTTGTTTTCTTTGGGTAAATTCCTAGGAGTAGAATTGCTGGGTCAAATGATATTTCTATTTTTAGTTTTTTGAGGAACTGCCATATTGCTTTCACAATGGTTGAACTAATTTATATTCCTACCAACAGTGTAGGAGGGTTCCCCTTTCTCTGCATACTCGCCAACAATTGTTGTTTCCTGTCTTTTAGATGTTGGCCATCCTAATTAGTATGAGGTGATATCTCATTGTGGTTTTAATTTTCATTACCCTGATGATTAGTGATGTGAACGATCTTTTCATGTGTCTGTTGGCCATCTGAATTTCTTCTTTGGAGAAGTGTCTGTTAATATCTTCTGTCCTTTTTTTAATTGGGTTATTTGTTTTTTGAGTGTTGAGGCATGTGTGCTCTTTATATATTTTGGATGTTAATCCCTTATCGGATAAGTCATTTACAAATATATTCTCCCATACTGTAGGGTGCCCTTTTGTTCTACTGATGATGTCCTTTGCTGTACAAAAGCTTTTTACTTTGATGTAGTCCCATTTGCTCATTGTTGATTTTGGTACCCTTGCCTGAGGATATGTGTTCAGAAAAAAGTTGCTCATGTTTATATTCAAGAGATTTTTGCCTGTGTTTTCTTCTGAGAGTTTTATGGTTTCATGACTTACATTCAAGTCTTTGATCCATTTCAAGTTTACTTTTTTGCATGGAGTTAGACAATAATCCAGTTTCATTCTCTTATGTGTAGCTGTCCATTTTTGCCAATACTATTGTTGAAGAGGCTCTCATTTCCCCATTGTATATCCATGGCTCCTTTATCATATATTTATAGTATATCCTTTATATTAATTGGCCATATATGTGTGGGTTTATATCTGGGTTCTCTATTCTGTTCCATTGATCTATGGGTCTCTTCTTGTGCCAGTACCAAGTTGTTTTGATTACAGTGCTTTGTAGTAGAGCTTGAAGTTAAGGAGCATAATCCCCCAGCTTTGTTCTTCCTTCTCAGCATTACTTTGGTTTGTTGGGATCTTTTGTGGTTCCATATGAATTTCAGAACTATTTATTCTAGTTTATTAAAGAATGCTGTTGGTATTTTGATAGGGATTGCATTTAATCTGTAGATGGCTTTAGGCAGGATGACCATTTTGACAATATTAATTCTTCCTGTCCATGAGCATGGGATGTTTTTCCATTTATCGGTGTCTTCTTTAATTTCTCTCAAAAGTGTCCTGTAGTTTTCAGGGCATAGGTCTTTCACTTCCTTGGTTAGGTTTATTCCTAGGTATTTTATTCTTTTTGATGCAATTGTAAATGGAGTTCTTTTCCTGATTTCTCTTTCTGCTAGTTCATCATAAGTATATACTAATGGCACAGTTTCTTTGTGTTAATATTGTATCCTGGAACTTTTCTGAATTCAGTTAATAGTTCTAGGAGTTTTTGGTGGATTCTTTAGGGTTTTCTATGCACAATATCACATCATCTGCAAACAGTGACAGTTTTAACTCCTTCCTTACCAATCTAGATGCCTTTTATTTCTTTGTGTTGACTGATTGCCATGGCTAGAACCACCAGTACTCTGCTGAATAAAAGTGAGAGTCGTCATCCTTGTTCCTGATCTTAGAGGAAAGGCTTTTAGCTTTTTGCTGATATTGGCTCTGGGTTTGTCATATATTGCCTTTATTATTTTGAGGTACTTGCTCTCTACCCATTTTGTTGAGAGTTTTTATCATGAATGGATGTTGAATTTTGTTGAATGCTTTTTCAGCATATGTTGAGATGATCGTGTAATTTTTTGTCCTTTTTATTGAGGTGGTGGATAATGTGGATTGATTTTCAAA
Organism: Phataginus tricuspis; assembly: GCA_029783875.1. Taxonomy (NCBI): domain Eukaryota; kingdom Metazoa; phylum Chordata; class Mammalia; order Pholidota; family Manidae; genus Phataginus; species Phataginus tricuspis. Next base: position 50,603,065 of record JAQQAC010008880.1, on the reverse strand, counting down.
TATTGTACCATCCTTGCATCCCTGGAATACATCCCACTTGATCATGATGGATAATCTTTTTGATGTATTTTTGAATTTGGTTCACTGATATTTTGTTGAGGATTATTGCATTTATGTTCATCAGGGACATTCATTTGTAATTTCTTTTTCTGGGCCAGAGGTTTTGTTCTTAGGTAGTTTTTTGATTACCAATTCAATTTCATTGCTGGTAATTTGTTCAGATTTTCTATTTATTCCTGAGTCAGCCTTGGAAGGTTGTATTTTTCTAGAAAGTTGTCTGTTTCTTCTAGCTTATCCAGTTTGTTGGCATATAATTTTTCATAGTATTCTCTACTAATGCTTTGTATTTCTGTGGTGTCCTTAGTGATTTTTCCTTTCTCATCTCTGATTCTTTTTATGTGTGTAGACTCTTCTTTTTCTTGATAAGTCTGGGTAGGGGTTTATCTATTTATTTTCTTGAAGAACTAGCTCCTGGTTTCAATTATTCTTTCTATTGTTTTATTCTACTCAATTTTATTTATTTCTGCTCTTATCTTTATTATGTCCCTCCTTCTACTGACTTTGGGCCTTATTTTTTCTTCTGTCTCTAGTTTCATTAATTGTTTAGACTGTTCATTTGGGATTGTTCTTCTTTCTTGAGGTAAGCCTGTATTGCTTTATACTTTCTGCTGAGAACTGCCTTTGCTGCATCACACAAGTTCTGGGTTGTTGAGTTGTTTTCATTTGTCTCCATATATTGCTTGATCTCTGTTTTTGTCATTGATCCTTTGATTATTTAGAAGCATGTTGTTAAGGCTCTGTGTGCTTGTGAGCTTTTTTTTTCTTTGCATAATTTATTTGTAATTTCATAACTTTGTGGCCTGAGAGGCTAGTTGGCATAATTTCATTCTTTTTGAATTTACTTAGGCTCTTTTGGTGGCCTACTGTGTGATCTATTCTTGAAAATGATCCATGTACACTTGAGAAGAATGTGTATCCTGCTGCTTTTGGGTGGAATAGTTCTTTAGATGTCTGTTAGGTCCATCTGTTCTAATGTACTTTTCAGCACTTCTGTTTGCTTACTTATTTTCTCTCTGGTTCATCTATCTTTTGGTGTGAGTGATATGTTGAAATCTCCTAAGATGAATGTGTTGCATTCTATTTCCCCCTTTAATTCTGTTAGTATTTGTTTCAGTGCTCCTGTATTGGGTGCATAGATATTTATAATAATTATATACTCTTGTTGGACTGGCCCTTTTTATCATTGTGTAATGTCTTTCTTTGTCTCTTGTCACTTTCTTTGTTTTGAAATCTATTTTGTTTGATATAAGTACTGCTACTCCAGCTTTTTTCTCTCTAATTTGCATTAAATATCTTTTTCCATCCCTTCACTTTGAGTCTATGTATGTCTGGGTTTGAAGTGAGTCTCTTGTAGGCAGCATATAGATGGGTATTGTGTTTTATCCATTCTGTAACTCTATGTCTTTGGATTGGTGTACTCCATCCATTTACATTTAGTGTGGTTATAGATAGACATGTATTTATTGCCATTGCAGGCTTTAGATTGGTGGTTACCAAAGGTTCAAAGGCAGCTTCTTTACTAACAGTCTAACTTAACTCGCTTAGAACGCTATTTCAAACACAATCTAAAGGTTCTTTTTTTCTCCCTTCTTCCTCCTCCACTCTTTATATGTTAGGTGTCATATTCTGAACTCTTTGTGTATTCCTTGACTGACTTTGTGGGTAGCTGATTTAATTTTGCATTGGCTTAGTAATTAATTGGTCTACTTCCTTTACTGTGGTTTTATTTTCTCTGGTGACAGCTATTCGGCCTTAGGGGCACTTCCATCTAGAGCAATCCCTTTAAAATACACTGTAGAGAAGGTTTGTATGTGGTAAATTCCTTCAACTTTTGTGTATCTGGAAATTGCTTAATCCCTGTTTCAAATTTAAATGATAATCTTGTCTTTTATAGCATTCTTGTTTGGAGACCCTTTTGTTTCACTGAATTAAATATATCATGCCACTCCCTTCTGGCCTTTGAGGTTTCTGCTGCGTAATCTGCTGATAGCCTGATGGGCTTTCCCTTATATGTGAATTGTTTCTCCCTCTGGCTGCTTTTAATACTCTCTGCTTGTCCTTGATCTTTGCCATTTTAATTATTATATTATTGGTGTTGTCTTCCTAGGGTCCCTTGTGTTGGGAGATCTCTGCACTTCCATGACCTGAGAGACTAATTCCTTCCCCATGTTGGGGAAGTTTTCAGCAATTATTTCTTTATACAGACTTTCCATCCCTGTTTCTTGCTCTTCTTCTAATACCCCTGTGATGTGAATATTGTTCCATTAGGAGTGGTCTCACAGTTCTCTTACTATTATTTCATTCCAGAGATCCTTCTTCTCTCTGTGCCTCAGCTTCTTTGTTTTCCTGTTCCCTAATTTCTATTTCATTTATCATCTCCTCTACCTCATATAATCTACTTTTACATCCCGCCATTGTATGTTTCATTTCAGATACTGTATTTTTCAGTTTCTAACTCTGGAATTCCTCCCTGAGATCTTGATATTTTTCTGAGCTCTGTGAGCATGTTAGTGATTTTTATTTTGAAATCTTTATCAAGAAGATTGGTGATTTCAGTTTCACTTAGTCCTCTTTCTTTTCTTTTTATGTTTTTTTTAAATTTATTTATTTTGGTATTGTTAATCTACAATTACATGTGCAATATTATGGTGATTAAACTACCCCCTTCATCAGGTCCCCCCCACCAACCCCATTACAGTCACTGTCCATCAGTGTAGTGAGATGCTATAGAATCACTACTTGTCTTCTCTGAGTTGTACAGCCCTCCCCGTGCCCCCCCTACCTTATGTCTGCTAATCGTAATGCCCCTTTTACCCTCCTATCCCTCCCTTCCCACCCATCTTCCCCAGTCCCTCCCTTTGGTAACTATTAGTCTGTTCTTGGGTTCTGTGAGTCTGCTGCTGTTTTGTTCCTTCAGTTTTTTTCTTTGTTCTTATACTCCACATATGAGTCATTTGATACTTGTCTTTCTCGGCTTGGCTTATTTCACTGAGCATAATACCCTCTAGCTCCATCCATGTTGTTGCAAATGGTAGGATTTGTTTTCTTCTTATGGCTGAATAATATTCCATTGTGTATATGTACCACATCTTCTTAATCCATTCATCTACTGATGGACACTTATAGTCCTCTTTCTGGCATTTGAATTTTTGTTTGAACAAATTTTTTATCATTTCATTATAGTAATTTCTATGGAATAATAGTGTAGAGGTGCTGCCCTCTAGTGCTCAGAGGCTCTACTCTGGAGCTGCGGAGCACCTGGTAAATAGTGGGGGTTGCAGAGGAGCGGTACCGGTGCCTGTTGGGCGGAAAGAGCTCTTTCCTGCTTCCTGGCTGCAGTGTTCGCCTCCACTGCCAGGGCCAGTGGGCCGAGTGTGCAGGGAGCTGCCTCTGCGTTATGCCCCTTTAGCTGCCATAGGCGGGGCCTCCTTCTAGCTGGTCTGGCCTGGTGCGATGGTGGTGGCAGCAGGTGTTGGACTGGCAACTGCCAGGAAGAAGGAGCATTATGCTGCATATCAAGGTGGGGCCCTCAGTGCTGTGTTGAAGCTTCTGAAAGTTCCTGACCTGCTGGGCTGAGTGTGCCAGGACAATTTTGTCCACCTGCCCTTTCTCCCGAGCAACAAGCTCTGTGTAATATTTGCCCCTTTAGCACTCCTCTCACTGTTGGGAGGTCTTTCAAAGGGTCCACCTTTCTTTTGTCCCAGAGTGGCTGGTTGTGGGTAGCTGTTCTGCACAAGCAGCTGGAATCTCAGTCTCTCCGAGTATTCTGCCTAACTTTGCTTTCAAACCCCACTAATCTCCAGAGCACCAAGTAATGTGGGTTTGTGGTCCTGGAGCAGATCTCCAGGGCTAGGTTTTTAGCAGTCCTGGGCTTCTGCTTCCCCAGAAATCATTGTATTTGATGATTTATTGGATAAACATAGGAGGGATAAAGAGAAGCCAAGGCAATATCCAGACATGTCTTTCTTTTATAACTGTGTAGAGTGTAAAGGGGATCTGGATTTGAGAGTCATCAGTGTAGACATGGTAAATGAAATAATGAAAGTAGATGTGACCATCCTTGGGGAGAGAGTGAAGATGAGACCAGGAGAGGGTTAAGGCTGAAATCCTGAGGTACACAAACCCATTCAAAATTAAATGTCAAAAAAAAGTTTAAATCCATATTGAAAGTAATGTGATTTTAAAATTTAGGTTTGAGAACATACTTCCTCTCTTGTGTGAAATTTCTTTCTGCTTCTGTCTGCTGCTATCTCTGGTCAATCTTTTCAACTTCGCTAAAGCAGGTAAACTTGTTTTGTAGTAGGTAAAACTACACTTAGGCAAGTCTGCCTGAGTCATTAGCAACAACAGTATGGCTTAATAGGATAAATAAATTATATGCCAGACTGAAAGGTCAGTTTTGCATCTGGCAAAATAAATATTAGTGCAAGAAAAACAGGAAGTAGCAATAGCATGGTAACGACTCTCAGTTAATGCTTCCAGGTAATCATTAATCAAGTCATTTTAAATGCCAAACAAACAAGACCTTGTTTTCTTCCCCTCACACAGACAGAATCCAATGGCCCAATTAAGCATGAAAACTGACAGAAGTTTCATCAGAAGCCCTAGGAATTCAAACACCAGGTCCTACCCTCTGAATACTTATTGCCAGAAGTTTCTGATTACCATTCTCTGAGTTCATCAGAATTTCTAATTAGTTATTATTCTGTCTTCTTTAAAGGATACAAAAAAGCAAGATACTAAGCATGTTCTCTCAAAGAAATAAAACATTAGACCAAATGTAAATTCTCAGTTTTCATAAGGGAAACATAGTTCAAACAGGATTAGAAGATAAGTTAATGTGATTTCATTCTCTATCCCTAGCCTCACCATGAAAATCTCCTATTCCCAAATAAGAAATGAAAAAGTATTTTTCTAGGTCACATACATTTATACTGTTTCACTAATACTTGACAAGTTAAAGCCCTTCAGAATTTGAATCAAATGTAAGTTTATTGAGAACCAAAAAATAATTAGAAATAGTGTATCTTCAGCTTGCTTCACTAATTAATTCATTTAAATGATCTCTATGTTATTTGGCAGTGTTTAATTATTCTATTTGTAGATAACTCAATAGCCAATAAAGTCACAACAAATTCTGGTATTTAATAATATCATTGGAACCAAGAACTCATAACAAATAAGTTATAGCCACATAACTGAGTTATTTTCACAGGAAACACAGGCTTGGGGAAGACCACTAAAAATTTTGTAACTTCGTAACTATAGCACTAGCAAGAAAAAAAAAAACTAATGAAATACTAGCCCGGTTGAAAAGATATGTTAAATTCCTGTTTAATAAATACTTGAGAATTATAGTAAATATTAGAATTAGTGTTGAGGAAAAACTGAAGACAGCTGGATGGAAGAGGCAGAAGGAAGGATTGAGTTTGTTTAATTTTGAAAATGAGAGAAAGACAAAAATGAACAAGTGCATGGAGGAACTGCACATCACGCTCTTCTCAAAACAAGTGGTGTGGACAACCTGAGCCAGGAGGAATTGAATGAGATGATTGGGCCTGATGCACAGTACCGTTTTCAGAAGTGTTCAGCTGCTGTTTCTTGCTTGGGAAAATGTTAGAAAATTGCATATGAAACATTACATCCAACTTTTTCTGACTTCATTCTTTAGCAGAAGAGACTATACCTGTATCTGAGTAATTGGTGGAACATTTATAATGGGGGCTCCTCCTGCCCAACTCAGTATGTAAAACAGAGCTACAGCATATGACATTCTTACCCTAATGACCTCTGGTTTATAGTTTCTGACTTCTGAGAGATGAGTGGTATCCTCTTTAAAGACAAAACGCCTGATTTCAAATCTTGGTTCTTGTACTTCCAATCTGGGTTGTTTGAAGCAAGTCACATAACTTCTGGAACCCCCTTCTTGGTTTACAAGCTTCTTGGGACCACCCTATAATCTAAGACCAGTTCCCATACTTGGAGGGCAAGGAGAGACCAAAGAAGGAGGCAGGCCACTCCAGATTGGTAGGTGTCATGTTTAATAAGCCTCCTTAGGCTTGTCTTGGGCCATTGCAAGATAAGTGGTCCTCTTCAACTACCTGCAAAATCTTGAAAGTTTATATGGAGGTCTTACTTGAGTTCAGTCATGTATACTGTCGGTCTCAACACCACATCACTGTCTCAAGGCTAGGTCCTTGGGGCATCTCTGGGTTCAGGGAAGGCAAGCGGAATGCACATTCCAAGGACAGGAGATGGCGTGAGGCGCCTCTGATTGCTGGGGTCCAGCTCACAGGTCAGCAAGCAGTCACATCTTCTCTAGGACCTCCCCCAACACCTGCTTCTCCTTAAAATGGGGCTGATGACATTGGCTGTCTCCTACACCACAGGAGCAGCGTTTGCCAGGGTAGAAAACACACAGAAAGTGCTCCGTACAGTGCAGTGGTAAAGGTAAATGAAACTCCTATGGAAGTCAGCCCTCCAAATTGTCTATGTTCTTTCCTCACTTAAAGAAGGCCTTTCCCTGGAGAAGTTCCCTCCTTTCAGCCAGACAATGTCATCCTGGTCAACCTTGTGCCAAAGGCTTTTCTCAAAGGAGCAGGTTAGGTCTCTGGAGACTCTAGATGGATCTTAGTTTGGGTAGAGCCCAAGATGAGTCCTCTTGGGGCAGGCATCTCTTCACAGTCAGTTAGAGCAATTAGGGGGAAAAGTCTAGATTTAATTGATAAACTTTCCTTTTTGTGACAAATGAGCTGTTTGAGGTCTTTATAACATAGCCCTTCCCAAGCCCTCCACTAAAAAGAACATTAGGACATGATCTTTGGGGATTCTTTTATTCTTTACTTCTGAAAGGATAGTGTACTAAATATTTCTTTTTACCAAGTAATAATGATGGTGTTTTGCCTTGCAGTCTTATAACTATAATTGCTCTGCTATGACCTTCGTAAGGAAGAACAACAAAAAAAAAACAGAAAGTAAACCAAAAACCTTTCCTGAGTTTTGCTTCTGCAAGTATAGGAGACTTTAAGTTCTGAAGTGCATCTATAGCAGTAGAGAAAGTAAACCAAAAGTTATTTTTAATGCCTTCTAGATAGAAGAAAATGAGAAATTTCCATAAGTCAAAAAAAAATCTTATAAGCATATTGTAAGAGTCTTTAAATTTATGTAAACCAAGTCCAAAATTTTATAAAAGGATAATCTAGATAACCAGAGGGGCATTATTGCAAAACTGTAGGGTTTAACACGAGAAAACATAAAATGTTCATCTTTATTAACAGATTAAGGGAGAAAAGGATGTGATCATCTCATTAGATGAAGAAAATGTTTCACAATATTTTACCTTCATTTATTATTTTAAAAATTATCCAAGCAAACTAAGAGCAGAAGGGGGCTCTGTTGTCCTCATTAAATGTATCTACCAAAAGCCAACAACAAATGCCTTCTAAGATAAAGAGTTAGAAACATTCCCTTTAAAATCAGGAAGAAGACATGGATACCTGTTGTTTTCACTTTTGTTCACTCAGTAGTCAAGGTCTTAGACAAGAAAAATGAATGAAATAACTGGAATGGAAGAAGTCAATAAAATAGAGATACTTAATTTTCTAGAGAAATCACAAGAGGAATACATACAGACTGGGAACTGCCAAACTAACAAGGGAAAAAAGTGAATTTTAAAACAATCAGTGCAAAAGAACTAAGAAAGCAGAAAAGTAGGAAAGGTGGAATGGATGTAAAGTGCATACGGGCGTGCACACACATGAAGATGCTGGAAAGAAATATAAATGAATTAGCAATTGAAATAATTTAAACTGAACTCAATAATCCAATTGAAAACCAACATTGTTTTTTAATCAAAAAAATGATAAAAGGCTGCATAGGGACTATCTCTGGAAGAGACAACAGAGAATAGAATCAGGATGAAGCAAAAACAGCCTAACAGTATTTTTCATTATCTGATTCTGATATTGAATGATGAGGCCTTGGGTATCTTTTTTATTATTACGCTCTGTATCAAATATTACACAAATAAGTGATACACTATATATAAAACATTAAAACATTTTTAAATATATTTATACATACTAAGAAGTCTTAAAACATTAACTAAGCCCTTCCTTTTAAATAAATCTATCAATTTTAGCAGCATAACCATCCTGTAGATAAAATGGAAAAATACTTCAAAGAAGAAGAATATTATTTAGCGAAACAGCTTTTGACACCAAAATATGCTGAATTCTTAGGACTGTTCCCACATTTAAGAATCAGCCATAGAAAGGACCAAAATCCAAAAAAGGTTTAAAATCAGTTGTTAAGGATATTCTGATTAATGTATAAAAATGATTAAAGATTGGATAAAGCAGTAATAATGAAGATGAATCTCAATATTCGGATTTTTAAAAAATTTGTTCTCTAGGACTATATAATTTGTTGTCTCAATAAGACTTACTTGTCATGTAAAGAGATTTAAAATTGTATAATGTAAATAGAATTTTTAGTAGGCAGTTGAAAGATTTCTTGAATGAATAAATTATATCCCCAGTGGTTATAATCTAACCATTACTGCCACCTAGTAGCAGCATACTCTAATTATAGGCAAAGCGGCATACTGAGCTTAAAATATTAATATGATTATGATAATGTTATATTGGGGACAGTCATTTGAAGAATATTGAGCATTCTTTTCCATCCATTCCGCCTCCCTCCTCCCCCACATCTTTTTTAATGGGTCTATATTGACAGTCTTGATAAACTGCTCCATCCTACCCAGTTTTTGCAAACTTGGGATCTCATTAGTGATCTTACCTTCTTTTCTGGGTTATAAATATGTCTATTACTCTCCTCTATATGTATTTAATTTCCTATGATGATGTTTATGGTTAGAAACTTCTATTGGTCATTAACCTCAGCAATTTGATTTACTATAGGCATAGAACATTTTATGAAGGAAAAAGAAAACGGTTTCTCTTATTCTACCTAGTTCTGCATAGCAATTATGCACCCTTCAAATACACAAACTATCTTGTGTCGTGATTTTGCACTGTATTACAAATGTTAAGCTTTTTCCTTTCATATTGCTAAGAATATACCAGCAGAATGTCAAGATTAGTAATATTTCTGCATTTTATGAATGAAAAACTTGAGGTTTTGGGATTTAAGTTCAAGACTTTACTGGCGTGGTACAGTTTTCGGTATCTCTTCCCTTTGTCACCTTGGCTCAATACAAGAAATAGCAAAGATATTAAGTAGTTTTTAGTGTTTTTTAATAACATCTTGGTTAGTTAGAAGATGAAAAGAAAAATAGTAGTAGTACTTATTTTGACTTTGATAAGATTTATGAGTATTGCATTCAAGGGTAGTGATGCTATATTTAAATACTAACAGTTTTCCCCAAGTAATTATGTAACACAGAAGCGAGATACATGTTTTCCCTCTTTGGGGTCATAATTCTCTTTCATGGACATACTCATTTATCCTACATTTGAATTTTTATTGTAATTAAGTGCTGCTTTATGAGCAATCATTTCAAAATAAATGTTTGTTGGCTTGGCAAGCTTGCAATATTTTTTTACATAAGTTTTGTTGAAATGAAGTGAACTGTGCCCTGTACAGAGAATTCCAGGCACCAATGAGTTATTTAAAAGCTTGAACAGGATATGCTCAAGTGGTAGGAACTATTTTGTGTAACTATGTTGCCTCATCTACTTGTTTTCTTTTTGGTGAAGTAAATGGAAATATTTGGCATTTTGGAAGAAGAGAGGGTTCCTATGCTGTTCTATGATCAAATGAACTGAAAATCTGCATGTCAGAAACCCTCTTTGGTTATTGTTAATATACAGTAAGGATGTATGTATTTATGTGATACTGTGAACTTCTCTGCAGCTAAGGAGGGAGGAACCTGACTTTCTGTCCCTGTTTAAATGATTATGTAGCCGGCATTGTCAGTGGGTGGTCAGAGCCCTCTCATTTTGTCAGGAGATGGACCTTGAGGGTGATTCCAGTGTTGGCAGGTAGGTATCCAGTTCTGTTGTGCATTCAAGTCAGACTTACACTTCTTCATTGTTATTTTCATAAAATGGAAACATGGAAGTGTCACTTCATTTAAGGCCTCTGTGAATTCAAAGCTTTGAATAAAACCTCATTAATCTGTACCCCATTTGTTCAGAGAATGTAATAAATTAGAATTGTGCTGGGCTGAAGTTTACTTTCATGCTATCTATAAAGGAAGGATTACTAACCCATTAACCAAATTAATAGTGCAAACAAGATTGGAAGAACAAATGATACTAAACACCCTAAAGCACTTTAGAAGCATCCATACACCTAAAGAGGGTCTAAACTAGAAATAAAATATTCCCAGCTTTTTTAAAAAGCAGAATCGCTGACCAGCAGCAATGATTTAAAATGGCCCTTATTTGAAATACTTCCCTAATTCACTATTCCCCTGCTTTAAACCCAGTTACTCCAAATTAGTGAGGCTTGGCTGAATTTGGCCGGCAAATTATGAAGTTTTATAAAGACTAGTTTGCTTGCCAGTGTTACATAGTCATGACTGGTAAAGTGGAGAAGATCCTTTCTTATTAGCAGTATTCAGGTGAAACTTTGGTGACCAGCTTGTGAAACAGCCAGCTATTTGCAATGTGACCATTTAAGTCATTCTGTGCACAATAGTTTTATATATGTATTTTAAAAGACTTTAACTTTTCTGAGCAGTTTTAGCTTTATAACAAAATTAAGAGATACAGAGATTTCCCATATAGATCCTATCCCTACACATGAATAACCTTCCCCATTATCAGTATCAGCCACCAGAATGGTAGATTTTTTACCAAGGATGAACCTACATTGGCACATCATAATCCCCCAACATTTATGACTGACCTTCAGGTTCACTCTTGATGCTGTACATTGAATGAGTTTGGACAAATGTATAAGAACATGTATCCATCATTGTATCACACAGAGTATTTCCACTGCCTTAAAATTGCTATGTGTTTTTCCCTTTCACATCTCCCCCCTGCCCTAGCAACCACTGATCTTTTTGTTGTCTCCATAGTTTTGCCTTTTCCAAAATGTCACATCATTGTAATTATACAGTGTGCAGCCTTTTCAGTCGGCTTCTTTCACTTAGTAAGACATTTCGGGCTCCTCCAATGTCTTTTAATGGCTTGATAGCTCATTTCTTTTTAGCATCGAATAAATACTCCTTTGTATATGCTGTACGATAATTTTCACAAGGATTTGTCATACAAAAAACCCATGGCCCTGGACCCTAGCACATTGCCTACCACAGGGCTTTGCTCGCAGCCACTAAGCACCCAATGAATTCTGAGTGAATGAATGAATGAATTGATTTCAGTATGTGCTGCAAAATGCTGCATCAGGGCACAGAGTTCTTTTCTGTTGAATAGGAAATGTATTTTTCATCTGTTTAGGGAGCTAAAATAAAGGATTTATCTCATACCTTGAAATTCTACAGCTAGCTTGTTAACATTTTGAGCTGAGTATGGCCCTTGACTCCATTTCCTTTCCCCCTCTCCCAGTTACCTCACAGGATTGTGGATTCCTTTCTCAGGATGTTATTCCAATGCAGGAAAGAAACCCAATGTAGAATTTCATCATTCCTTCCCCTCCTTTTCTGAACTGTGATCACACACTGAAAGCTCCATCCTGTGCTGATGTTTGAGAATCTGTTACCATGGAGCTATTCCCCAGCTCAAAGGATGGTTTTATTGCATACAGTGTTACAGGAAAAGAGTATGATTAAAATGAAACCAGGAAAAATCTTGATTAATAATAAAATGCAAGCAGTGTTTTCAAAATCAAATACAGGGTGAAACACAATGTATTTTTATGTTTGCCTTTGCCCTCCTAGCATTGCCTTTAATTTTTTTGCCTTCTGATTTTGGGAATTGTGTTGCTTCTAAAAGACCCTACTGTCCACTAGCTTCTGGGCATATGTCCAAAATACAAGTGGACATTAACTCAATTCAGCAGATAAGATTTCCTTCAAGACCTCTGGAAGACTTCACTAGTCTGTAACTACCAACCTGCCTCTGACCTGCGCCCTCCCAAACAAAGCTCCCTAAAGGAAAAATAAGATTTAGTGCTTGTGTGGAGGTCAAAAAAGATACACCAGAATGAAGAATAAATGCAAGATTTTGAAGCAAAGATGACTTGAAGAATGAAGATAACCCTGACACCAAGACAAATCTGGAAAAGAGTTGATGTGGAGGTAATGTTGGTGAACTCTTCAAATGAAGGTCTGTGTTATGTACAGAACCTGCCACTTGGCAGCTAGTGATGATCCTACTGTGGAGATTGTCACCTTTTTTTCTTCTATGAATGGAGATATCAGAATTTATAGTTTCTGTGGACCTACCATTTTAGCAATTTAGAATTTTTCAGTTTTACTGAAGCTCAAGTATTTTGTATATTTTATAGCACTTTGAAGCCCACTAATGATGAAAAATGTGGTATGTGTACCAAAAGCTTCTTTTTCTGATGAAAACTCTGAAAAGTTATTTTTTATAAGTTTTAGGGGAAATAAAATTCAGAACTACATTAGGAGACAAGTGAAATGACTTGTAATTACATCTTGTAAAATGCCATAAGATAGCTGTTAAGAGGTTTGTTAAGTTCCCTAGTTCATGGCGCTGTTGGAGAAGGAATCCGAAGCATTCTCTGCTTACTGGGGAATCGGCCTAGGTAGCAGCTCAGGAATGCGCTGGGGGCTGGGGGCTGGTGTGGACCCGACCCCGGCCAGGAGGGCTATGCTGGCAGTATTTAGCTTTGGCACAAACAGAACATTTGCAGTATGTTACACAGATCTGACAATTGTCACTATGACACTGGGGGTCAGACATTAGAGAAATGAACAGGTTGTGACTTATTCAGCATGGCACAGAGGTTAAGAGCTCAGGCTTCCGATTAGCAGCTAGGTGTTTGTTTAAACTCTTTAAGCCTCAAGTTTCCTCACCTGTGAAATTGGATTCATAATTGTATTTACCTCATAAGGTAGTTTAATGATTAAATTAGACAATGCGTGTAAATTAGGCTAGCCATTTACACATAGTAAATTCTCAACATAAGAGTATCTGCTAAAGATGAATGGTTGTTTTTGTAAAAATTTAAAATCTTTTCAGAGGTACCTGGTGGGTGCTTATCTACTTCATTTTTATGGCATTTTGAATCTTCCTGTAGAATACGTTGAATTTTGGAGATCATTAGAAAGGACTCTAGTATGTTTTTCTTGATTTCTTATAACCTGTATAGATGGATCTAATTCTACTCTAATACTGTATCTCAAACTAGGTGAAGATTTCAAAATTTTTCTGTCATAGAAATGACATTATTGAGTATTTGAAAGCTTTATTCTCTATTTAATCAGCAGGGCTCAATGTGAGATAGATTTAAAAAAAAGAAATGCTTTATTTTCTTTTTCTTCTTCTTTTTCTTTTACCATTTCCATCCTCAAGATGTCGTAACTTCTATTAAGCAGCCCATTGTTTCTCTGGTGGAATGCTGGTATTTTACAGACTGAGAAACCACCTAGCAATGTCATCTGGAATACCACCATGCTAGAGATACTTGCGGAGACCAAAAGTTTGAAACCTGAGTGGCTGACTGCTAGCGTGCTTTGGACTCTCAGCTGTCTAGGGAGAGAGCCGCTCCGACGCAACCAACAGCTCCCTCCTCCCTGGCCCACCAGTGACTTCCGCAGTTAGCGGCAAATGCTCTTTCCTCCCTAGTTGTCCTCGCCATTGTTGCGTGGCAATGTTTGCTCTCTCTTCCTCCACCCCAGTAGGCACATCGGTCTAACTTACAATTCTGGTTTGGCGTGTGGTCTGGCTCCTGCAGTTGGCTGGGCCCTGATTTCCTCTGGGGTCTGTGTGATGTTTGCCAGGCACCACTTGTGATCACCGCATGTGGCATTCTGCACTTGTAGTCAGAGATGGGTGTTTAGTCAGAGATGTTACAACAGTCAACAAACCTTTTGAGATTTTCCAGCTATTGAGTGCTTCAAGAGATTTTCAAATAAACATACCATAGAACAAAAATAGAACACACACAAAAAATCCAATTCTGTGGTGTGTTTGGAGGAAAATAAAGCCAGCATTTTCTTTCCTGCCTTTCCGTGTGTCTCTGGTATCTTCTAGCACTTCATTGCCTCCCAGTACTTGCCCTCCTGGGAGCTGGGGACGACAAACTTTCTTATAAGCTGACCGCAGTGAGTAATAGACAAGAGCCTCCAGCGTCCTAGTGGTTGGTGTGGACATTTCACTTCTGACCTTTCCTGCATTTACCTACAGGAGCAACTGACCATGGATAACATCAGCTTTGAAACATTTTCATCTATGGCTGAATTTTTAGAGTTTTCTAAAGACAAATGGGATACAAATGATCTGTATTAGAATAAAATGTTTCCAATTTAAACTTAATGTGAAGGATGGCCCAACACTGGATGTAAACAGTTTCTCTGAGGCAGATGCAGATAAACACTAACAGAAAGGGAATGATTCTTTCTTAGGCCTGGATGTGGGGAATTAAGACCGAATTCTCAAGGTGGCACAAAGGCAAGTGAATTCTTCAACCAAGGCTGATAAGTAGATAATAATTAGAAAAATAAAACTGTTTTCTTTGTTGATGATCAAGCACAGATGTCTCCACTAGATTTCATATTAAATGGAAGGCTTAACTGCCATTGGGGGGGAAAGGGAAGCTTTTATTTTTTTCTTTTCTCAGAAAGTGCTGAAGCAGATTGTCTATTAAAAAGCTTAATAGAGAATTCAAAGACAGAGACCTCACAGCAGGGGAAAGAGAGTAACTAGGTTGGGAAAGAGTGAGTCTAATAGTGATGAGCAACTTTACTTCTGTCAAGAAGGTCAATGCTGAAAATTCATGTAATATAAACTCAATTTATTTATGCTTTCTTATTTGAGACCATTAAAGCTCTAGCTTCAATAGTTCATTCTTGCCAATATTCCCCTAAAATAAAAGTTGGACAAGGGCATGTGTGTACTTTCTTAAGGAAACAAGTACACCCTTAAGTTGGTATAACGTGTATTACCAAGGAAGGAAGAACAGCTCAGAAATCTGTTTTTTAATATTAAAAAGTCTAGTCAAAAAAGTGTCCCCTGATTCCATTTACCAAAGCAATTTTTGAGAACTACATTCTTTTTATAAAATACTCAGAACTGGTAAGTATATGTACTATGAGGCCCCTATCTCATGAATACTTACATAAACCATTTTAGGATCCATTTATTCCATTTCTTCACTTACATATCTTGCTATTTTTTTTGATCAGCCTCCATTTTGAAATTTATACATTGAAATTTATTCATTCACCAAATATTTATCCCCTATCTCTTCTATGCAAGTCACTGAGGACTCAGGGGAGAATAACAGAAGGTGCTCGTAGTCTGGTGGAGGAGATAGAAATGTCAACAGATTACTCCAAGGCAGCCTGATCAGGGTCACCGCACAGGCATGAACAGAGTGAAACAGGGACACAGGAGGAGACATCCTCCCCAGGGGACCCAAGAATGCCTGTCAGTGGCAGTGATATTTGAACTGTCCTTGCAAGGATCAACAGGGTGTATTTAGAATCTGTAGTCAAGCTTAACATGCAAGATTCTTAAGGAAATAATGGCAACTGGAAGATGAAACATATGTCATTTATATAAAGGATAAATCTTTTCAGAAGTGAAACTGAATTTTAGATAATAATAAGACATAGAGAGTAAATGTCTTTCATTTGGAGGACATTTAAGTAGATCCACACAGTAGGAATAATGCGCTGTGAAATGTCCTTCACATGGCTATTGCTAGGCAGACCTCTGAGTCCACAAGAACCTTTATTTATTTATTTTTTCTCTGTATGGAGTTCTATAGCAGCAAGCGTCAGAGAGATTTGGAGTCTATATAACTATATAACTTAATAATTTTCCAGGCACTGCAATGACCAGCAGATACTGCATTTCATAACCAAAAGCAAACTAAGTTGTAGAAAGGTTGGGTGTCTTGTTTGGGGTCTTGGAACACATCAGTGACAAAACAATGAATTGAACATCGAGATCTTGATTATATACTGATGCCCTAACTGTCCACAAAGTATTAGGAGGTTTTATTGTAGGAAGACTAAAAGTCAATATCGATTGATTATTTACTAAATGGTTCAGTGTCACATGCCCTGGGAACTCTCCCTTCTTGTAGCTACAGTTGGTACTTACTACATCCTGTACTTTTCACCGACAAGGACATCACTAGCAATTCTTATCCTCTCTCCTGCATCATCAGTATTTTCCTGTCTATAAGATCTTTCCTAACATGCTATTTTTTATCCCATCATTTTAAAAAAAAAATCTCTACTTGGATTCTACCTTTAGCAACTTTCTGTATCTCTCCTTTTCTTCACTGCAAACTCTTTGAAATAGTCATCTATACTCATGGTCTGTATTTACTCTCCTCCTATTCTCTCTTAAGCCCACTCCAGCCAGGCTTTCACCCACACCACTCTCCTGAAAGGAGGTCATCAGTGAACTCCACGTGGTTGACTTTAGTGGTCTGTCCATTCTCCAACCTCCTATTAAATGACTTTCAGCTGCATCGACACCCTACATTCCTCCTTCCTTCCTCCTTGGAACATTTTCTTCCCATCTCCCAAGACAACATGTTTTCCTCCTATCTCACAACTATTTGGCACTTAATCCAAATGTAAAGCTTAGAACGTCTGAAACTGAGCTATGCCAAGGCCCTCCTGTATCCCATTCCATGCAACCAACTTCCCTAAGACAGTGGATGGCAGCTCCACACTTCCAGTTGCTCATGGAAGAGAACTTTGGCTCAGCCTCTCTTTTTCTCACACCCCACATCCAGCCCACCAACACATCCCTTTGGCTTTACCATCACGGTCCTCGAGGCTCTGACTACCTCTCACCATCTCCTCTGCTGCCAGCCTGGTCTAAGTGATCGTCATTTCATTTCTGGGTTTTTGCAGTTGTTCCCTAACTGATGTCTCTGTTTCTATCCTTGATTAATTAAGACTACTTTTAAAGCAACAATCAGAGTTATTCTGGTAAAATTTAAGGCCTCTTCTCAAAACCTTCCAATTCCCTGTTATAATGGCTCCCAGGGCCCTAAATCATTGGTCCTATTATCTCTGTGATGTTGTCTGTTCTCCACATCACCCTTGAAACCATAGACTAGCCTCCTTCATATTCTCTAATTCAGAGGTTGGCATATCTTTCTGTAAAGGGAAAGACTGTAAATAATTTAGGCTTTGTAGGTATATGGTTTCAGTCACAACTACTGAACTCTGATGTTGTAGCACAAAAATAGTCATAGCTAATACCATGAATAGATGTGGCTATGTCCAATTAAACTTTACCGTAAAAGGTGGCAGGCCAGATTTGTCCCACTCTGATTTATACAGCCCTCATGATTCATGACGCCAACCCCTACCTTAGAACCCTGACTGTTTCCAATGCCTGGAATCCTATTCCTCCAGAGAGCCGCATGACTTCCTCTCTCCTCTTTCAGAAACCTGCTCAAGCATCACCTTCTTAATGAGGTTTTTGCACCCAGAGTACCAGCAGGATGCAGATGGTGGCATACTCATATGAGAAAAGTTTAAGAAAGGTTTAACAAAGATATGGGCAGGGAGTTGGAAGCCCAGGGGGGATATGTATATTCTAGGCCTGGTAAAGCAGAGCCTTAGGTGGGCCTTAGATGGACCAGGAGAGCGAGCAACTGTACACCTGGAAGACAAGTGCATAGACAGGGTCCCCTTGAGAGAAACAGTGGCCTTTTGAACTCCTGCTTGGGCTCCCTATTATTTGAACCAAATCTGAAGCCAGAGAGAAAAGGAGGTCACTGACAGTCCATGTGGTCGGCCTCTTGGAACATAAGTGTTCAGAAAAAGGTAGAGAGTATCTGGTGAGCCAATTTGAAAAGTCACATACACAGATCTTACTCATTCACCACATTTAACATTACAGCCAGGACCAGTGAGATCATTTGAGGGGCCAGTTATTAAAAATTGTTTAAGTACAAGATGGTGACAATGGATCACACCCAACATTGAGCCTTCTAAATGTGGGGCTCTGTGTGACTGTACAGGCCATGCACCATGAAGCCAGCCGTCATTGCAACTCTTGCCCCCAGCACTGAATTCACTATTCCTCTTCTCTACTTTATTTTTCTCAATTATACACATCTCATTCACACATGCTAGGCAATTCAACTTACTTAATTTATTATCCCTCTACTCCACTTAAATTTCAGCTCCTCAGAGCAGAGACTTGAGTATTTTTTGTTACGTTCTCATATGCCTGGAACACTCCCTGAAACATAGTAAATGCAGTAAATATGTGTAAACACATACAATTTAAATTAATAAAGCATTCTCCTGAAAGGGGAAGAAGAAAGGCTACAGGGTGGGATCATTAAACTCATACTGATTCAGCTTGGTTCCTTTTTCGTAGCTTGACCCTTTCTCTTCACTAGCTGCAACTCAAAGCTAAATTCAGGCCAGTATCTCCCATCAGAAAGGGTAATTCTTAAAACTTAGTATTTAAGATATCTGTCTTAACAATTTCCTATATAAAAGCAGTAATCAAAACAAGATGTATAATTTAAATTAATGGTTGGTGTTTAGAATAAAAGTATACACATGAATATAATTATTAAGTTTTGTAAGGGTTATCTGCCTGTATGAACTTAGCTAATATTCTTTGTGGCATGCCCACGCCAGAATCAGTGTTTCTCAGAGTTCAGTGCTTGGTTTGCTTCTTTTCTCACTTTGCACGCTCTGCAGCAAACTCATCTAGAGCTGCAGGATCAAAATAGCACTTCAAGCAAATAAGGCACCAACACTCTCTTGAGCCTGTATCTTCCACCTGGGCTTTAAAGTGTATCTGATGCAATCCAACTCCCTATTGTTACTTCTAAATCTCCCAGAGATCAAAACTCACTCGGAATGGATGTAACTGCTTCCTTTCTCCTACTCCAGCCTGCTTTTCCTGCTTTTTCTCTGCAGACAGCATCTTCATCTCCTGTGAACTCCCTCAGAAATATGGGAGTTAACTGGTGGCTTCTCCTTTTTCCTCATCCACTGTCTGTCAAGCCCCACAGCCCATTGCTTTTCACCTCCTAATGTTTCATCCTCCTTTTCATCTCCACATATGCTGCCCTAATTTCTTTTGACAGTGAGTGGTCCCTTAAGTGGTCTTCTTGTCTTTAAAGTGTTGCTAAATCTGTCACTCACAATGCTACTCTTGTAGTCCTCTTGCATACAAACCTTACCATGTCTCTTGTATGTAAATTTGTTCAGTGACTCCTCTTCACCTATAGCCTAAAACCTGAGCTCTGTTAGATGGTAAACAAAAACCTCCAAGGTATTCCCTCTCTATATGTCTCTTCAACTTATGCTGCTTTACTTTACCAAGCAACTTGTACTTAATCAGCGAGTCTTTTCCATGGTCTCTAATGGCTCTGTGTGCCTTGGTACCTAAGTTCCTCCTACAGGACGCTTTCCTCAGCCTTATCAACACAGCAAACTTCTGTTTCTCCTCTAAGGCCTCCCATTGTACCTTTTAACAACTCCATTATAGCCTTGCATACTACATTATAATGATCTGTTAGATATCTTGCTTTCTATGAGATTCAACTCCTTTGGAGAAGAGACATCTATCTTTTATCTTTGTATCCTCATGCCTGGCACAGTGACCAGCACATAGTAGGTGCTCAATATGAGATGAACAGCTACTACATTTAGATCTTGGCTATTACAGAATGTTCAAATCTGTGCATAAATTTAAATCACACATCTAGAACTATACAATCATAATTTCAAATTAAGTTTTAAAGATTTTTTTTAAAGTCTAAATAATTGATTCACTTTTCTCTATTTTTCATTGTCTAGAAGGTACTAAAGGAAGCCAGTTCCATTTTGTTCCTAATGATTATAAAGTAATTTACCTTTTTAAATAAAAACACAATTTGTAATTGTTAAATTTATTTAAAAGCTTTAGAAAGAAAACTATGTCACTAGATATACACAAGTACACAATACTTTAAAATACTTCTGAACAAAATATTTCAAGAATTTTTATTAAAAAAATAGTTGTGTAGTCTAAACTTTTATATTGAATAAAAGTTAATATTTTAATATAATCACAAACCAAATTTAAGATATATTTTCAGGGTGCTTTAGTGAAAAATATTTTAGACACATAGTTTATGTTGCAATTATTATTTATGTCTTAATTCCATACCTAATGCAGTTTTGCTTGAAATAATAATTCCTTTCCATTCGAATGTATACTAATTTTAGAATGCATTATCAGAGCCTGGCAGGCAGATTAAAATTTGACTAATATTTGAAAAGAGTTGCTTGTGCTGCAACTATACAATGTTCTCTGGTTTTCTGAGGGGGCACATTAAAAGGATAATGTTCTTGTTGGAGGAATATATAGGGCAATAAACAGTTTTGTGGGTGATTAAACAGTGAACTGAAGCTGAATCTTCCAGTTACCAGCAAAACGCTCTTGTTGCAAATATGTTATAGTACCATGAAAATTTCCTTTTGTATATTAGTTTTTATTACATATTATTTAAAGAACTTGATTATTAGCTTTATACTAAGCAATAAGCAGATGTGCATACTTAAAAAAATCTTAAATTGAATTTCCAAAATTCAAAATCCAAGTTAATATCACTATACCCCAAAATAACTTTTCACTTTCTACAAACTATTTCTGTACTCATAGAAAAGCAGGAATAAGAGAAGAGAGGACTGACATTTAATCTAGAATAGATATGCCATTGAGTAGAGATAGCTGCTGAGTAAAGCTGACTGATTTCTACAAAAAGTACAGTTCATAGAAAAAATTGTACTGTATATCTACAGGCTATTAAATCTGGACTTTCTGAACAAAGACCATCTAGCTAATCATAGTCATCTCTGAAATAAGGTATTCTTTATCTTGGAGTTGCATCAGTATTCACTGATTTCATTAATTAGAATATGATTATTTCAAAGATAGCTGTAAAATATAGGAAAAGAAACTGGAAAATCATTACATTTCTTTTATGGTGCTATAAATTGAATGCCCATATATTTTATTCTTTGCCTCCATTTTTAAGGACAGATTTCAAAAAGAGATACAGTATTTGATATGGTTGTATAAGCTCAGAGAGAGGATTGGAAAAATGCTAGCCAGAAGAATTTCTGATACTGAATTCATGTTATGGTGGTTTTATACTGTGTACCAGATTTTGTAGAAAGAAACTCAAGACCAGTCTACTGGAAAGCTAGGATGGTATCCCAAAACCTTTTTGATAGGAAATAAAGGTAGCTGGTCCTCCATCTGTCCATCCATACCCATTACAAAGTAACTTAAGATCTCCTGAATAAGGAAGCTGTTCATTTTAATGATATTTAGACACAATTTTCTTCCATTGCCTACAGTCTCTTCCTATTTCACCTCTTTACCTCTCCACTAACCACACACACACACACACAAACTTTCAGATGAAAGTCTCACACTTCTATGCCCATTTCCTTTTGGCTGTTTTCCTTTGAAAAATCAGACATGATGTGCTGTCACATGCCCTTCATGTGTACCAGTATGAAGGTACATTTAAGGGCCCTCAGTCATTAATAAGTTGTGATTCTTGTGTGTTGTTGTTACAAAACTGAGACATTCTAAGGTTGCTCTGATAATTTGGGATTTAACATTTCACTGAAACATGGGATTCACTATACATAATACACTATAACATTAAGTGGAATTTTGTGATGAATTAAATGTCAGAAGGTACTTGCTCAGTTGCAGCAGTCTGCAATGAAAATAAACTAGATCTCAGCTTCTTGGTGATGAATAAACAACTTAAAAGAAGTGTTTGATCAAAGGAAGCCACGGTGGGTCATTCCTCCTTTCCTCTATTCCCCTTCTGATATGTAAGATCTTATTGAGCAGAGTCTTCTATGTGAGTACGTAGTTTGAAAACTAACTCGCCTCCTTAAATAGACTATTTGAGGTAGTAAGATTGGAGAGGAGGTTTACAAAGAAACTTGATTTATGAAACAGTAACAGATTTAGGGAATCTTTTTAGTCTTTTCTTCATTCCCTTTACCTTCAAGTTCCCCAGGATCAATCAGGCATTTCCCACTGTGGAAGAAACCAACAGTCACTTTCTGTTGTTTAATAGAATTGAAACCAAGTTTTAAAAATATAACTAAAATCATTAGATACATAAATATGTGCATAAAAATAGGAAAGATGTTAGTAACCATAGCTTTAATAATGTAGGACTCTGACACATTTTTCAAAAGCCACAAACACATTATAATCTTTACTTAGATATTCTAAGACCAAGATAGTAAAGCAGCGAAACACAGGTTTTTTTTTTTTTCCTACTATACTGGCTAACTGAGCCCATTGCAAGCTATTATAATTATCATCAGTTGACTTCAGTTCAGCTAAGTCAGAGCAAAGGATCTTATATCCTATTAAATTTTTGTAGCTGACCATTTCTATAATGCTAAACCTTAAAATCTATCCCATGAGCTATCTCCGTCATGCCTATTTTTAATAATCTAAACTAAAACTCACAGAGTTAGAACAGAGCCACTCAGAAATTAATCAAATTTTTGAGTACATACAACCTTCTAACGGCATATCCATATATTCATTTACTTAAAAGTAATATTAATTTACTTTTTAAAACCTTAAAACTTCTAATGTAAATGAATGTAAAATATTTTAATGTCCCATGGAATCACCAAATTATTAATTTGGAAGTGACTATTTTCATCCATAAAATAAGATACATGTGTAAGCAAACTAGTCTTTAGTTAATTAAATAGCAGAGTGTCCTGGTTATTAATTTGCTGTGTCACAGCTAAGAGGTTACCTTCTTTACATTGTTACATTTATTAGGTTAACAGCTCAATTTTGTTTCAGTGTTCCAAAGAATTT
This sequence comes from Phataginus tricuspis, assembly GCA_029783875.1. NCBI lineage: Eukaryota > Metazoa > Chordata > Mammalia > Pholidota > Manidae > Phataginus > Phataginus tricuspis. The sequence goes on along the minus strand of JAQQAC010008880.1, from coordinate 50,580,020 downwards.
CCTGAAGCACTGACTGGTTATCAGGCTTTTTTCTCTTCAATGCTCTTGTTTTTGTTTCTTGTGAATGTTTCTTCTTATTTCCTCAAGGCTCTTAGCATTGCTTAAATGTTGCCTTTCGAAAAGATTGTTTGTAAAAGGCTTGGGGAAATAAGTTGAAATGTCGAGACAACAAGAAAAAGACAGCCAAATATGAATATATGTTTCTAAAGGAGTATCATAATGACTTCTCAAAATGTTTTCCTATTCTGTCTGTCATATAAATGAGACTTGCTTTGTAAATAATAATCCATTATTTTTCCATGATGGCTTTTTTCTGAAGATCCATGTCCTACACATGCTTTCCTTTCAGTCTCAGTGAGGGACAAAGTGGAAATACTCTGGATGGTGTTTTGTCATAATGTTCTCAAGCGAGACTTAGGTAAAGATCCCAAATTATTAAAAATAAAGACATTTTATGGAAAGCTTTATCTTCTTTTCATTCTACAAATATTTTTCCTTATTAATGTTAAATCTTTTTTAAATTGAGGCATAATTCACAATAACATTATATTAGTTTCAGGAGTACAACATAATGATTCAATATTTGTATATATTATGAATTGATCACCACAATAAGTCTAGTTAATATCCATCACCATACATAAGTAAACAGTTTTTTTTTCTTGTGATGAGAACTTGTAAGTCCTACTCTTTTCAACTTTCAAATATGCAATACTATGTTATTGACTATGGTCACTATCCTGTACGTCATATCCCTGCATCTAATTTATTCTATAACTGGAAGTTCATACCTAAGAACATTTTTTTACATTAAACTTTTTTATCATTTCCACTAGAACCAAGTAGTATTTGATATGTGCTTTCTGAGAGATTTTACCTGTATTAGAGTTTTGTTCTTTTGATCATGGGTTTTTTACATTAGTTTTTTTAGACTACTTCATTAAAATACTGTTTATCTTGATTAATTAGTATTTTTTTGCAACCCCTTAAAAATTTGGTGCCTAAGTGGCTTCACCCTGCACTGGCCCTATGCCCTATTATTAATATTCTGTGTGGAGAGAAAGTACAGCATTTAGAAAGCATTAACAGATCTCAGCAATCAGCACAGTATCTAGCATCAGGCAGACCCTTATTAAATTGAATTAAAATTTTTCATTTAGTTTTGCAAGTTTTTCTTATTATCTTAAAATTTCCAGAGTGAATAACCATAATTGCCATCAATTTATAATTTTCTTGGTATTAATGTTCCTTTCCATTGCCATAAAATAAGGACCAAGGACATTTAGTTAAAATAAACATACAAAGATATATGCAAAACATGTATCTTTCACACTCTTTGCTTCTATTTGCAGCGTAATATTAAAAATCCCAATAGATATTCAGTTTTCCCCAAGCTGTCTGTGTTCCCGGTGTTTCCCTGCTCCTCAATCACTCTTTTAGAATTTTGCCCTTGAACAATGCCTTTATGGAAGTGAAATGAACAGTGCTGAATCTTCCGATAATACAGTGACCTTGCTTTGTATTGATGAAAAATCTCTAACAGCTGGTTTTTATGTACTGCATGTATTGATGTGTTTCTGAAGGCCCAGATCAGTGAGTAGAAGCTAAAACTATACATTCTCTTTGTAGATGTTTTTTAAACAATCCTTTAGACCACAGAGATTTTTGGCAATATCATTTCAGATTGAATTTGTACTTGGAAACTTAAATCAAGTAATCCTTCTAGTGTTTATCTATTCGAAAGTTTTCATATTAGTGACATATCTGTGCTATTACACTTTGGTCCCAGGAGCTTTTCTAGTTAAAACCATTACTTTCTGGAAGCTGACTGTTAGCTGCAAAAGGTTTGCTCTGACATGAAGTTTAACATACTGGCAACTGTTTAAATAAACTGCATACCTTATTTTGATTAACTTTTATTCAACATTCTGGAAGTTATTGTTAAGTAATAAAGATATGAATTCTGCAATTAAAATTAATATGCATTATTTGATATTCCATTGTAACTAATATGAATAATTACTATCTAAATTATAATTTAGACATTTCTTGTCATGTGAAGTAAAGTAAAGTATCTTAATGTCCTTTAAACTATCCTTTCATAGACTCTTTCTTAGGGACCATGTGTTTCTTCATTACCTAGCACTATAATAGAATTCTTTTTCATACTAATTTTGAGAATCTACATACTTTTGGTTTCTATCAAGATAAGTTTCAATTAAGATAGATTTTCAATAACATCGAGTTCTGTTTACATAAATGTAAACCGTATTTGTGCTAGAAAATTTGGAAAATTCAGAGAACTATAAAGAATAATAAAAATCATCACTAAAAACTTCTTAGACAGTGTTAAAATTTGGGTGTGCCTCCCTTTAAGCATTCATCTATGTCACCTATATAGGAACATGGGTGTGTGATGGAGGGAGAGTGAGAAAGAGATGTATGTGTGTGAATTTCTTATGTTGCTTTCTCTACTTTGTTTATTATACCATGGGCATTTTTTTCCATGTCATAAAATAGTCTTTGAAAGTATACATTTTAGCAGTTGCATAATGTTTCATTGTATGGCTGTATCATAATTTACTTAATCATTTTTGCCTACTTTTTGGATTATAAGCAGTTTTTAATTATTATGTTATTTATTTATTTTTTAAAATTTATTTTGGTATCATTAATCTACAATTACATGTGCAATATTATGGTGATTAAACTACCCCCTTCATCAGGTCCTACCCACCATTTCCATTACAGTCATTTTCCATCACCGTAGTGAGATGCTATAGAATCACTACTTGTCTTCTCTGAGTTGTACAGCCCTCCTCATGCCCCCCCAACATTACATCTGCTAATCGTAATGCCCCCTTTGCCCTCTTATCCCTCCCTTCCCACCCATCTTCCCCAGTCCCTTTCCCTTTGGTAATTATTAGTCCGTTCTTGGGTTCTGTGAGTCTGCTGCTGTTTTGTTCCTTCAGTTCTTTTCTTTGTTCTATACTCCACATATGAGTGAAATCATTTGATACTTGTCTTTTTCGGCTTGGCTTATTTCACTGAGCATAATACCCTCTAGCTCCATCCATGTTGCTGCAAATGGTAGGATTTGTTTTCTTCTTATGGCTGAATAATATTCCATTGTGCATATGTACCACCTCTTCTTTACCCATTCATTTACTGATGGACACATAGGTTGCTTCCATTTCTTGGCTATTGTAAATAGTGCTGTGATAAACATAGGGGTGCATATGTCTTTTTCAAACTGGGCTGCTGCATTCTTAGGGTAAATTCCTAGGAGTGGGATTCCTGGGTCAAATGGTATTTCTATTTTGAGTTTTTTGAGGAACCTCCATACTGCTTTCCACAATGGTTGAACTAATTTGCATTCCCACCAGCAGTGTAGGAGGGTTCCCCTTTCTCCACATCCTCGCCAACATTTGTTGTTGTTTGTGTTTTGGATGATGGCCATCCTCACTGGTGTGAGGTAATATCTCATTGTGGTTTTAATCTGCATTTCTCTGATGACCAGCGATGTGGAGCATCTTTTCATGTGCCTGTTGGCCATCTGAATTTCTTCTTTAGAGAAGTGTCTATTCATGTCCTCTGCCCATTTCTTAATTGGATTATTTCCTTTTTGTTTGTTAAAGTGCATGACTTCTTTATGTATTTTGGATGTCAACCCCTTATCAGATACATCATTTATGAATATATTCTCCCATACTGTAGGATGTCTTTTTGTTCTACTGATGGTGTCCTTTGCTGTACAGAAGTTTCTCAGCATGATACAGTCCCACTTGTTCAGTTTTGCTTTTGTTTTCCTTGCCCGAGGAGATATGTTCATGAAGCAGTTGCTCATGTTTATGTCCAAGAGATTTTTTCCTATGCTTTCTTCTAAGAGTTTTATGGTTTCATGACTTACATTTAGGTCTTTGATCCACCTTGAGTTTACCTTTGTGTATGGGGCTATACAGTAGTCCAGTTTCATTCTCTTACATGTAGCTGTCCAGTTTTGCAAACACCAGCTGCTGTAGAGGCTGTCATCTCCCCATTGTATATCCAAGGCTCCTTTATCAAATATTAATTGACTGTATATGTTTGGGTTAATGTTTGTATTTTCTATTCTGTACCACTGGTCTGTGGGTCTGTTTTTGTGCCAATACCAGATTGTCTTGATTACTGTGGCTTTGTAGTAGAGCTTGAAGTCAGGGAGCATAATTCCCCCTGTTTTATTCCTCCTTCTCAGGATTGCTTTGGCTATTCTGGGTCTTTTGTGGTTCCATATGAATTTTGGAATTATTTTTCGAGTTCATTGAAGAAAGCTGTTGGTAGTTTGATAGGGATTGCGTTGAATCTGTAGATTGCTTTAGGTAGCCATTTTGACAATATTTATTCTTCCTAGCCAAGTGCATGCGATGCATTTCCATTTGGTAGTGTCCTCTTTAATTTCTCTTAGGAGTGTCTTGTAGTTTTCAGAGTATAGGTCTTTCACTTCTTTGGTTAGGTTTATTCCTAGGTATTTATTCTTCTTGATGCAATTGTGAATGGAATTGTTTTTCTGATTTCTCTTTCTGTTAGTTCATTATTAGTGTATAGGAAAGCAACAAATTTCTGTGTGTTAATTTTGTATCTTGCAACTTTGCTGAATTCAGATATTAGTTCTAGTAGTTTTGGAGTGGAGTCTTTAGAGTTTTTTATGTACAATATCATGTCTCTGCAGTTAGTGACAGTTTGACTTCTTCTTTACCAATCTGGATGCCTTGTATGTCTTTGTTTTGTCTGATTTCCACGGTTAGGACCTCCAGTACTATGTTGAATAACAGTGGAGAGAGTGGACATCCCTGTGTTGTTCCCGATCTTAGATGAAAAGCTTTCAGTTTCTCGCTGTTAAGTATGATGTTAGCTGTGGGTTTGTCATATATGGCCTTTATTATGTTGAGGTACTTTCCGTCTATATCCATTTTGTTGTGAGTTTTAATCATGAATGGATGCTGAATTTTGTCAAATGCCTTTTCAGCATCTATGGAGATGATCATGTGGTTTTTGTTCTTCTTTTTGTTGATGTGGTGGATGATGTTGATGGATTTTCGAATGTTGTACCATCCTTGCATCCCTGGGATGAATCCCACTTGATCATGGTGCATGATCCTCTTGATGTATTTTTTAATTCGGTTTCCTAATATTTTGTTGACTATTTTTGCATCTACGTTCATCAGGTATATTGGTCTGTATTTTTCTTTTTTGGTGAGGTCTTTGCCCGGTTTTGGTATTAGACTGATGCTGGCTTCATAGAATGTGTTTGGAAGTATTCCCTCCTCTTCTATTTTTTGAAAAACTTTAAGGAGAATGTGTTATTTCTTCTCTTTATATGTCTAGTAGAATTCAGAGGTGAATCCATCTGGGTCCGGGGTTTTGTTCTTGGGTAGTTTTTTCATTACCGATTCAATTTCGTTGCTTTTGACTGGTCTGTTTAGTTTTTCTGTTTCTTGCTTGGTCAGTCTTGGAAGGTTCTATTTTTCCAATACGTTGTCCATTTCTTCTATGGTTTCCAGCTTGTTAGCATATAGGTTCTCACAATATTGTCTTATAATTCTTTGTATTTCTGTGGGGTCCATTGTTATTTTTCCCTTCTCATTTCTGATTCTGTTTATGTGTGTAGATTCTCTTTTTCTCTTAATGTGTCTGGCTAGGGGTATATATATTTTGTTAATTTTTTCAAAGAACCAGCTCTTGGTTTTATTGATTTTTTTCTATTGTTTTATTCTTCTCAATTTTATTTATTTCTTCTCTGATCTTTATTATGTTTCTCCTTCTGGTGACTTTCAGCCTAATTTGTTCTTCTTTTTCCAATTTCAATAATTGTGTCTTTAGACTGTTCATTTGGAAATGTTATTCCTTCTTTATTTAAGCATTGATTGCAATATACTTTCCTCTTAGAACTGCCTTTGCTGCATCCCATAGAAGTTGTGGCTTTGTGTTGTTGTTGTCCTTAGTCTCCATATATTCTTTGATTTCTGTTTTGATTTGGTCGTTAACCCATTGATTCATTAGGAGAATGTTGTTAAGTCTCCATGTATTTGTGAGCCTTTTTGATTTCTTTCTAAAATTTATTTCCAGTTTTAAACCTTTGTGATCTGAGAAGTTGGTTGGTAGGATTTCAATATTTTTTGATTTACTGAGGTTCTTTTTGTGGCCTAGTATGTGGTCTATTCTGGAAAATGTTCCATGTGCACTTGAGAACAATGTGTATCCCGCTGCTTTTGGGTGCAGAGTTCTGTAGATATCTGTTAGGTCCATCTGTTCTAGTGTGTTGTTCAGTGCCTCTGTGTCTTTACTTATTCTCTGTGTGGTTGATCTATCCTTTGGAGTGAGTGGTGTGTTGAAGTCTCCTAAAATGAATGCATTGGTGTCCATTTCCTCCTTTAATTCTGTTAGTATTTGTTTCACATATGCTGGCGCTCCTGTGTTGGGTGCATATATGTTTATAATGGTTATATCTTCTTGTTGGACTGACCCCTTTATCATTATATAATGTCCTTCTTTATCTCTTGCTACTTTCTTCGTTTTGAAGTCTATTTTGTCTGAAACAAGTACTGCAACACCTGCTTTTTTCTCTTTGTTGTTTGTATGAAATATCTTTTTCCATCCCCTCACTTTTAGTCTGTGTATATCTTTGGGTTTTAGCTGAGTCTCTTGTAAGCAGCATATAGATGTGCCTTGCTTTTTTATCCATTCTGTTACTCTGTGTCTTTTGATTGATGCATTCAGTCCATTTACATTTAGGGTGTTTATTGATAGATATGTACTTATTGCCATTGCTGGCTTTAGATTTGTGGTTACCAAAGTTTGAAGGGTTGCTTCTTTACTATCTAACAATCTAACTTAACTTTTTGGTTAAGTTATTGTGAACACCGTCTGATGTTTATCTCTCCCTTCTTATTCTTCCTCCTCCATTCTTTATATACTAGGTGTTTTATTCTTTGCCTTTAGTTAGTATTTGGATGGTCTGCTTTCTTTGCTATGATTTTATTTTCTCTGGTGACATCTTTTTAGCCTTAGGGGTGCTTCCCTCTAGAGCAGTTCATTTAAGATATCCTGTAGTGGTGGTTATGAGAGGCAAACTCTCTCAACTTTCGTTTGTCTGGAAATTGTTTAATCCTTCCATCATATTTAAATGATAATCGTGCTGGATACAATATTCTTGGTTCGAGGCCCTTCTGTTTCATTACGTTAAATATATCATGACATTCTCTTCTGGCCTGTAAGATTTCTGTTGAAGTCTGATGATAGTCTGATGGGTTTTCCTTTGTAGGTGATCTTTTTTCTCTCTCTAGCGGCCTTTAATACTCTGTCTTTGTCTTTGATCTTTGCCATTTTAATTATTATGTGTCTTGGTGTTGTCTTCCCTGGGTTCCTTGTGTTGAGAGATCTGTGGGCTTCTGTGGACTGCGAGATTATTTCCTTCCCCAACATGGGAAAGTTTTCAGCCATTATTTCTTCAAAGACAGTTTCTACCCCTTTTTCTCTCTCTTCTTCCTATGGTACTCCTATAATGGGAATATTGTTCCATTTGTATTGGTCACACAGTTTTCTCAATATTCTTTCATTCCTAGAGATCCTTTTATCTCTCTCTGCCTCAGCTTCTCTGTATTCTTGTTCTCTGATTTCTATTCCATTAACAGTCTCTTGAATCTCATCCAGTCTGCTGTTAAGCCCGTCGATCGCTTGTCTGATTTCTGCATTGTCTTTCCTCACTTCCCTCACTTCCTCCCTCAGCTCTTGCACATTTCTCTTTAGATATGTCAGCATGGTTATGACTTTTATTCTGAATTCTTTTTCGGGAGGATTGTGCATTTACATCCCTTCAGACTCCCTCACTGGGGTTGTCTGATTGATCTTAGTCTGGACCATATTCCTCTGTCTTTTCATGGCTATAGAAGTGGTCACTGGTAGTTGCCATGTATGTCAGCTGGGCTCTTTAAGACTTTAAAAAGAAAAGGAAAAAAAAAATGCTCACCAGGAGTAGATTCTGTGGGGATGCTGTAGGCGGTGCTGTTGCTCCACTATTCCTCAGCCGTGGCCGCGCTGCTCCGCAGGGCCCTTTATAGCTCCGCCTCACAGGGTGCCATGTCCTCTTAGGTGTAGCTGCATGCTTATCGGGGTTTTTTTCCCTCCATGGAACCCCCCCTGAACCTGCAGAGGAGTGAGGGGGGAGTACGCCCCGGCAAGGTGAGGTCTGGAGAGGTAAGTGCCGGCTGTCCGCCTGATCACCAGCCCTCGTTCCCGAGGACAGACAGATGCGACAGGGAGCTCAGTCAAAGCAGGAACTCGTTTACTGCAGAAACAGCAAGGCATATATAGTACTCATGGGCCAATCAGCACAAAGGTCAGGCAGTCACAAGCCCTTCATGCAGGAAGGCACATCATACAGGTAAATGGTGTCCATGAGCTGATCACGTTTGCAGAAGACTTGAGTCGCTAATCAGGAGCAGGAGGCAGATCTAAGCAGAAAATCACCCTCCTTTCAAAAGCAGGCAGAGCACCACCCTTTGTGCATCTGGCGGGCGCCATCTTAACAATGATTCCGCATTTCAGGCATTTTCTTTTGGAGTCTAGAATACCCTACACACGCTGTGTGCTTTCCTGTGTATTCTGGTCTCTCTTTTAGGAATAGTTGTATTTGCTGTATTTTCATAGATATATATAGTTTTGGGAGGAGATTTCTGCCGCCCTGCTCATGCCGCCATCTTCCCGGAAGACCTATTATGTTTTTTATTATAAATTATTTGACAATGAGCGCCTGTATATATCTGATATAACCTGTATATAACTGATAAGTATATCACCACATCGCAGATTTTCCCCTTAGAATTAACTCTTACAAGCTAACTCTTGAAATATAAGCATTTTTAAGGCTTTGGGGTACATACTGCCATTGTACTTTCCGGAAACATTGGTGTAATTTTTCTTTCAGACAGAAGTCCCAGTTTAGAGAAAATATACAAAATTAACCTCAAAGTCTTTATATACTAACATCTATTAGTTTATATCATTGCTATTTTCCACATTTTTGATCTGTAATACTGGTGTTTTCACATGCTGAAGTTATAATTCTTGAGACTATATTAAAGTTTCTGGCTTTGCTGATGTTTAGACTTAGTCCAGCTGCTGAGTAGTAACTTGCCTTGATGGAGATAGACTTTTCCTCAGTAGTCTGGGAATAGCTCATACCCATATAGACTTTCTGGGTTTTTTAGTGACAGTTTTCTTGCCAATCAGATGAAGTAGAATCTTACATGCCTCTTAGAGCAGTGATCTTTAAAGGGGTTTAGGCATTATAATCTACTGAGGTTTGAAAGATTAACACAGAAAATTTTACTTATATTTCTTATTTTATTCTTTAACACAATGCTGTGTCCATATTTTGTACTTCCAGTAAGACAATTATAATAGATGTGTAAACAATTTATAATTAAAACAATATACTTTTAACTCATGAGTGTATACTTATGGCAGAGATTGAGAATTACCTTCCAAAATCCATCCATCCTATCTTTCTTCTTACCTCCTTACTTAGAAAAACACACTACTCAGCTAGGTATTTTGCCACCTCTTAAAAATTACACTCCCTGGACTTTCTTTGCAGTTAGCACTTAATGATGAAAATTTGGCCAATAAAGTTTAGACAGAACTATGTGCAACTTCCTAGAGGGTGCCTTGACAGGGAGAAGGCATGCCATTCCCCACCTTCTTCCATTTTACAGCTTAACACCTAATGTGGTAACTGGCACTTCAGCAGCTAGTTTGAACTATGAGGTGATCTGGAGAATAACTACTATGTTGGAAAGTTAAGACAAGAGATTAGTCCCTGATAATCCTGTAGAGCTGTCAGTACTAGCACTGGACAGCATAACTACAACTTGATTCTTGTTTAAACCACTCTTTTCGGGGGGATCTCTATTTCTCACAGTCAAATCCAATCTTAACTGATAAGGTATCAAATTTGGGGTCCATTACACTTGAGCATTCATCCTTTCCATTCAGCAACTTCTATAGGAGAATGTAGGTAATTGTCCTGTACTTAAAAAGTCACTACCTACCATTAAATTGAAACTGTTGACATGTCCCTAAAAGTCCTATTTTTGGGTTAGGGAACATTAATTTTCCCATGAGTTCCTGGTGTTCATGGACAGAGTAGAAAGAACGCTTATGAAAGCTAATTGGTGTGAAGCCAAAGGAGAAGTGTCCTTGCTCTCTGTGTCCATTCTTTCTCAAAGAAGGTGAATTCAGTACCATTTTTCAAGCTCCCAAATTATAATGCTCATTGCTTCCTCACCCACACTCTCCTGGACCACTGAATTCTCCATTGTCTCCAGCCCTCTGAACATCTACAACATGCATATTCTCCCAATACAGTGCCCCCTCCCTGCCTTCAGCTTGGACATCACTATGCACAGGAAAGTCTTCTGAAAAATGCCTCTCTTGTGTGTTCCTATAGCCTCCAGTGCTTCCCCATTCCTAGAAGATACTCTTTCCTAAGTGCTGGTTAATTGTATATCTCTAAGTACTCTAGAAACTCCTCAAAGGGACCACTTTTTTATCCAGCATCTAGTCCAGTACCTGGTTCATAGAATGTACTCAACAGCAATAAAATGATGAATAAATCATATATAATTACCTGTGGCTCTTTTATGTATCTCATTCTGATGTCAATAGAGAAAACAGATTTCTCAATCTCATGACATAGACACTATAAAATTTGAGCATGTGAAGAATTCTTCACCTAATTATTGCAAGGTATCATTTTTAATGTCACTTTTCATGGTTGTTTTTGTATATTTGGTGATGTACTTAGAGGGAAAAAAAGCTATGAATACAGTGACATGAGTCAGAATTCCAGCTTCAGAACCACTGCAAACATTGTGTGTCTTTGTGAGCTTCTCTGTCTTGTGTCTCCCCCAAACTACAGGGGCCACAGATAGAGGTCATTTGGAACTGACAAAAGTATGAGTCACTGTTGGCCTCATTTCTGGGTGCTAGATATATTCCTGTGGTTAATAAGGAGTTCAAAGCATCTGTATTTATTAACATTAAGTACCTTCCATATGTCAAGTACTATATACTCTTGGGCAGCTAAATATTTATATTTAAATTTTTGACGATCTTTTGAATATTAAAATATAGTTATATCTTTTATAATAAACATAACATTTTAGCTAAAAAGGTACTTTTTACTTGTATATATAATTTGTACAATCTATTTGATTTTACTTTAGAATGTTCAGTATATTCTAAAACACTTCTAAGACATGTCTAAAGAAAGGGTGCTTCTTCATAAAAGATGCACTGCTTTGAGTTCCTAGTGAACTTGAGTGAAATCCCTATGACTTGTAACATATTAAGTATTTGACCCCACAGTGAAACAAGTATTTATGAACAAAATGATTACCCTAAGTGGGCCAAATTTTGACAGTAACTATTTATCCTGGTTCTGACGCATATTGGTTGTGTCCCCGTGGACAAAATCCCCCACCTTCCTAAGGCCACGTTTCTCATCAATCGGATGGGGTGAATGCGAGTAGGCGCCCCCTCCTGGGGTGTGGTAAGGAGTGACTGAGCCCAGGGTACAGTGCATGGAGAGCAGGTGCTCAGTCAACATTAGTTGCCATTTTGGTTTTAGTTTTGGTTTTTTGAAACCAGACATACCGTCTGTTAGATGGATGGAGCTGCAGTGGCAGTATTTAGATCTGTTGATTTCAATGTAGTCAGAAGGTGATTAGATAAAACATAATAGTGGTGAGCTTCCTGCCCTGGTTGTTCTTTGCAGTTAAGGCCCATCAGAAAGAACCTTTTAATGTTATTTCTAATAGCAATAACAATGACTAGCATGGCAAATATCATTATGGAGTGTTTACTATGGGTGAAGCACTATATTGAAAGCCTTTCCATATTGTTTCATTTAATCCTCCCAACAACACTCTGAAGTACACACTGCTTCACAGATAAGGAAACTGAGGCACCCTCAGGCAGACTTCAGACTCTGCAGCCCCTTGTGTGCCTTTTACATTATGGAGGTGAGCAGATTCACCCGAACTGAGTGTGCAGGTGCTCGCTCAGTGCAGAGGTGGTCACATATGCTAAGTGCAATTTGTTCAGTGTAGTTATGAAGCAAATTTACTTTAAATACCTTGAAATCCACTCTGAGAAGCAAGTTCTTTCCTTGCCCCTTGAGAAAAGTTCAGGCATCTCCCACAACTTTTCTGGACACTCTTAGATAATATGTCCTATTATTTTATTATTTTTATTTTATATGTCCTATTGTTATATTGTGTCCTTTTTGAGCAAAAGCACAGATTCAATTTAATAATTTAAATATCCAGGCCATGTAAAATTTAATATTCTAAAAATTTTTTAAAGCTTCTCCCCTTGAGCTCTAAGCTCAGGCCTCCTGGAGGCAGGACACCTGCCGTGAGGAAAGGGATAGTTGTTTTCCTGTCTCCCCTCTTTCCATGACCCCCCAAGCCTTCTGCCTTCATCCTGTTTGCTAATATCAGATCCTAACTCCTCTGGGTTTGGGGTACTGAGATGGAAGGAGAAGAGGAAAAGATAGGGGAGTTCTGGGGTTGATAAACATCATAGCATTGTTCTAGCACTGCTACTCCCTGGAATAGGGATGTTCAAAGATGACTTTCCTATGAATGCTTTCATCTGTTCTTGGTGGGTTCCCTCCTCTGCAGTTGTTTAAAAGGGGCAAAGCATCTCTTATTCCAGCTAAAAAAGCAAATTGTCCTTCCAGTTTTGAGATCTATTGACCCTGTCTTCTTGGGTATGACCATAGGTCACCTCACTCTGATTCCTTAATATAAAATGCCCGTGTCTGGTCCAAAGAAAACACACATTATGAACCCCACTAGAATCTGGGGATTAGGTGATTCCCAACTTAGAAATCCCCCCTTTGGGCTACCATGAGTAGAACTAACCAATCACTTGGCATTTAGGTTTCTCTTGCCAGAGTCGGACTCCAGTCCACTTGCCCGTCAAATTGCAGGGAGCACACATGAGCATCTCTAAGAGATCCTGTTGAAGTCTCTTTCCTAGGCTGAGGTGAGGGGCAGATATCTTCCATCCCTCAGAGTCAAATTCACAGCTTAATACTAACTTTCCTCCAAATAAAGTCTCTTCCCTAATTTCCAACTCTAGAACTTTGATGTGGATGTGGCATTTAAGAATTGTGTCACCAATTTTCAGAATCCTCCTTTGGGAATTCAGCATATGGTCTAGCACCTCCTTTGAAACTTGTTAATTATTGTCTCGGTGCTTCAGCCAAAACTTCCATTTTAATATTCTATCATGTATATAATAATTACTTCCAGATAAAATGGATTTCTGTGCTTTTGTATGCCTTCTTCATTCATTTTCTTACCTTTCTCTTTTTCCTATCAGGACAACTGAATTGGAGGCATATGGTGGGAGGACTAAAGAAGTGCTACATAATTCACATATCTACTTAGAGAGTGAGGGTGATGGTCAAGGAGCCCACTGACTGAATATAGCATAATCATCTATCTCACTACTCATGATGTGTTAGCTATTTCCTCTGTTTGGGTTAGCCTGTTCATCTCCTTCTTGATGAATTTCTGTAAGAAGGGAAGTTTGATGTAGTAGTTGTAAGTACAGACTGTGGGGCTAGACTGTCAGGGTCAAATCCCAGTTCCATCACCTACTAATTGTGTATAGCTGGGCAAGTCATTTACTCTCTATGAACCTCATTTTCCTCATCTGGAGAATGGGGAGAATAGCATTTGTCTAACTCTGTAAGATGTAAGTACTATGTAAGTAATAGCAGTGGTGGCCATAGTTGTAATTATTATTATTGCTACTATTATTTATTCTTCAAGTTTCAGTTTATTGTCACCTACTTTATGAAGTCTTTCAGAACTAAAACTATACTCATTGTCCCAGTCAGAATAAGCCAGTTTTTAATATGTGGCCTCACAGCATGTTCTTAGCTTTACTACCATCCTTGTCATGGGTACCAAGGTGAGTGTTAGCCCATCACCATCTCTGCCAGACCGCGATTGTTTCAAGGGATTCTATTTCTTGCTGGGCACAGTGCTTAAACATAGTAGATAAGGTCAGCAAGTGTTATTTTCTTTCCTCTCTCATTTTTTGTTGAATGGTTGAACCTAACTCTTAAGATCTAAAAATGATAATATTTAAGCACTATCATAAAATAAGAATATCTTTAAATTTGTGTCTAGAAGGTAAATACCATGTAAATGAAAAGATAAGAATTTTTATAATTATGAATAGGCTGCCATATATTTACAATATTAGACCAAGAAAACATTGTTTTGTATGTATAGTAACAAATGCTAAAATTTACCAAGATACTGATTTCCTTTAAAAAAGTAGAAAGGCAACATATTTAGAACAAGAATTTTGTTAGTAACTGAGTATAGATTAAGGAAAAACATGAGCCTGGATTCAGTCATTCATACATATTGTCATTTCTAGTTTAACAGATGGGCAAGTCTGATGTGTGTCTGCAATGCTTTTGTGTCAACAGTGATAAGGTGAACTCTGGCACAATCAGTGTAGCTTCCAGAGCAAAGACTTTGAAAACACCACTAGTTCTAACAAATGTGTTGTTTAGACAGGTTCTGCCTCATTTTATCTGTCTACCCCAAGGGACTTGCAGCTTTACTATTCTCATACTCCCTCAGTCTCAGACCTGTCATCCAGGATAATGGTGTAGTTAAATGAATTGTACTTAGAAACACTTTCACTTTAGTCAAGGTCGTGAAGGTTTTAACATCCTCAGCCAAGTCTTGATATAGTGCCCTTAATGTCAGTGATTCTTGGGTGAAGAGTGGACATCAGGCAAAATCACTTGATGGCAAGGAGTTTAGTTCTTGTAAGTTTTGATAGTCATTAAGAAAAAAAAAAAACCTGAGGACCACATTTATGAAAACACATCACAAAACTATTGGAGTTGTTGGAATGCCTTTTTTCTTTTCTGAATAGAGTTAAAAAAATACCTCTCTATTATACATACACACAAGGACTGAGGACATGCTCATCCTTAGCAACCTTGAAGAATGTGTGCCCCTTCCCTCCATTCCTCAGGGAACTCGCAACATTACTCTGAAAGAAGTTATTGCAGTGTATCTGACGGTTGCTTTCCTACACTATAGTAAACAGACACTTTGGTTCCAGAATATTCCTGAGTAAAACACAGTAAAACTTCTTAATAGGAACGCTTTACAAAAGATGTCTTTGAAGGGATCCACTTCAGAAATTAAGGGTTTAATACTAATGTTAGTTTTCCCCCTTCTAAGCTTAGTTTGGGAGAATTGGGTATGGGGCGGGATCTCGCTCATAGTTCTTCTGAACTCTGTTGAAGCACAATTCTGTTTCAGATGGAAAACCACAGCAACCGAAATTTCAAACCAAATGATGATCATTTGAAATCTGTTTTACAGTTATAAGTAAAATCCCAAAATATTATCCATGCCTAAAAGATGAAATGATGTTTTAACATCATCACAACTCAGTTCAAATATCATAAGTGTTCTACAAAATTTAAGAGGTTGTTGGTAAGAAGTACATAAGGAACAGAAAATAACTAGAAAAGAGAATCAAAGTAAGATGTTAAAATTTAGCATAAACACTTTAGTAACTATTATAGTTCATATAAATTATTTCTAAGCCCTTTCTACCAAGCATTTGCAAATATTTCCTAAGTACTGTTTCCCTCCTAAATTCCTTATTGTTAATAATCCAAAATATCTATTCTTAGGTATAGAAATCATTTAAGATTGTAGCTGAGAGTTCATGGCCTATCTCTATAACTACCTCTATTTTCTAAGTCATTTAGAAATGACTATAACCAGAGCTATAACCAGAGGCTGTAAAATAAAAGGTTCCAGTAAGTATCTCTGAATACTGTGGGTGTTTTAATTTTTTTTTGTTGTTGCTGTTGCAAAAAGCATTTTATTTAAACATGTCGGCAAACATACAGACTGGGTCTTTCTCCATCAGTCACTTCTTAGAACTGCTTTAATTGCTAGTCAGCAAAGATTTATTAAGAGGATTAAAAAATATTAACTCCAAAGAATTGTTCACTATCAGTTACCTTTTATTCTCTTTGATCAGTGAAAGTGATATTGATCTCAAAATATTAAAAACGAGACACTCACACACATGTGGATTTAAGTTTGCTTGTGAGCACGATTACCCTGTGGCAGGGACATCCTAACTCTAGGATCAAAAGCTTGGGTTAGGGCTTTGCATTAGACTGGAGGTAGTTTATTCTATTTAGCTGGTATGACAGTGACTTCTAGCCATCTTCTTTGCTTAGAGCGGAATGCTTATACACATGAATAATTTCTGTCTCTATTGGTATAGACTCAAAATCCTCACCCTAATACAGTTTGGCATCCCCCTCTATGCTCCAGTGACCAAAGTTTCAGACTATACTGTATTAGCCATTTCATTATTTGTTATCACTTATTAAAGAGTATTTTTTCAGTGTATAGTTTGAATGTCTGTTTTAGAAAATGCACTACAATATCCTAGGTATAAGACCACCTTCCTGTTAAGAAAGACTTGGTGATTAGGAGACAGAGCTGGAGAGAGCTTTGACCAGGTTGCTACAGCTCCCCAGCTCTAGTTTTTCCTGCCCAGGTTGTACCAAATTTCAGATCCTGCTTTCCTGAAAGCATGATAGTGAAGAATAAAGCTTTTTATCTTCAGAAACATGCTTTGTACACACATTTCTCTGCTCCATAGCTCTATCCTCTCCTAGCATTTATATTCTCAAACCATCCCTATTGGTAATTATAGGAAAAGCTGAGTTAGGATCTGTTTCTTTGTCACTGTAGGAAGGGCCTAGAAGACAGCCTTGATTTCCTCACCAGAAAGAATTGTGTATGTTTTAAGGTTGCCTTTTAAACGCTTAACATTTTGCATAGAAACAAGAGTTGGAATGTATTTTCACTTTGATTACTATGTATGTAGCATCTATTTGCAAAAGAAAAAAAATGGATTCAACAATGTGGAGAAGATGGATTATATAATTTCTTGGTTTTCATTTTAAAGGGGAAATAATAATGTGAATGAAGTGAATGGGTTTTGCAGTAGGGAGGTATGTTTGAATCCCAACCTTACCACTTATCTTACCTGTATGGCTTCTGGCAAGTTTCTTACATTCCTTGCACCTGCTTTCTCATTTTTAAAAACAGAGATGGTACACATTTAAAGAATACTTTCTAAGATTTTAACATGAAACACTTACTGAGTACCTGGCACTCAGTATAAGAATATTAAATAAGTGTTAGCTACTGAACTAGACCAACTCTTACTAATCTAATTCCTGCTGCTGCTCCCACGGCGGTTTCCTTTAATGCCTGTTATTAATCCACTCCTCAAAACTCTTCTGGTTTTCCACTGCTCCATCCTATCACTTCTGCTTACTTACCTATTGCCCTTACCTATGTTTTCCAGATAGTCCAAAATATTTTTATCCTGTGGTTTCATCCTGGAATGGCCTCTTCTTTCTCACCTGTTGAAATCCTATTCATCTTTTAAGTGCCAGCTCAAATGAGTCGCCTCACTAAATCTTCATCAATGTACCCTGTTAGAACCAATTCTTCACCCAGTTGTGCTTGTAAATCCCTTGGTATTCACCTTTTTTACAGCACTTTAATTCATTTGAATAGCTGTTGACAACTCTCTCCTCTTCATTGTATTGTAAAGTATTTGAAAATACTTTCTTTCTTATCTTTATCCTTTGCCCCTGCATACAATCCCTGCTAATGAGCACAAGCTTTTCCACATGGTCACAATCCAGTCAATACCTGTTGAATTGAATTGTTATACAGAATTTTCTAAGAAAAAGAATTTCCATTCTTTGCTAGTAAAATGAAAATTGATGGGCATACAGATAATTCTGAGGCAGTATAAGGGACTGAAATGTTCTCTAAATAATCAAGTCACATCAACACTTTTTATAGTTATGTTTTTTGCCGCATTCTGTGTTTTTTGCTAGTGTTGTCACTCATGGATGGCATTTTAGTTTGCTGGGGCTGCCCTAACAAAAAGCCATTGGGTTTTGTGGTGGCCCAGACAGAAATTAGTTTTCTCATATTTCCAGAGGCTAGAAGTACAAGATAAAGGTTCTGGCAGGGCTGGTTTCCTTTGAAGCTTCTTTCCTTGGCTTGCAGGTGGCTTCCCTCTTGCTGCTGCCTCACGAAGTTACCGCCTGTGCCCATGTACCCCGGTGTCTCTTGGTCCTAATCTCCTAACAGGACACCAGTCACACTGGATTGGAGCCCACTCCAAGAACCTCATTTTAAGCTAATCACTTCTTTAAAGGCCATATATCTAAATGCAGTCACATTCCGAGGTACTGGGTATTAGGACCTCAGCATATGAATTTTAGCAGAACATAATCAACCCATAGCAAATGACAATTCATTTTTTCAGCCAGAATTTTTTATTTACCAAAAAACCCTCATTTACTGATAATTAGTCCCCTTCACAATAATATAATGTATGGCCCCATGATTCCTCACAAATGAAATCGTCAAAGCAAGTAATAAAATAGAGTACCTGTAGGGTACTGTGTATTGCTTTATTAACAAGGAAAACAAACTTACATCTTCATTTACTATAACTCCTCATGGTTAATATTGTGGATTTCTTCATTGGATAAACTATTTGCAAGGGAAAATTTCAATAAATAGTAGTAATTCAGTAACAATAATCTTAAATGGATGGGCTTAACTGAGCACTTACTACATGCCAGATTTTGCCAAAGCCCTTCACAGTGCATTATCTCATTTAGTCCTTGCAACCACCCTAAGAAATCTAAGACTTAGGGGTATTAGGGATGATAACTTTTAGTATCACACACATAGAAAGAGATGGTGTCTGTCCCTTTTAGCTTGTCTCTGGTATGGGTCAGAATCTGTCTGAGGCCAAATCCGTGTACTACCCTGCCATCAGTGATGACACCAGGTAAAGGAAGGGTGTGGGGTGGTTATTCCTTTGGAAGAGAAGCAAGAGAACTCATCCCAAAGCTGATTTTGTCTAACAAATTCTATTTTTACATATTGTGTTTTAATCCTGATGTTGACGGGGGGTTTGGGCAGTGGAGAGAAAGGAGGACCAAGCCCTCTGAAAGCGCCGCTTGGTTGTTTAGTTGCTGCCAATCCAGAGTCACAAAGAAGTCAATGCTCCAACATTACTGTGAATGAAAATTCACTTCTGAATTCCACCTATTCTGGTAAAACAGGGTGGCAAGAGCCCAAAAATATTTGTTGTTTTAAAGTAGTAGTCATAACCACTAAAGAAAATACACTTAAAAGATTTCAGAAATATTCAGCATAAATACTGAGTTTCCAAGGGTTATATTCCGATGAATACACGATGACTTATGTAAGAACAGAAGGGTCACAGGCCCAGCTCCACATTTCTGTTACAGCCAGTATCATATTCCTTAGCCATTAATAGCAGAACAAAGACTAGATTACATCTTATTTTCCAAAATTTAGTTTTAGTGCATGTGCTTAAATCATCTTGTGGCTTCATTAAATTATTTTAAGATAATAATACTGACTTAGTCATTTCTACTTAAAAAACCTGAAACAATTATGACAATATTCCCCTGTGGTGGTGAACTGTTCCATTATTGTTTATATTCTTGGTTTAGCTTGTCCCTTTAGTCCTCTTTTATCTCTTTTACTAACTGTTACAACCGCCTTGAACAAGAGTGATTACTTTCTATATAAATGTTTTGTTAGAATAATTACCAGACTTAACTGGGGGTATGACTCTTTATCCTTAGCTGACTTTCAGGAATACAACAGAATATATCTCCGTTTTATCATTCTGTTAACAGCCACAACTTAATTCCAATTTGGCTATCTTTAAAATTTTTGTTGTTCCTAATCTCTTACTTTTCATTCAGTAATAGTGATCTGCTCATGCCCCTCTTAGCTAATTTCCCAGCCATCATGAAATTTCCAGGATTTTAGTTGGAGTACATCAGGTCATCCAAAATGGTGGGTTTTTTTAGACTTCATACACTGAGATGTAAAATAACTCTCTCTTTGTACAGCTGGCAGGAGCAAGAACATATTGAATCGGTTTAAGCCAAAAATGTTTCATCTTCAATTTGATTTACTGGATATTTTGGCTAGAAGTGCAGAAATGCCATAAATAGTGATTTACAGTGTAACTACATAAAAGAGTGTTATAATTCAGAACCACAGGATAGAGAATATGATGAACTCAAGTTATTGTAATATGGCCAAATTGACAGCTTCTTCTCATTTAAAGCTATTTGTTTTCTGTGAAGATCACAGACCAAGGTCATTTGACGATGCAAATAACATTCTGCTTCTTTGATCATTCCTTCAAAGATGTTCAAGCAGAATAAAGCATATTGTGTTCTACTGACACCCAAAAAGATTATTCTTATAAGCATCCTGGACTTTAAAGAACTTCCTGTTAGTTTGTACAATTGCCAAACAGGAAAGTATCAGGATATGGTTTAAGAAGTAAATTTTTGTATTTAATCAACTCTACAGCTTTTAAATCACCTATTTTTTAAAAATCCTGATTAATTTTTTAAAAATCTGTGATACTGGTTGTATATTATATGGAAAATTAAAATTACCAGAAGTAAAACTTACTCTTCATCATTTTGAACTACCCACCCCTGAAATTATGAGCTCTGAAGGTCACCTTCATGTTTGCTCGGTTGTGTGTTGACTCTTCTGTGTTCCTGAAGGCCTGGGTCAGAAGACATACAAGGACAGTTTGTAACAACAGCCATTCGCTCTTCCTTTATTCCCGTCCTTGCCCTTTTATCCCATGTACAGTCCAGTGTTTGACTGAATTCAGATCCTAATACCTTTGTTTTGGACCTCTTATCCTTAACATTCTGAGCAATATCATTAGTCATTTTATTTTCCTGATTTTGACCTGCAGTGTTTCCTAAGGCAGAGTTTTCCTAAGTCCGTGTGTTTTGGCATACAGGGAGTGAATGGATCACAGAGTGTGATAGGTGTGTCTGGGGGTGGCATGCATTAGGTGACTCTTTGATCTAGTCACTTACAGCTTCAGGTAGTCTCATTCCTTAGTGTGCCAAACAGAAACACCATTTTAAGGTGTGCCCTGCCTGCCCTAGGGTGCTGACAACTTTCCGCTTGCTCTTGCTACTTCTGGCTTTTTCATGCAAGCACCTGAGCTGACCTGATGTCTGCGCGGGGGGGTGGGGGTGGGGGGTCCATCTCCCTATGTAACCACTCCCAGATAATCTCCTTTATTCTGGGCCCTTCCTCTCCCCACTGATGGAGGGATTCAGGACCACGCCCTCTCTGTCTCCAGCTCCCACACACCCATACTTCCCTAATTCCCCGAGCCCCTTATACTCTTGAAGCACTTCCGTCACTTCCACCCCTTCCTTTTGAATCTGAAATGCGACCACCCTGCCCTCTCTCCACGCAGTCTGACTTCCAAGGGCACTGAGTCCAGCACTGCCAGCTCCCGAATCCTATCCATAATTCTGTCACACTTGTCTACAGTCCTGCTTCCAGCCTTGGATTAAACCTGCCATTTACCTTTTGGTTCCTGTTCCAGAACTGCTGAATGCTGCTGGAGAAAACCAAACCATTGAAGCAGTTAGCAAGAACCAGCTAAAGTTTACTGTTTTCAGTTGGACAGAAGCAGTCCTTCCCATGTATTCCTGTTAAATTTCCTAATCTGGTGCCAAAATTTGCCCCAGATACTTGCCACTCTCTTCAAAAATTCCTACTTTACCCTTAATCCTTCTCAAAATGATGGCATTATCACTATTTCAATAAGAAATCTGAACCGTATGTGCCATCAGATTTCTTATTTCCACACCAATAAGCATGCCAGCATTTGCTCTTACTCTAACCTGTTTACGTAGGTATAGAGGTAAGAGATCACCGCCTTAGGCCAGACACCCGGGAGTTCTCTTTGGCTCTTCCCCTCACTCCCCATGGTTAATCATTCTCTCTGTATAGATAGAGAAGACTTTCCTCTAATCTTAGACTAATTCCTCCATTTCTGCTTTAGAGCTCATTCCCTCCATGTCTCAGGGATCAGAACTTTATCAATTAAACTCTTTTTTTTTTTTGCCTTTTCAACTTCATCCTCCTTTTATCTTCTCTCTCAACACATAAACCAGCTCAGATTTCTGAATTACAAACTACAAATTCAAATTTAAAATTACAAACACTTCTCAGTAATGTTTCTTTCCTCCTCTAGGTTTATCTACCAACAATTCCTGCTTTTCTTTGCCAGTGTTTTTGAAAGAGAAACCAGGCTTCAGCATCTCCACTGCTTGCTTATGCATTTGTTCCTCAGTGCATTCCAATTGGGGTTCTACTGCCAAAGCTCCACAGAAGGGGTCCTAATAAGATTTTAATGACTTTCTAATCACCAAACCCAATAGTCGCATTTTCATGCTACTAGAAATAACTTCCTTCTTGAAACCCTGTATTTGGTTTTCATAGCATCACTCTTTTGGTTGGTTGTTCATTTACTTAGCAAACGTTTAACCACTATGTCCCAGGTAGTGCGACAGGTGCTGTGGATACATACAGTGAAAAGCAATACAGACAGTGCCTGCCCTTTGCAAGCTTGCAATGTGCATTGTTTCTATTTTAGACTGTGCCTTTGTTTCCTCTTCCAAATGAGCCCTTAGATGTGTTGGCCAGAATACCATCCTCTGCCTTCCTTTTCATTCCAAGTGGTCCCTAGGCAAGGTTACCAAATCTTCAACGACTTCTATTCCTCATGTTCTTATGATTCTCAAATATTTCTTCATTCCAGACATCTATCATGAGCTTGAATTGTGTGTTTGTAAATGCTTGGTTCTTAAGTTGATTTTCTGATTTCAATGAGCAGCACCATCATCTTATACTAGAAATCTTTTTTTTTTACTTTAAAAAATTCTTTATATGGAGGTACACACAGTAAAATGCATAAATATTATTGTACAGCTTAATTAATTTTGGCATGTGTATACATTCATGGAACCATAGCCCAGATTAAGATATCAAACATTCTTACTAATTTTTTTTCTCCTTTCACTTTTTCTACCTATCCCTCTCTCCCCTTCCCTAGGGCAACCGTCAGTCTATTCCCTTTTATAAGTCTTTGCCAGTTTTGTTTGTTCATTCATGTTTTGATTTCAGATTCCACATATAAGTGAAAATTTATGGTATTTGTCTTTGTTTTACTTCACTTAGCAGGACATCCTCTAGGTCTATCCTTGTTGTTGCAAATAGCAAGGTTTCCTTCTTTTTTATGTCTGAGTAATTTTTAATTATATATATACCACATCTTCTTTATCCATTTATCTATTGAGGGACACTGGTTGCTTCCATGCCTTGGCTATTGTGAATAATGTGATAGGGATGCATGTATTTTTTCGAATCAGGGATTTTGTTTTCTTGTGGGTAAATTCCTAGAAGTGTAGCTACTGGGTCATATGGTATTTCTATTTTTAGCTTTTTGAGGCACCCCATACTGCTTTACACAGAGGCTGCCCTAGTTTACATTCCCATTCACAGTGTATAAGGGTTCCCTTTTTGCCACATACTTGCCAACACTTGTTATTTCTTGTCTTGTTGATACTAGCCGTTACAACTAGTGTGAGGTGATATCTCATTCTGATTTTTTATTTGCATTTTTCTGATGATCAGTGATATTGAGTCTCTTTTCATGTGTCTCTTGACCATCTGTATGTCATCTTTGGAAAAATGCCTATTCAGGTCCTCTGCTTATTTTTTAGTCCTCCCATACAGTAGGCTGCCTTCTCATTTCATTGATTAAAAAAAATTTTTTTTTGCTGTGCAGAAGTTTTTAGTTTAGTGTTCCCACTTGTCTATTTTTGCTTTGTTTCTGTTGCCTGGGGAGTCATATCCAAAAAAAGTTACTATACTACTAATGTTCAAGAATTTACAGCTTATGTTTTCTTCTAGTAGTTTTATGGCTTTAGGTCTTTAAACCATTTTTAGTTTATTTTGGTTTGTGGTGTAAGACAAGATCCAGTTCCGTTCTCTTGCATGTAGCTATCCAGTTTTCCCAGGATTGAAGAGACTGTCTTTCCCTTAGTGTATATTCTTGCCTCCTTTGTCACACATTAATTGACTATATAGGCATGGATTCATTTTGGGGCTATTTTTTCCATTGGTTTCTCTATCTGTTCTTCTGATAGTACCATGCTGTTTTGATTACTGTAGCTTTGTAGAATAGTTTTAGTCTCTTCTTTCTCAAGATTGCTTGGGCTATTCTGTTTTTTTTGTGTGTGTGCAGTTTCATAAAAATTGGTTCTAGTTCAGTGAAAAATGCTACTGTATTTTAATAGGAATTGCTCTGAAATTATATATTACTTTGGGCAGTATGGTCATTTAAACAATATTCTTCCTATCCATAAGCTTAGAACACTTTTCATTTATTTATGTCCTTTTCTATTTCTTTCATCAATTTTTTATAGTTTCCAGAGGCTAGGTCTTTCATCTCCTTGGTTAAATTTATTCCTAAGTATTTTATTCTTTTGATGCAATTGTAAATATGGTTGATCTCCTAGTATTATCTTTTGGTTCATTATTTGTATATAGAAATGCAGCAGATTTCTTTATATTGGTCTTGTATCCTGCAACTTTGTTGAATTCATTTATTCTAGCATTTTTTTGGTGGAATCTTTAGGGTTTTCTATGCATAGCATCATGTCCTTTACAAATAAAAACAGTTCTTCCTCTTCCTTACCAATGTGGATGCCTTTTTTTTTTTTCTTGCCTGATTTTATGGCAAGGACTTCCAGTACTATGCTGAATAAAAGTGGTAGGAGATAGAATCCTTGTTTCATTCCTGATCTTAGGAGAAATTTTTCTGCTTTTCACCATTGAGTATGATGTTAGCAGTGGGTTTGTCATATATGACTTTTTTTATGTTGAGATGTCCCCTCTATACCCACTTTGTTGAGAGTTTTTATTATGAATGGATGTTGAACTTTGTCAAATACTTTTTCAGCACCTCTTGAGATGATCATACAGTTTCCATTCTTCCTTTTGTTAATGTGGTATATCACACTGATTAATTTGCAGGTATTGAACCATCCTTGCATTTGTGGGATAAATCCCACTTAGTCATGGTGAATAATTCTTTTAATGTATTTTTGAATTTTGTTTTCTAATATTTTGTTCAGGATTTTTGTATCTATGTTCATCAAGTATATTGGTTTGTAATTTTCTTTTTTTCTGTAGTGTCTTTGTCTGGTTTTGATATCAAGGTGATGTGGGCCTCGTTGAATGAATTTTGAAGCTTCCTTCCACTTCAAATTTTTGAAATAGTTTGAGAAGAATAGGTATTAGCTCTTTAAATATTTGCTAGAAATATCCTGTGAAGTCATCTGGTACTGGTTTTTCTTTGTTGGGAGTTCTTTTGATTACAACTTTAATTACTGTGATACTAGTAGTTGGTCTGTTCAGGTTTTTTATTCCTTCTTGGCTCAGTCTTTGGGGACTCCATATGTCTAGGAATTTATCTGTTTCTTATGATTTGTCCAATTTGCTGGTATATAACTTTTCATAGTAATCTTATAATTGTTTGCATTTCTGTGGTCTCTTGTAACTTCTTACATTTCTGAATTTGAGTCCTCTCTTTTCTCTTGACTTTAGCTAAATGTTTATCAATTTTGTTTATCTTTCAAGGAAGCAGCTCTTAATTTCATGGATCCTTTGTAATTTTTTTTGTCTCTATTTCATTTACTTCTTCTCTGAAATTTATTATTTCCTTCCTTCTACTATCTTTGGGCTTTGTTTGTTCTTCTTTTTCTAGTTCCTGCAGTATAAGGTTAAATTGTTTATTTGAGATTTTTCTTGTTGCTTGAGGTAGGCTTGTAATGCAATAAGCTTCTGTCTTAGAACTGTTTGCTACACCCCAAAGATTTAGCATTGTTGTATTTCTATTTTCATTATTCTCCAAGTATTTTCCTATTTGATTTCTTTGGTGATCCATTGGTTGTTTAGCAGCATGCTGCTTAGTTTTCACATGTTTGTGTTTTTTTCCCTCTTTTCTTATAATTTAGTTTCATACTGTTGTGGTCAGAAAAGATGCTTAATATGATTTCAGTTTTCTTGAATTTATTAATACTGGTTTTGTGGCCTAACATGTAATATATCCTGGAGAATGTTCCATGTGCACTAGAAAAAAATGAATATTCTTTTTCTGTATGTAAGGTTCTGTGTGTGTGTGTGTGTGTGTGTGGTCTACTTGGTATAATGTTTCATTCAATTACACTGTTTCCTTATGCCTGGATGATGTATCCATTGATGTAAGTGGGGTATTAAGTCCCCTACTATGATTGTATTACTGTTAATTTCTCCTTTCATGTCTATTAGATTTGCTCTTTGTATTTAAGTGTTCCTCTGTTGGGTATGTCGAAATTTGAATTGTATCTTCTTGCTGGATTAAACCCTTAATTACTATATAATGTCCTTGTCTCTTGATAGTCTTTGCTTTATAGTTTATTTTGTCTAATATAAGTACTGCTACTCAAGCTTTTTGTTTGTTTCTATTTGCATAGAATATCTTTTTCCATCCATTCAGTTTTAGTCTGTGTATGTCAATAGGTGTGAAGTGAGTCTCTGGTAGACAGAAAATGGATCTTTTTTTTTTAATCCATTCAGTCACCCTATGTCTTTTGATTGGAGCATTTAGTCCATATAATTTAGTCCAATAATTAAGTTAATTATTGATAGGTATGTACTTATTGCCATTTTGTTAAATGTTTTCGCATTGTTTTTGTCATTGTTCTCTGGTCCTTTCTTCTTCTCTTGCTCTCTTCCCTTGTATGTGATGACTTTCTCTGAGTTATGATTGGATTTCTTTCTGTTTATTTTTTGTGTATCTATTATAGGATTGTGGTTTGTGGTTACCAGGTGGTTTATATATGGTATGACATGTTACATATATTGCAGTCTATGGTTAAGTTGATAGACACTTAATTAATAGCACTACATTTGTAACTTCCTCTCCTCCACATTTTTGACATTTTCTTAACACCTTTTATTTAGTGATCTATTACTAATTTCTAGAAGTAGTGATTTTGCTGCTTTTGTCTTTTAGCCTTCATAACCAGTTTTTAAATGATTGCTTTACTACTTTTGCTGTTTGCTTTTCCCAGTGAATCATTTTTTGTCATAATTTTCTTGCTTCATTTATGGCTTTTTCTTTTCCTCTCAAGGAAGTCCCTTTAATATTTCTTTTAAGACTGGTTTAGTGGTGGTGAATTCCTTTAGCCCATGTTTACCCAAGAAGGTCTTTATCTCTCTTTCAATTCTGAATGATAACCTTACCAAGTAGAGGGTTCTTGGTGGGAGATCTTTCTTTTTCAGCACTTTGAATATATCATGCCACTCTCTATTGGCCTGTAGAGTTTCTGCTGAAAACTCAGCTGATGGCCTTATAGCCTTTCCATTTTACATACCTCATTGCGTTTCTCTTGCTGCTTTTAAGATTCTCTTTGTTTTGATCTTTGATGTTTTAATCATGACATATCATGTTGTGGACTTTCTTGGGTTCATCTTCTTTGGGATTTCTGTGATTCCTGGATATGGAAGACTGTTTCCTTCCCCAGGTTAGGTAAGTTTTCATCTATTATTTCTTCAAATAAGTTTTCCACCCCTTTCTCTCTGTTCTCCTTCTGGGACCCCTAAAATGTGAATGTTATGTCTTTTGACATTGTCTCTGAGCTCCCTTATCTCATCCTATTTTCTTCATATTCTGTTTCCTTTTTGCTGTTCATTTTAGAGTGGTTTCCATTACTCTGCCTTCCAAATCATTGATCCATTCTGCACCTTCTAATCTGCTAGTCCCTTCTAGTGTATTTTTCATTTATGCTTCATCTCTAGTTCTTTTTTATATTTTCTCTCTTTGTAGAGGTTCTCACTGAGTCACTCTCTCTCAAGTCTGGTGAGCATCTTTATAACTGTTACTTTAAACTCTGTCAGGTAGATTGCTTAACTCCATTTCCCTTAGTTCTTTTTCTAAAGTTTTGTCATGTTTTGTTTCAAGCATATTCGTGTGTCTCCTCATTTTCTTTGACTTTCTGTGTTTGTTTCTATAAGTTAGGTGTAACCCAGGCAAAACCTCATTATATTTCTCCCACTCTTGTAGGCAAGGCATTGTACAGGAATGTCCCATTGATAGACTGTGTGTACCTGGCAGTCTTGGCTGGCTGACTAGAGGCTTGGTGAGTGTGGACCAGGGTGTCCCAGTGCTGGGGCTCCCAGCGCATGGGACAGGGGTTCTCTTTTGTGATTGTCAGCCAGGAACATGCTGTCATGGTGGCCAGTGTCAAAAGGGCACGGTCTGGAGAGCTCCTAGGCAGGCAATGGGCTGAAGGGAGATTGGGAGCAAAAGAGTATAGTCCAGGTGTCTCTTGGGTGGGTGTCAGCTGGGAAGTGAATAGGTGCAGTCTGGGGGTCTCCCAGCTTGGCACTTGGCTGGGTTATATAAATAGGGACTGTAGGGTAAGGGCAGGGTGAACCCACATGAGCATCATGCTTGTATCACTTTCATGGGACTGTTCAATCTCAGCTATGTTTGGGCATGGGCAGGAGCTGGGAAGCTGCCTCCACATCAGTAGCCAGTGTGTTCATCCTGACCCAGCTCCTGTCCACGTTATCAATGTGGGTGGGGAATGTAAACAATGTCACTCACCCTGCTCCTGTTTGAGCTACCAGTGTCCAGGACAGGGATGAAAGGTTTGCAAACAATGCTGCTCTCCCTTCTCCTGTTCATTCTAGCAGAGTCTTGTGGGGGGATCTCAAACAATGGCACTAACCAGCACCTTCAGTCCCAGAGAGAGTTCTAGCAATTGCCCTACCTTTTGGCAGTCAGGTTGAAACCTTCCAACTCATGGATTTTTTTCTGTGCCCCACAGCAGGCTAATCTGCCCTCAGGTAGCACAGAGATCTCCCTACTCAGCGCTGTGCTTGTGGTTGGAGCTCTCTCTGTTACCTTGTCTCATCTATCTTTCCATTTTTATGTGATATATTTATCTCTTGTTGTGCCAGTGTTCACTCAGGCCACCGTTCTTCCTCAGAATGAATTGTTCCATATGTAGGTATAGATTTGGTGTGCATTTGGGAGGTGATAGGCTCAGGCTCTCTCTGGTCTACCATCTTAGGCCCCGCTTTGAAGTTACTTTTGACTCTTACTCTCCCCTCAATTTTAATCAGTTAAAAAAGTCTGCAGATTATATATCTTTTACCCTTAACATTTCTAACAACCCTTTTGTATTTCAAGAGTTCATCATTCCTTGCTTTGATACTACATATACTAGAAATATTGGGATTAAAAATATAACTGCACTGGCATAAAAGTGAAAACTTATGAAATAAAATATTTTGACCCTCCTCAGTCCTGTGCATTTCTTTCAAGACTTTTTGCAAATTTTTATCAGGTTGGCAACATTAACTACCTGAAAAAGTATCTTTAAGTCTTAGGCAAATCAGCTTACAAGGGGTAGATATTATGTTTCATAGTAACTAGTAAAAGTATCATGATGTAAGTTTAAAACTAAACTTTGTTCAGTTTGAGATATAATCAGACATTTACTTTCTGTTCACCTGAAACATTATTAGAAAATCTTTAACAGTTTATTTCTTTATCCCAACCTTTGAAAATAATGTGTTTCATGAAATGTTGGGGGAATTTTAGCCAATTCTTTATTATCCTTGGTAATGGGTCAGCATGGATGAAAGATAGTAGCTCTCAATCCCTCTGTCACCAAATCCCTCATGATGCCTGCTAGTACAGAGCAGACAGTATCTAGTTTAATCTCCTTTTAGTTCTCTATTTATTTCTGATAGAAATAATAATGAGCATTTACATATAAAAATGACTACTGTCATTTTATCATATTATAAATGAATTGACTTTTTTTTTCCAAAAAAGAAGTGATTGGATCTGGTTTAAGCAAATGCTTTTCTGGAAAGTTTTCTCATATTTGACATATGCTGTGGAAACACAATAAACAGTGGTAAGTACCCAAGTGTAAAATGCAGGGCAGAGGGGCAGTGTTAGACAAACAAGATGAAGAAAGTATCTCAGTAACCTCCCCAATTGGTTAATTAAATCAAAGATGATTCTAGTCAGTACTTAATTTTTTCCCCCAGAGACTTCTGAGTTTACTTTTCCTGATAGTCTTACTTACTTTTCTTTTCCTTGAAAAAGGCAATTTATTCTTAGTCTAGCAAAACCAAGTGAAAAGAAGTCAAGTGAATAGGAATTGACATATAGAACACAGAAACTTGGCAAACTGGGTCAGACAAAGTTAATAGTCTAATGAATAGCTTGCCTTATGGTCTACTGTTCTATGTTGTCGCCTGAGTCTGGTGGGGACAGTGTGGGGGAGCATTGCCACACTAGTGGTTCTCCGTGGTGTTGAATTTATCACATATCATAGTGATTCCGATACAGTCTCTTAGCAATTAAGAGAACTACAGATGTTACTGAGAATAGTTTAAATTTACACATTGTAATGAAAAGTATTGTTTAATAGGTGTGATGATATTGTAGGATTAATTTGGAAATGTTCAGAAGGAGTGTGAGTCCTAAGGGAAATTTTTTCACGTGAAGTAACTCAGGCTTGATTTTTTTATTCATCAATATGAAGGTTGTTAACACATTAAATTGATGATTTTCCCACTACACATATTTAACAAATATAATTACTTTGACTCTTTTATTTAATAATTATAAAATCAATTGAGAATGTTAGGAATTTGAGGAGGTAACTCTTAAAATCTTTATAAAATATTAAAAAAACACTTTTTATGATAAATTAGACAACTGTCCTTTTCCTAAGATTTTGACTATATTACACAATTAATATTTTGAAACCTAGTCATTATATGAGCCATAGTCTTCATCACATGAAGACTTAATTGAAAACATCAAAGTAATTTTCTGAACATAGTATTCAGATAATATTTCAAATTTCCTTTCACCCCATGATTTCTCATGACTCATACTACTACAAAATTATTTCTACAAAGCCAACTGATCTTATATTGATCTATTTTAAGATATGAATGAGTTACACACTGAGGTTTTGAAACACCTAAGTAAAAGGAATTATCTCTGGGGGATGGATATGTGGGAAAGTGAAGCAGAAATTATGCTGGTAAGACTCTCCTGAGACTTCTGGGAAGATGGCGGCATAAGCAGCGCGGCAGAAATCTCCTCCCAACACTACATATATCTATGAAAATACAGCAAATACCACTATTCCTAAAAGAGAGACCAGAATACACAGGAAAGCACACAGCATGCAGCTACACCTGAGAGGACTCGGCACCCTGCGAGGCGGTTAAGATACGGAGCTGTGACCCAGCGGGACCTGAGCAATCACCCACCCCAGCGTACCGGAGGGAGAAGAGGATTCAGAGCCGGGAGGGAGTGGAAGTACAGGCCTGCGAAATAACCAGCCCCGGTGATCTGCGTGGGGAGCGCTGACTCACATAACGCCGTGTAGTGGAGATTGGAGAGACAGACAATGTAGGATCTGAGCGAGGAATGCACCAGGGTGCTTGCAGCTGGCTCCCAGGAAGGAACAAAAAAAAAGAAGAAAAGCGCGTACTTTTTTCAGCGGTTTTAAAGAGACAGGAGCCCAGCGGAGGAGCCATTGCCCCGGCACACTTACCCAGCAGGCTGGGAGTCCTGGGGAGTTTCGGACCCCTTAGCTGGTGACTGGGAAAGGGTGACCGCACTTAGATTTCCCATAGAGATCAACAGCCTCCCATTCGTTCCCACCCTGGCCAGAGTTATAAAGGGCCCTGCAGAATGGCACGGCCACGGCTGCAGAATAGTGGAGCAACAGCGTCACCTACAGCATCCCCACAGAATCCACTCCCGGTGGGCGTTTTTTTGTTTTGTTTTTTTCTCCTTTTTTTTTCTTTTTAAACTCTTAAAGAGCCCAGCGACCACTAATATAGCCAGGAAAAGACAGAGGAATATGATCCAGACTAAGATCAACCAGACAACCCCAGAGAAGGAGCCTGAAGGGATGGAAATGCAGTCTTCCTGAAAGAGAATTCAGAAGAAAAGTCATAACCATGCTGATGGATCTACAGATGTGTGCAGAGGGAAGTGACGGATGTGAAAAAAGACTATGCAGAAATCAGACAAGCGATTGACGGGCTTCAGAGCAGACTGGATGAGATGCAAGAGACTGTTAATGGAATAGAAATCAGAGAACAGGAATACAGAGAAGCTGAGGCAGAGAGAGATAAAAGGATCTCTAGGAATGAAAGAATATTAAGAGAACTGTGTGACCAATCCAAATGGAACAATATTCGCATTATAGGAGTACCAGAGGAAGAAGAGAGAGAAAAAGGGATAGAAAGTGTCTTTGAAGAAATAATTGCTGAAAACATTTCCCAAGCTGGGGAAGGAAATAGTCTCGCAGTCCACAGAAGTCCACAGATCTCCCAACACAAGGGACCCAAGGAAGACAACACCAAGACACATAATAATTAAAATGGCAAAGATCAAAGATAAAGACAGAGTATTAAAGGCAGCTAGAGAGAGAAAAAAGATCAGCTACAAAGGAAAACCCATCAGACTATCATCAGACTTCTCAACAGAAACCTTACAAGCCAGAAGAGAATGGCCTGATATATTTAACGTAATGAAACAGAAGGGCCTTGAACCAAGAATATTGTATCCAGCACGATTATCATTTAAATATGATGGAGGGATTAAACAATTTCCAGACAAATGAAAGTTGAGAGAGTTTACTTATCATAAACCACCACTACAGGATATCTTAAATGGACTGCTCTAGAGGGAAGCACCCCTAAGGCTAAAGAGATGTCACCAGAGAAAATAAAATCATAACAAAGAAAGCAGACCATCCAAATACTAACTAAAGGCAAAGAATAAAACACCTAGTATATGAAGAATGGAGGAGGAAGAATAAGAAGGGAGAGATAAAGAAACATCAGACAGTGTTCACAATAACTTAACAAGAAAGTTTAGTTAGATTGTTAGATAGTAAAGAAGCAATCCTTGAACCTTTGGTAACCACGAATCTAAAGCCAGCAATGGCAATAAGTACATATCTATCAATAAACACCCTAAATGTAAATGGACTGAATGCACCAATCGAAAGACACAGAGTAACAGAATGCATAAAAAAGCAAGGCTCATCTATATGCTGCTTACAAGAGACTCAGCTCAAACCCGAAGGTATATAGAGACTAAAAGTGAAGGGATGGAAAAAGATATTTCATACAAACAACAAAGAGAAAAAAGCAGGTGTTGCAGTACTTGTTTCAGACAAAATAGACATCAAAATGAAGAAAGTAGCAAGAGATAAAGAAGGACATTACATAATGATAAAGGGGTCAGTCCAACAAGAAAATATAACCATTATAAACATATATTCACCCAACACAGGAGCGCCAGCATATGTGAAACAAATAATCACAGAATTAAAGGAAGAAATGGACAGCAATGCATTCATTTTAGGAGACTTCAACATACCACTCACTCCAAAGGACAGACTAATCACACAGAGAATAAGTAAAGACACAGAGGCACTGAACAACACACTAGAACAGATGGACCTAACAGACATCTACAGAACTCTGCACCCAAAAGCAGCAGGCTACACATTCTTCTCAAGTGCACATGGAACATTTTCCAGAATAAACCACATACTAGGCCATAAAAAGAACCTCAGTAAAATCAAAAATATTGAAATCCTACCAACCAACTTCTCAGGTCACACAGGTATAAAACTAGATATAAATTTGAAAAGAAATCAAAAAGGCTCACAAATACATGGAGACTTAACAACATTTTCAGAATTAATCAATAGGTTAATGACCAAATCAAAACAGAAATCAAAGAATATATGGAGACTAATGACAACAACAACACAAAGCCACAACTTCTGTGGGATGCAGCAAAGGCAGTTCTAAGAGGAAAGTATATTACAATCCATGCTTAAATAAAGAAGGAATAACATTCCCAAATGAACAGTCTAAAGACACAATTACTGAAATTGGAAAAAGAAGAACAAATTAGGCTGAAAGTCACCAGAAGGAGGGATATAATAAAGATCAGAGACGAAATAAAAAAAATTGAGAAGAATAAAACAATAGAAAAACTCAATGAAACCAAGAGCCGGTTCTTTGAAAAAATAAACAAACTAGATAAACCCCTATCCAGACTCATTAAGAGAAAAAGAGAATCTACACACATAAACAGAATCAGAAATGAAAAAGGAAAAATAACGACGGACACCACAGAAATACAAAGAATTATAAGAGAATATTATGAGCATCTATATGCTAACAAGCTGGAAAACCTAGAAGAAATGGACAACTTCTTAGAAACATACAACCTTCCAAGACTGACCAAGCAAGAAACAGAAAAACTAAACAGACCAATCACCAGCAATGAAATTGAATCGGTAATCAAAAAACTACCCAAGAACAAAACCCCAGACTAGATGGATTCACCTCTGAATTCTACCAGACATACAGAGAAGAAATAACACCCATTCTCCATAAATTTTTCCAAAAAATAGAAGAGGAGGGAATACTTCCAAACTCATTCAATGAAGCCAGCATCACTCTAATACCAAAACCGGACAAAGACCTCACCAAAAAAGAAAATTACAGAACAATATCCCTGATGAACGTAGATGCAAAAATACTCAACAAAATATTTGCAAACTGAATTCAAAAATACATCAAGAGGATCATGCACCATGATCAAGTGGGATTCATTCCAGGGATGCAAGGATGGTACAACATTCGAAAATCCATCAACATCATCCACTACATCAACAAAAGGAAGGACAAAACCACATAATCATCTCCACGGATGCTGAAAAAGCATTCGACAAAATTCACCATCCATTCATGATTAAAACTCTCAACAAAATGGGTATAGATGGCAAGTACCTCAACATCATAAAGGTAAAATATGACAAACCCACAGCTAACATCATAGTTAACAGCGAGAAACTGAAAGCTTTTCATCTAAGATTGGAAACAAGACAGGGATGCTCACTTTCTCCACTGTTATTCTACATAGTACTGGAGGTCCTAGCCATAGCAATCAGACAAAACAAAAACATATAAGGCATCAAGATTGGTAAAGAAGAAGTCAAATTGTCACTATTTGCAGATGACATGATACTGTACATAATAAACCCTAAAGACTCCACTCCAAAACTACTAGAACTAATATCTGAATTCAGCAACGTTGCAGGATACAAAATTAAAACACAGAAATCTGTTGCTTTCTATACACTAATGATGAACTAACAGAGAGAAATCAGGAAAACAATTCCATTCACAATTGCATCAAAAAGAATAAAATACCTAGGAATAAACCTAACGAAGGAAGTGAAAGAACTGTACTCTGAAAACTACAAGACACTCCTAAAAGAAATTAAAGAGGACACTAACAAATGGAAATGCTCTTGGCTAGGAAGAACAAATATTGTCAAAATGGCTATACTACCTAAAGCAATCTACAGATTCAATGCAATCCCTATCAAACTACCAACAGCTTTCTTCAATGAACTCGAAAAATAATTCTAAAATTCATATGGAACCACAAAAGAACCCGAATAGCCAAAGCAATCCTGAGAAGGAGGAGTAAAACAGGGGGAATTAAGCTCCTGACTTCAAGCTCTACTACAAAGCCACAGTAATCAAGACAATTTGGTATTGGCACAAAAACAGACCCACAGACCAGTGGTACAGAATAGAAAATCCAAACATTAACCCAAACATTTACAGTCAATTAATATTTGATAATGGAGCCTCGGATATACAATGGAGAGATGACAGCCTCTTCAGCAGCTGGTGTTGGAAAAACTGGGCAGCTACATGTAAGAGAATGAAACTGGACTACTGTATAGCCCCATACACAAAGGTAAACTCAAGGTGGAGCAAAGACCTGAATGTAAGTCATGAAACCATAAAACTCTTAGAAAAAGGCATAGGCAAAAATCTCTTGGACATAAACATGAGCCACTTCTTCTTGAACATATCTCCCCAGGCAAGGGAAACAAAAGCAAAAATGAACAACTGGGACTATATCAAGCTGAGAAGCTTCTGTACAGCAAAGGACACCATCACTAGAACAAAAAGACATCCTACAGTATGGGAGAATATATTCATAAATGTCGTATCTGATAAGGGGTTGACATCCAAAATATATAAAGAACTCACGCACCTTAACAAACAAAAAGTAAATAATCCAATTAAGAAGTGGGCAGAGGACATGAATAGACACTTCTCTAAAGAAGAAATTCAGATGGCCAAGAGGCACATGAAAAGATGCTCCACATCACTAAACATCAGAGAAATGTAGATTAAAACCACAATGAGATATCACCTCACACCAGTCAGGATGGCCAACATCCAAAACAGAAACAACAACAAATGTTGGCGAGGATGAGGAGCAAAGGGAACCCTCCTACACTGCTGGTGGGAATGCAAATTAGTACAACCATTGTGGAAAGCAGTATGGAGGTTCCTCAAAAAACTCAAAATAGAAATACCATTTGACCCAGGAATCCCACTCCTAGGAATTTACCCTAAGAATGCAGCAGCCCAGTTTCAAAAAGACATATGCACCCCTATGTTTATCACAGCACTATTTACAATAGCCAAGAAATGGAAGCAACCTAAGTGTCCATCAGTAGATGAATGGATAAAGAAGATGTGGTACATATATACAATGGAATATTATTCAGCCATAAGAAGAAAACAAATCCTACCATTTGCAACAACATGGATGGAGCTAGAGGGTATTATGCTCAGTGAAATAAGCCAAGCTGAAAAAGACAAGTATCAAATGATTTAACTCATATGTGGAGTATAAGAATAAAGAAAAAAACCAAAGGAACAAAACAGCAGCAGACTCACAGAACCCAAGAACGGACTAATAGTTACCAAAGGAAAGGGACTGGGGAAGACGGGTGGGAAGTGAGGGATAAGAGGGCAAAAGGGGCATTACGATTAGCAGATGTAATGTTGGGGGGGCATAGGGAGGGCTATACAACTCAGAGAAGACAAGTGTGATTGTAATGGGGTTGGTGGGGGGGACCTGATGAAGGGGGTAGTTTAATAACGATAATATTGCACATATAATTGTAGATTAATGATACCAAAATAAATTATTTAAAAAAAAGACCCTCCTGAATTGTGTACCTTTATTTTAAAATACAGCAATATATAAAAAATAGGAAAGGGAAGAACACTTCCTAACTCAATGTAAATTATATTAACATAATGATGAGCAAATCCAAATGAATACCTCAATTAATGCAATAAAAGTATTTGACAAAACTCAGCATCTATTGATAATAAAAATTCTGAGAGAATG
Organism: Phataginus tricuspis; assembly: GCA_029783875.1. Classification (NCBI taxonomy): domain Eukaryota; kingdom Metazoa; phylum Chordata; class Mammalia; order Pholidota; family Manidae; genus Phataginus; species Phataginus tricuspis. Next base: position 50,542,559 of record JAQQAC010008880.1, on the reverse strand, counting down.
AGGAATATAAGGGGAACCTCCTCATTCTTATCAGAATTCTTATCAGAAACGTATCTATAAAAGCCTATAGCAACAACATAATCATAATGTTTTCATAAAGCACAAACTATCATAATCATAAAACATAATGCTTTCTCTCTGATATAGGAAATAAGGCATAGATATCTGACCTCACCACATTTATTCATTGTTGTACTGGCGGCCCTATATAGTACAGTACTACAAGAAAAATAAGAGGCATACAGATTAGTAAGTAATAAGTAAGTTTTTTGAACAACATGACATATGTATAGAAATGCTAAGAAATGTACAAAAAGACTACTAGAACTGATTTGGGATTTTAATAAGGTTGAAGAACATAAGGTCTATATACAAAAACAAATTGTGCTTCTGTGTATGTGGAAGGAACAGTTGGAAATAAGATTTTAAATTATTATTTATAATAGCATCAAAACCATGTATTGCACAGGGACAAATTTAACAAAATATGTACAACACTTATACTATGAAAATTCTGAAACATGGCTGAAATAAAGATGATACAAATAAATGGAAAAATATACTCTGTTCTTGGTTCAGAAGACTCAATACTCTTTGGATGTCAATTATCCATGATTTAATTTGCAGTTCAGTGTAATCCCAGTCACTTAGATTTTAATGTTCATGATTACCATTAGCTGTTTTCCTGAAAGTACTATCTATATTTAACTTTTTTTATTTGTAATAATTGCTGAATCAAAATTTCTGTAAATATGTATGTAGGTATGTCTATATTAAAGCCAGGAAGTATGTGAGCTGAAGAGATTCCAAATTTGTGTCCTAAATTAATCACATACACTGTCTTCCAATACAACTTTAGAAATCTTCAGCAACACAGTTTGACAATGTAGATATATGAACAGAATTTGAGCTAGGACACCATAACAGGAGATGAAATCTGGTGTTAGGAAAACCTGGGTTTAAATCCTGGTGCCCAATTGTGTTATCATTTAAAATTTATGTAGTATCTCTACTCTTCTAATTTTTAATCTATTAAATGGGATTAATAACTCTTTTGTCACCATGGTTTGCCCAGATTTAATGAGATGATGTATATAAAACATTTAAAATAATGGCTGACATTTACTAAGCATTAATAATTGGCAGCTGTTATTTTATTTATTTCTTTTGGTATCATTAATGTACAATTACTTAAACAACATTATGATTACTAGACCCACTATTACCAAGTCCTCCCCACATACCCCATTACAGTCACTGTCCATCAGCATAGTAAGATGCTATAGAATCATTACTTGTCCTCTCTGTAAATACTGCCTTTCCTGTGTCTCCCCCGTGCTACATTATGTGTGCTAATCGTAATGCCCCTTTTCCCCCCTTATCCCTCCCTTCCCACCCATCCTCCACAGTCCTTGTCCTTTGGTAACTGTTAGTCCATTCTTGGGTTCTGTGAGTCTGCTCCTGTTTTGTTCCTTCAGTTTTTGCTTTGTTCTTATACTCCACAGATGAGTGAAATAATTTGATACTTGTCTTTCTCTGCCTGGTTTATTTTACTGAGCATAATACCCTCTAACTCCATCCATGTTGTTGCAAATGGTAGGATTTGTTTTCTTCTTATGGCTGAATAATATTCTATTGTATGTATGTACCACATCCTCTTTATCCATTCATCTACTGATGGACACTTAGGTTGCTTCCATTTCTTGGCTATTGTAAATAGTGCTTCAATAAACATAGGGGTGCATATGTCTTTTTCAAACTGTGCTGCTGCATTCATAGGGTAAATTCCTAGGAGTAGAATTCCTGGGTCAAATGGTATTTCTATTTTGAGTTTTTAAAGGAACCTTCATACTGCTTTCCACAATGGTTGAACTCGTTAACATTCCCACCAGCAGTGTAGGAGGGTTCCCCTTTCTCCACATCCTTGCCAACATTTGTTGTTGTTTGTGTTTTGGATGTTGGCCATCCTAACTGGTGTGAGTTGATATCTCATTGTGTTTTTAATTTGCATTTCTCTGATGATCAGTGATGTGGAGCATCTTTTCATGTGCCTATTGGCCATCTGAATTTCTTCTTTGGAAAAGTGTCTGTTCAGCTCCTCTGCCCATTTTCTAATTGGCTTATTTGCTTTTGTTTGTTGAGGTATGTGAGCTCTTTATATATTTTGGATGTCAACTCCTTATCTGATATGTCATTTATGAATATATTCTCCCATACTGAAGGATGATGTCTTTTTGTTCTCCTGATGGCGTCCTTTGCTGTACAGAAGCTTTTAAGTTTGATATAGTTCCATTTGTTCATTTTGCTTTTGTTTCCCTTGCCTGGGGAGATATGTCCATGAAGAAATTGCTTGTGTTTATGTCCGAGAGATTTTTGCCTATATTTTTTTCTAATAGTTTTATGGTTTCAGACTTACATTCAGGTCTTTGATCCATTTTGAGTTTACTTTGGTGTATGGGGTTAGACAGTAATCCAGTTTCATTCCCTTACATGTAACTGTCCAGTTTTGCCAACACCAGCTGTTGAAGAGGCTGTCATTTCCCCATTGTATATCCATGGCTCCTTTATCATATATTAATTGACTATATATGCTTGGGTTTATATATTAGCTCTCTATTCTGTTCCACTGGTCTATGGTCTGTTCTTGTGCCAGTACCAAATTGTCTTGATTACTGTGGCTTTGTAGTAGAGCTTGAAGTCAGGGAGCATAATTCCCCCCACTTTATTCTTCCTTCTCAGGATTGCTTTGGCTATTCGGGGTCTTTTGTCCTTCTGTATGAATTTTAGAACTGTTTGCTCTAGTTCATTGAAGAATGCTGTTGGTATTTTGATAGGGATTGCATTGAATCTGTAGATTGCTTTAGGCAGGATGGCCATTTTGAAAATATTAATTCTTCCCAGCCTAGAGCATGGGATGAATTTCCACTTATTAGTGTCCTCTTTAATATCTCTTAAGAGTGTCTTGTAGTTTTCAGGGTATAGGTCTTTCAGTTCCTTGGTTAGGTTTATTCCTAAGTATTTTATTCATTTGGATGTGATTGTGAATGGAACTGTTTTCCTGATTTCTCTCTCTGCTCGTTCATTGTTAGTATATAGGAATGCAACAGATTTTTGTGTATTAATTTTGTATCCTACAACTTTGCTGAATTCAGATATTAAATCTAGTAGTTTTGGAGTGGATTCTTTAGTGTTTTTTTATGTACAGTATCATGTCATCTGCAAACAGGGACAGTTTGACCCCTTCCTTACCAATTTATATGCCTTTTATTTCTTTGTGTTGTGTGATTGCTATGGTATGACCTCCAGAACTATGTTGAATAAAAGTGGGGAGAGTGGGCATCCTTGTCTTGTTCCCGATCTTAAAGGAAAAGTTTTCAGCTTCTCGCTGTTAAGTATAATGTTGGCTGTGGGTTTGTTATATATGGCCTTTATTATGTTGAGGTACTTGCCCTCTATACCCATTTTGTTGAGAGTTTTTTATCATGAATGGATGTTAAATTTTGTCGAATGCTTTTTCAGCATCCGTGGAGATGATTATGTGGTTTTGGCCTTCCTTTTGTTGATGTAGTGGATGATGTTGATGGATTTTCGAATGTTGTACCATCCTTGCATCCCTGGGATGAATCCCACTTAATCATGATGGGTGATCTTTTTGATGTATTTTTTAATTTGTTTTGCTAATATTTTGTTGCGTATTTTTGCATTCTTGTTCATCAGGGATGTTGGTCTGTAATTTTCTTTTTTTGTGGTGTCTTTGCCTGGTTTTGGTATTAGAGTGATGTTGGCCTCAAAGAATGAGTTTGGGAGTATTCCCTCTTCTTCTACTTTTTGGAAAACTTTAAGGAGGATGCATATTAGGTCTTCACTAAATGTTTGATAAAATTCAGCAGTGAAATCATCAGGTGCAGGAGTTTTGTTCTTAAGTAGTTTTTTGATTACCAATTCAATTTTGTTGCTGGTAATTGGTCTATTCATATTTTCTGTTCCTTTCTGGGTCAGCCGTGGAAGGTTGTATTTTTCTAGAAAGTTGTCCATTTCTTCTAGGTTATCCAGTTTGTTACCATATAATTTTTCATAGTATTCTCTCATAATTCTTTGTATTTCTATGGTGTCTGTAGTGATTTTTCCTTTCTCGTTTCTGATTCTGTTTATGTGTGTAGACTCTCTTTTTTTCTTGATAAGTCTGGCTACGGGTTTGTCTATTTTGTTTTTTTCTCGAAGAACCAGCTCCTGCTTTCATTGATTCTTTCTATTGTTTTATTCTTGATTTTATTTATTTCTGCTTTAATCTTTATTATGTCCCTCCTTCTACTGAATTTGGGCCTCATTTGTTCTTCCTTTTCTAGTGTCATTAATTGTGAGTTTAGACTGTTCATTTGGGATTGTTCTTCTTTCCTGAGGTAGGCCTGTATTGCAATATATTTCCCTGGTAGCTGTTATTATTACCAATAATAATAGTAACCTGCTATCAGTGGTAGTACTATATACTACATTACATACTATAATTAAGGAAATACCCAATCTTCACTGCCTTTAATGAATTAAAAACTACAGTATGATAGGTTAAATTTCATAATTTTCTCACATGAATTTTGTAATAAATGGTCATTGCTTTCCCATTCAGAATGGCCTCAAGGATACCAGAAATGTAACATGCCATATGTCATAAAACAGAAAACATATTCTTTAATTATAATATTTAAAATAATTGAGATCTGTTAAAAATAACTTAGATCACTTTTTAATTACTTTGTAAGATAAAAAATGGATACAAATATTTTTCAAATCCTCACTTGACATTACAGTTCATTTCAGTTTCCCCCAAAGTGAACATATAAAAAGATTATACATACTATATCAGTGCATAGGAGTGCTCATATCATGGCTATACTAAAACATTTCATACTGAATTTTGCTTCACTTTTAGAATTATTGGTTGGGCTTTTGCTTCATTTTGTTTTTAAGATGTAAAAGGAGAGGAGAGGTTGATATAAAAGACTAAGAGTCTAGTATCCAATAGATACCCTAATATCAAATTAGACTTAAAGTAAACCCGTCAACACTGAGTTTCCCTCAAAAAGGTTATCCCAAAAGATAACCTAAGAGGTGGTGATGCAAGGAACTGGAGGTACCAAGGCTGGGGAAATGTTTCTGGAATTCCGGACCGGTGGGTGGTTATTGACCAGGAGACCTATTCATGGTTAATGTCTGAACACTGCCAGTCTCTGTGAGGGCTGTGGGAACTGCAGGATGTAGGCCCACACTTTTGGGGTCAGGGCATTCGCCAGAGCATGGTAGATCTGAGAAAGCACGATGTGGGGATGTGTGTGTGAAGGGCTTGGGGAAAGGAGTGGCCCTTATCAAAGTGACAAAAGCTGAAGGTACAGTGCTGTGGACCAAAGCTCTTGGGACTATGAAAGGCTTCAGTTCAGACAGTGAGAGAGCCAACCCCGTGGTGCTGGGTCCCAGGTCAAAATGGAAGGGAGGGAAGCTTGGGGAGTGCCTAGTTTTCGGTAAAACATAAGAAATTGCCACAGGCTTTGTGGCTTCAAACAAGTCATATTAATTATCTCAGTTCTGTGAGATAGGAATTCTGGCTGACTGAGTTTGATCTTCTGCTCAAGGTCTCTCAAGGCTGTAATCAAAGTATGTCTGGGCTGTGTGGTGGTATCTAGAGACTTGACTGGGGAAGAATTGGTTTCCGAGTTCATCCAGATTGTTGGCAGAATTCACTTCTCTGTGGCTGTAAAACTGAAGTCTCTGACTTCTTTCTGACTCTTGACTCGAGGCCCCGTTTGATCATAGAGGCTGCCCTCGGGTCCCCACCGTGCAGCCCTCTCTGTGGGCAATTAGACAGTGTGGCTGTTGGCTTCTTAAAGGCCAGCGGAAGAATCCCTCATGCTCCAGTGTGCTTACACAGAGTCTCCTATAATATAATGTAGTGTAATTTTGGAATTAACTGTTCCCATGTTCTCAATGTTAGAATCAAGTCACAGGTTCTGCCTACACTTGAGGGGAGCCACACTCAGTGGAATGCAGGTGCACTCAGATTCCTCCTGCCCCAGGGGAGTGAGCCCAGTGAAGTTACGAGGTGTAAGAAGCCCTAGGTCTTAAAATGTGACAATGTTCTGGACACCATTAAATGTGATTTTGGAAAGTAAAGGTACTTCAAGACTCAGCTGTGACTTGCACTGGGTCTAGGGCAGAATCATTTCTGCAACCGGGGTCATCTCTGAATACAACTTAAAGAAGCATGGAAAGCTGAGGTAAAAATGAACAGTAAGAGGTGGAGGGGTCATAGGGAATAAACACTATTTCTTCAGTGGATGCCAATTTTTAGCCACATGGTATCAAACAAAATTAAGGCCACCAAGAATAGGGGTTTTAAATCCCTTCGCTTTTCACTGCCACAGTCTATTTGATACTTTTCTGATAGCTGTCAAAGCACCTTACCTTCATTGGAAATCTGTGAAAACAATTTCCATGTCATTAGGATTTACTTAAAAAAAAATTCAAAATATTTCTCAAAGTAGTCCAGATGGTCTCAACGCCACAGACTATCCAGGCATATGCTGGTATCTTTCTCTGTTTTGATATTTGTGAAAACCTTTGAATGAAATGCAAACATGATAGCTTTGAATTAGGCAGTATGGCTATAATAGTGTAGTGGAAAGGTGAGAAGGTGAATATGTGGTTAAATTTGACTGCACATAACAGAGCACCCATTTGGCTTCCTCCCACTCCTAAGAAGTCCAGAGTGCCTCCTGGCTTCCAGCACTGCCATCCTTAGAGCATGACTTTTAGTCCTAAAGACAATGGAAATTTCTGTCAGTTTCTATGGCTGCTGAGCTGCTCATGCCAGCTCTTTCTTCTGAATTCTAGAAAGGATGGAAGGGGAAGGCAGTGGGAGATAAGGAAAAGGGTATCCTCTTAGTCTCCTTTTAAAGAACCTTTGTGGAAGTTCACCTGTTAACCTCCATTTTCATCTCATTGGCCAACCTTGGTAACCAGGGAGGCTGGGAAATGCAGTCTTTCCTGGTATATTGCCACTGGAAGACAATCAGTTATTGTAACAGAGTGAAAGAATGTTGGTTATGCAAGTAGCAATCTCTCCCACATACATCAAACTCTGATCTTGTAGTGGTGTCTAAACTGGGGAAAGGGTTATCCATCTACCCTTTTACAGTTCTGGATCCTAAAGCTTGAGTTACAATGAACTAATATGACATATATTTAGGGATAACTAATTTGTAAGAATTACTAGAAAGCGACAATAATAGCTTATGCTTCCTATTGAGACATAACATTAATATCTCAGTAATGACTGAACCTATTTATTCCACTAGGCAGCCATTATAGATGATAGATTTCTCTTTGAGAAAACATATTATCTTTGTCAAGCACTTTTCTAACACTACACTTTCAGTGTATTTGCAATCATATATTGACTATGTACCATCAGTGACCACAATGGAGAGTTCAGATGGAAATGTGATCTCTGAGTCTTCCCTTGTCTTTTAATCTCCAGGCCCTTCTCCCTCCTCATGGAATTATAATGATAAAGTCTTCAAATAGAAATTGCTGATGACTTAAAATATGGAAAGGAAATTTTTTTATAAAGATACTTTGACAACATTAGCATATAGTGACATGTATGGTTAGTGATACTATTTTATCAATAAAGCATTTTAAGCCTTTCAAATTATTAAACTATATGTGTACACTGTGTGAAGACAACATGCTGTGTTTAGCAGAGCGCTTCCAAATATACATTCATAAGGAACTCTCTTCTTTCTTTTAATATAATTTCTTAAGAATTCTTTCTGTGGTCAGTTTAGTTAAAATCCGGAGCCATGGGATAACACTTTAAACCAAAAAAATATTTGTTATGGTTTTATTAGAGTTTCCTTTCAGTGAGATAAATAAGCCATTCCTTTAAAGTAATGAGTATTTTAGTGTAAAGTGGATGCTGTTTTTAGGTTTCCTGTGTTTGTAGTTACGGCAGCATCGATGTACTTCAGGTATGATTACTCAGTCCACTAGAATTCCATCTAGATCTGCTTTTGTACCTGACATCTTCCCCTTTTAGTCATAAGGCTCTCAATAGATACTTGTCTGAATTAGCTGAAATCAAGCTACACCATCCCTAGAACCCTTCTTTGATTTATAGTCTAGATGTCTTGTCACAAAGGTATTGAGGTTAATTTGGCGTAACCAGTTGGCAGCAAGCCTACACTTTCCTCGGGTTGATTTCATTTCCCCAAGTGCTCACCAACCATCTGCATGACAAACTCCAATCAAATTTCAGCCTTTAAATCATTACGTGTATCTGCTAGGCTTCTCATCTCCCTTAGGCTTCATTGCTGTCTACAGGGTACTCCACCTGGATGTTCCTACAGCATTTCAAATGAAATACATGCAAAATGGAACTCATGTCTGTGCCATATCACCTTCTGTCTAATTAGCTATATAGTATTACCTCTTTAGCTAATGACCCAATTACCCTCCTGGTCTCCTCGGATCAAATTCTTAAAGAGTATCGCTTTCATCCCCTACTTCTAATCAAATTTCTATTATCTGTTTTATCTGTCCCTTTTTTCTGATCCCATGGTCATTATCTCAATGCAGGTGTAAGTTCCTCTTGCCTGGTCTATTTTAGAGTTGACTTCTCACTGCTTTCCTTGCCTATAGTCAGTCCTTTTTCCCTCTAATCAACCCTACACCTGACTGCCAGATTAATTTTCCTTAAGCATGGCTCATATTCACCACTTAGGAATCTCCATGGCTCCCCATTAACTAATGGATAAGATCCATAACTCTGTGACCCGGCACTCGGGCGCTGGGATGGACACAGCCCTCCTTGCCAGCCTCATTAGCTTGCAGAGCCTTCCATGCACAACATGCCTGTGTCTCCATGTGCTTGCTCACTCTCCTTTCCTTCACCCCCATCTCTGATTATCCATAAGGGACAGTGCAAATGTTATGAAGCTTTTGCTGTTCCCACTTTTGTAAAGTTACTTTTTTTTCCTCTAAATGATGCTGACACTTATATTTACCTCAACCATGGCACAGACCTTCTTCTGAAAGACACAGCTATATTAGAATGTTAACTTTTGTAGACAGTGGCCTCACTTTCTTAACCTTCACAGTTCCCACAGTGTATGTCATCTGTGCCACACATCACTCCTCTTTGTCTCTATGTTTTACATCGGTAATTGTTTTAATGGTCTGTCTGACTAGGTTGCCTGTGTCTTCTTTTCATAATTCTGTTGCTTCTGTGTGTTTCTGCACTGTTAGCCTCATGAAGTACCCTGTGATATGCTGCTATACTCAGTTTGGGGCTGTTCCTATAAGCTTATCCTTTTTTATCATAAATTGTTATTCCTTTTCCCCTCACTCCCGTCTTTTAAAAGTTTTATGTAAGAAAAATTTTTAACCTTTGAGGATATATTTTTTCTTTTCTTTATTGAGATGAAATTCACATAACTAAAGTGAGCAAATCTATGGTATTGGGTACATTTATAATGTCGTGCAACCACTATCTAGTTCCAAAACAGTCTCATCACCACAAAGGGAAACCATATACCTATTAAGCAATTGCTCCCCAATTCCCCCTCTCTCCAGCCTCTGGCAATAACCAATCTGGTTTATATCTCTGGATTTGCTTATTCTGGATATCTCATACAAATGGAGCTATGCAGCATATGACCTTTTCTGTCTGGCTTCTTTCACGTAGCACAATGCTTTTGAGGTATGTCCATATTCGTGTGTCAGTACTTCATTCCTTTTTACTGCTGAATACCAATCCATTTTATGTATATATTACATTTTAGTTATCTATTTATCCACCGATGGCCTCGTATTATTTCAAATTATGGCTACTGTGAGTAGTGCTGCTAATGACCATTCATGAACAAGTATTTGTTTGAATACCTATTTCCAATTCTTTGGGGTGTATACCTGGGAGTAGAGTTGCTGGGTCATGTGGTCATTCTAGGTTTAATGTTTTGAAGAACCACCTAACTCTTTCTCTCTTAATAAGTTGTGGGTTCAGTCCTGAGTAACTTCTTACAAAGCCTTAATAATATTCAAGAGATCACATTTCTTCCTCTGTGTCAGAACTTTGCTCTAAATCACAAGCAGTAAAGGACATAAGTAATTTCCTATCTCCTTAACTTTCCCCTGAGGCTTACTGGACTCAATCCCCCACTGTGATTCTTTTTCCTATATCATGTCTGTTGTTCCCTTTTGTATCTGATTTTATCTGGGTTTACAACATCTTCCTCCTGTGGGCAAGACTGCCTTACACTTTCTGCCTTATCTCCCTCAGACTGTGCTCTGTCCCTGGCAGGAGCCAATCATTCCAAAATTATTTGTCACAATGCAAAAAACAAATGCTACTCTATTCCTCTTTTTTTACCAGCTATTCACTTGTATATGATCTTTTCTTTTTTCAAAGGCCAGAGCTTTAACTGGAAAAAGGAAGAAAAAAACTTAATCCTTATGTATCACAGGGTTTTACAAGTCTGCAAGGAGATACATTTATATCTTTATGACTATATTTTTCATCCAGGGCCAGTCATCAGAAACTGTGGCATTCTGCAGTATCCTACATTTGGGACACTTTTCCCACCCGATTGTGGTAGCCCATCCGTGGTGCCCCAGAAGGGAAGCATCCATCACTTAGCACATGCCACTGCTGGGGTCTCCATAGCTTCCCTTACATTATTGCTCCTACTACCATTCTGAAGAACTGGTTTGGCCTTCTATTCTAAGAAACTGATTTCTATCAAAGAGTCTCTCCCTTTGCTGTGAGATTCTCCCCCCCATCAAACTCATGAAGCTGGTTTGTTTTGCCTGAAATCCATAAGCCATCTTCCCATCTTCCTTTCCCATCCCTCTCTGGATTATTTTTCTGTTCTCTCTAGGAATCTTCCCTCCCCTCTAATAAGCCAGAAGGAAAAGAAGGTCTTCAAGCCATTACATTTATTTAGTCAGTAAATATTTGTTAAGCCTCTACATGTGTCAGTCTCAAGGCACTAGGGATCCAGCAGTTAACAAAATCCTTTTTCTCGTAGCTTTATAGCCTACTGAGTGGCTACAGATACAGAACAAATGTATAAGTAAGTAATGTGTAACATACCAGTTACATATGATAACTGATAGTAAGTACTATGAAGAAACAGCATATGGAGAACCTAGAGTTCTGTTTGAAATACGAGTTCGGAGGAAGCTTTTCTGAAACCAACCAGAGGGCTAATGACAGTCCTAGTAAAAGTTAATGCTGTCTAGAGTGGTTGGGATAGGTGTGATTTTTGTCTTCTGCTGTGTCCTCTTATCCCTGGCAGATCACTTTGCATTAAAGCACACAAAGCCCCTGCCCTTCTCCAGAAGGAGACGGTTAGTACATATCCTGTAATTCATATATGGTATCTTTGGTTTTCATTCTTGTCTTAAATGGAGCTCTGATTCTTTTTGATAGGGCCTGTATTTTCCTATCAAAAACTGTTACTTTTACACATTTAACCAGTTGATCTCAAGCTTGAATGTAAAGGAGCATCCACCACTGTTTAAAATGGACATTCAGATAGGCGCCCCAGGGGCTTCTTAGGCCAATGTGTTGGGCTGTGTTTTGAGAAACACTGCTTTTGGCCCTGTTCTCTCCTAATGGTTATTAAGTAATGCCTGCCTTCTGATCACCACAACTCTAAAATAATGTTTTGTTAATATTAGGTTAAAAGTTTTGTCTAAGTTGGCAGAGTAACAAGCAGATATAGGATTCAAACCTACTCCGCTCTACTCCAGATCACTAGCAACTGTAACAAAGTGATCTCTACATGATCACACTGGCACTTACAATAGCTAATAGAATCTCCTGCCTTACAGAGAAATAGGCAATATTTTTATTTCCTACTTCTAGTGGTTTTCACATTTGTTCAAATTGCTCTGAATTACAGCTCTTCCTTGGAGGAGCTCTTTAACCCCCAGCAATAATCTATACCAAAAAAAATTTTTTTTCTTTAATAAAAGATTTTCTGTTCCTAAAATCAAATTCAACTGCAAATGCAGATTTAACAACCCATAAATTTGAATCTAAGTACTTATTAAGCAGAGGTCATTTTTAATAACTGAGTTTTTAAGAAAAATTAATTGTAAGAGCAATAACAACATTAATGAAAATGTGGAGGTTCCATCAATATGACAATCTGAAATAATGTGAAATGTTCCCCTTAAACACTTAAAGATGCTGAATGTAACATAGATAAAACAGAGAAGACATGAAACCAAGAGAGGTGAACTCAAAATGAGAAGCCATCACAGTTTGGGAGATGATCAGACTAGACAGAGGTCCCAGCATTGTGGGGTGGGAGGCGTGGCATTGTGTGAGCTGAGACAGAAGCGTCTGCATTAGGTTGGGCTCTGAAAGGCCTGACCCCTCACCTAGTTAATGTTACTCAAGGTGTAAGTGACAGCCCATGTGAAAAAGAAGGCCTAGGTTCCTCCTCGGGAAAGTGTATAGTCTAAATTTACACCATATACATGGTGCATGAAATTCTCAACTGAGAGATAAGGATACAAACTGATTGAGACTAGAGAAACTCCTCAGGTGCCTGGCAAAAATAAAAGCAAATCCACCATGTTGAAATAGTACCATCTCTCTCTCAAGGTATGAACAAATAAAACAATTCTATAAAGATCAGTTCAAAATCAAAATTACAAAGTACATCATGAAAACTTCCATCATAAAAGAGGGGCAGCAGATTAAACAAACATTGGTGATTAGCATACAACAACAACAACAAAAAACTCAAATACACTTTAGAATGTAAACTGTGGAAGGTAAGCTTTAGAATGATTTAAAAGAGACTAATAAAACAGTATGCTTACAATGATTAAAGAGATAAAAGAAGGAATACACCCCCCCCAAAAGGAAAAAGACATCACTAAAAGTAGACAGATTTGATAAGGAACAAAATAGAACCTTTAGAAATGGAAAACACAGCAGTTTGAAATTAAAATTTAACAGGCTAAAAGGCATATTAGAGCTAAAAACAGAATCAAGAAAACTGAGACCTAAGTACAAAGGGAAGCTAAATTTTGTTAACAATAGAAAGAGAGATGGAAAAAAACTTGTGCATACCACCTTAACCTTCTTTTACTTTGATATTTTTAAAAACTGTAGCCATTTGAAATTTTTATAAAGGAACCACGTAGTCACTTTTCAAAAATTAGACAATACAGAAAATACATTCACTCTTTAAAAATCAGGAAATTCAGTAAAGCCATAGTTCCCAAGCTGTAGTATACATCAGAGCTGCCTGGGAGGGACACTGAGACAAGAATGCTCGTGCCCGCACCTAGAGTTTCTGGTCGGTAGGCCCAAGGCCGGAGCCTGCAAAGTCGTGTTTCTAACAAATTCCCAAGTGATACTGATTCTGCTAGTTGGGAAATATGCTTCAGGAACCACTGCCTTAAAATAAAAGGCAGATGATTTTATATATATATACACATAATAACATACTGATTTGCATCCTTTCAGTCATTTTTGCCTGCAGGAAAAAAAACATGTGCATGTGTGTGTCCAGAGAGAGAGAAAATGGGAGGGGACAAAATACATGTTTTAATAATGGAAAATGAGATTGTACTATTTACATGGTTTCGTAATTGGCTCTTTACATTTAATGTACATATTTTTTATTGTCAGTATAGCCAACCATATCATCATTTTTTATGGCTACATACATTTTCAATATTAGGATACACCATAATTTATATAAACTCATAATGGACTTGCCAGAATACATTTTTATAATATTGCAGAACACGTTGTTTACTTATTTATATTCTATGTTTCTTGGATAAGCTTTAGCTTATTTTGTAATGTACTTTGCAGTGCACCTTCTGTAATGGAGAAGATGACTTAGAAAAGATGAAAGATATTTAATCCATTTTTCATATTGATCAATTTTTTGCTAAGGACAGAATTAAAGGGTAGTAAATTGGCTGGCATAGTAGTAGGTTTTCTTCAGCATGTAGATTGCAAACATAGAAGTTTGTAAGATGAGCTGTCTGTTTTATAAGCATACCACTGGGAGCCTGGCACAGAGCAGGCAGGAAGACAAGAGCATCAAATGGGTTGAACCCTTCATCATCAGCCAAATCCCTCTTCCTCCCCACAGGGCAGTAAGTGTTTCCACCCAGCAGTGGGGCAATAAGGGCTAAGCCCACCTCACTCTTCAGGCTGAAGTCCTGACAGTTTCACATTATCCATGGATTTATAAAACATATCAAGGTTTTTAACAGTAAATCTCAGCCTATTCCACTATGAAGAATTAATCAATGGATTATACAACAAAATTGTTTTATAAAACAACAAGAAAATTTACAAATTAGAGCCAGCATTCAATTATCTGACACAGTGGAGTAATGTATAATCCATAGCAGCAGATAATATCATGATAATTTGTAACTTGGTGCTGGAAAAAAGTTTGCCTGTGTTATATATTTTCCTTGGGCTGCTATTGATGTTAACATCCTTCTTCCAGGTATATATGTATATAACCCCTGTAGGGAAAAGAGATGTGATTTAGAATTATTCAATCTAATTGAGGAAATATCAGTTTGGAATATAGGAATTTTCCACAAAAAAACCCCACACAGTCCATAGTCAGCCATGAGGAATTCCTTCTGATTCACAGTAGTCCTACCGTAAGTATTTCTCATATTGCTGCTATGTCATCTTTGACATGGACCAACTATTCTTTTTAAACTTCAACTTTAAATATCTATTAACTTTCAAACAATAACTGTTCATATTCAAAATCAGAAGACTATTATTTACTCTTAGCAATTTCAGTATATTGAAATTAGGTATTTTACACAGATCATCCTGGCTCCTGGCATTGTACTAGCATGTTTATTGATTGAATGTTGAATAACTCTCAAGAGATTTCTCTGAATTAACTACCAGAATGGAAGTACAAAAGCAAAACAACTATTATTTGTAGGAACTCAATATCTAAACAGAAAATCATGAAAGTAATAGAAGGCATAAAAAGCACAAATGACTCTATTAACTTAATTCTCCATAACATACAAACAATGAGGTCTGTATGTTCAGGAATTTAATCGGTATTAAAACTGATGTTAGACCAATATGCTCCCCTGCCCAAATTATATGGAGGAATAATTGGCAAACATATATATTTAAAGTGTACATGTGATGATTTGAGATACATATACACTGTTGAATTGTTACCAAGATCAAGCTAATTAATTACACGTCACCTCACACAGTTAACTCTTTGTGTGCCTTTAACATGATCACAATATTATGTTGGTCAAATTGTGCTTTTCTAACAACATGACTCCTTAAGGCAACTAGAGCTTTATAAATAATAAAAGTAGCAAAAATCTAAAAAAAGAAATTTACACTACTGAATAGTCACTTGGTAGTTAACCTGATAAAAAGTGAATAAATAGATCATAATATTTACACCAAAAGATTTGTAATTATCCATATAAATGGGGATTACTCTTCCTAAGTAATATCACCATTTATGTAGCATTTTTGTTTCACCCAGTTTATTTCTGACCAACACAGTATTAATAATCTGTGAAATTCATTTAAAATTCAGCTTAAGATTTTAGAAAACATTTTACTTACTATTCTGAAAGCAACATGTTTAACAGTAACAAAACAGTCACTTCTATTGAAGGACATGTTTTCATCAATCAGATTTGCTTTTACTAACCACACTAGGTGGACATAATTTTCAGAATTTTATTAGGTTTTGCTTGGATCTTTGTATGTTCTCTAGGCTCAGTGAAAAGAACTAATAGCTGCAGTTTTAAAGGTGGTTTACAACCATTTACTTCCCTGATCTTTGCTGTTTTGTCGTGCCTAATGTCAATGCTCTCCTTGTGACAAGTGGAGCAGTAGGTCTCTACTTGCACAGAAGTCTCATGAGCTTTGACCTAGGGGTGCATGTGTTACTGCTCAACAAAGTTTATTGATTCTTGCATACAGCTGAGAGCTTTCCAGCATTACCTCTGAGTTGCTGTGTTCCCCTAGGTGTCTGTTTTTAGTGCTCTTACTTTCTGCTCTCGATGCGCACTTTAACTCCCATGGGTATAACTGGGTGATTCCTGAGTCTGCAAGTTCTACTTCGAACCCTTGCAGAGAATTTTCATTTGCATGATCTTTTTCCATGGGATTTAGTAGGAAGCCCAGATGGACTAATCCAAAACTGAATTCACTGTTTCCTAAATCTGCTCCTTCAACCTTGCTCTATTATTGCTGGCATTACCATCTTTCTAGGCAGGTGAGAAATTAGTCATCTCTTCACCTTGTTCTTTTCTCAGCAACCACATCCAATCAGTTGCCAAACTGTATCTAATCTAAGCCTACACTGTCTCTAGTTTTGCTTATTTAACCAATCAGCATTTTTTGAGCATCTTTCTACTCTCATGTCGTGGACTTAAGGATATAAGACAGTGCCCATTTCCAGAAGCTAACACCTACTAAGAGAGAAATAATTAAACAGACCATCGATGTCCAGTATGATGATTATTACTTATCATAACTAAGTACAGACTCCTGAGATTGGGAAAAGAATATGGAACTATTCCAGGAGGACATGATGTGTAAGCTACATCTGGAAGGATGCAGAGGCATTATCTAGGTAGAAAAAATCCTTTTAGGAGGCAGAAAAAGCAGTATGTGCCAATGTACAGCAATGTGAGAGAGCAAGCAAAGACATGTGAGTCTGATTCAGGTACATGCTGAGGAGCGCCGAGAAATATAGCAGAGGTACATTTATTAAGAGCTATGTATACTATGCTAGGAAATTTGATTTCATTTTCAAAGTATCCTTTCTTTCCTTTTCTCCTATACACGATCATGTCTCTTGTCAGCCCCAATGCAAAATATCTCCTGACTGTTTTCTAGCTCTCTGCTGTCTTGCTTTTTTTTTCTTCCCTTCAGTTGCAGTCAGACGTGGCACCCCCTGCTATAGTTTAGAATCTACCTCTCCTCCTAATCCTTCAGTGGCCTGTATTACTCACCAGATAACTCTCATTTTCTGCAACCTCCCTTCTGCCAAACACATACCCGTAGATCAAGCTTACGACAACTGTCTTCCCCTCTGCGCTGTAAGCTGCTCAAGGCCAGAATCTGTGGCTCATATATCACAGTAGAGTTAGGAAACCACGGCCTTTGCATTAGACATAGTAGGCTTTTACATATCTGCTGTGCTGAGTAAAGGGAGTCTGCACATTCCTTCATTTTCCAGGTTCTTTTACGCACACTGACCAATGTCGCTGCCAGCAAGGGCTCCTTACAGCCCAGTGGTTTGTAGCATGCCTGCTGCTACAGATCAGCAACAGTTTCCAAACAGAGTGGCAGGGATGTGCTCAACCCTTAATGTGCAATGTTTGTTTTTTCCTGCAGAACTGAAAGGCCTCACTTTTCTCTGCTGTAAAAGCAGGTTTAAAAAACATCCATGCAAGGCCCGGTCAAACATTACCGTGTCTAGGGCTCTACACCTCATTTCACTGACAGGTATGTTGTACAGGGCTTGAAGTAGCAACCAGTGGTAGGAGTTGAATCCCAGCCCTAACTCACTGGATTCCTGTGGGCAGCACTTCTGAGCCCTGATTTCCTCACCTTTGGAGTTGGGAATTAGACTTAATTTCTAATATCCTTAGAAATATTAGTCTTTCATCAGCATTTTGTTGGCAGTGTACCAATCAAGGCATCTTGGCTGCAAATAACACAAACCCATGCTGGCTCTGTCTTTTTCATCCTGACTCATTTAAGCAGAAGAGATGTCACTGGAAGGTTGTTGAATAGTCCACTGAATGGATTCAGGGAAAGCCAAGCTTGGGAATTTGGCAGTTAGGAGCAGGGTAATGAGTTTGGCAGTTGGTGTCACTGGACGATTCCTGGCACTGATGTCTCTGCCAGTGATCTGATGATTCTGTGCCTTTGCATCACTTTTTCCATGTCCATAGTCTCAGATGTGATGTCTGATTGGCTGAGCCCAGGTCAGGTGCTTTCCCTCTCTACCCACTGGCTGTGGAGAGAAGGAAATTCTGGACTGTCCAGCCTGGGAGTAGGCAATGGAAGAGGGCAGTGCCTTCCTCCAAGGCTGGCGGTGCCCACACATATGGTGCCCAAGACTGTGATGGTCATTTAGGTCCCACCTCACCACACATACCTTTAACTCTTTGAGCACTTGGTGGGTATTTCCTCCAGAGAAGCTAATTTTGCTAGGGTTTAGATCATTCTTATAATTACCTTTTATTATACTATTTAATTTTTTTTCTTATTAACATGATTGTATTTTGGCAAGCTTCTGGTAGAAATGTAAGAACTGCAGTTAGAGCTGCAACCACTGAGATGTCATTCAGGGTGACGAGAGGGCAGAGTGGGATGGATCACTAATTCCAACTCATGTGCTGATACACAGTAAGAGTTTGTGGTCAGGAACAACACAGAAGAGATCTTGTACACATCAAAAACCCAGTTGAGAGACATGATATTTAAAAAGGAACACTGAAGAAGCATGCTATCTATCCAGGCCTCCAGGTAACCTAAGTTACCTCTAGACAACATGTGAGACTCTACCTCCTTAGTGTTTTGCAGAACAGCATTCACCAAATTGCCAGCAGGTTGAACTCTGCTTCTGCCTTTCCCAGGGAAACACTGTCCATTATGATATTTAGAGTATCCTGTGGTAGATCCCATGTGAGAAATGGCTTGTGGAAATTTAATCAGAGAAAATTTAGCTTCTCTTTAAAAACCGGGGAGTTCCCTTCTCTGCTGTGAGAGGCGTGTGAGCATGTTCTCTGCCACCCCTTGGCTCTCCAATGGCCACGTACCAAGCACGGTGCTCTCCACAGCAACTGTCTTTGCCCTTGTAATCGTCACCTTCATTTACCTTCTTTTATTCTTGGTTGTTTCTTTTATAAGCCTGCTCACATTCTTTTTGAAAGAAGGAATAAAAGAGTGCTAGGAAGTGGGGAGGGATGGTTAGAGATTGGCACCCAAATGAATCAGGGAAGTGGCTGCATCCAGGACAGCAGCAGACTGGCCATAGATAGTGGACACTTTATTGACCCAAATCCTCTCTTACCAATGGCAAGCTAGTCTGTGTCTGTGGCTGCCTGCCTAGTTGATCTAAATATGGTTTGAAACAATGTCAACAATAATAAAGACACCTCTCCCCTCAGGTGTTTATGTGAACTGTTTTATCTCCTTAAAAAGAGCATTAAAAAGCGCATGCAGGGCATCACCCATGAGAGAGAACACAAACAATGAGACAGCCGTCAGTATGTCATCCATCCACCGTGGATTATTGTGGCTACTATGCGTTGCTAACTATCCAAATTATATTCAAGCATTTCATCACCTGCTTAATCAAGCTGCAAAATAGTTAGACTGCTTCAACTCCAGTGATTTGATTATGTGGTAAAGAGACTGGTACATAAACATTAATCCTGGGAAATTAATTCATGAAAATTAGCTGAAGATGCCCCTAGAGTCCTGTTTTGTATCTATTTTTGCATAAAATGTTGAACTAACTACTTATTGAAGGTGTCTTGGGGGAACTAGAATGATTATGCGTGATTCCATAGTTATCTAGAGAGAATCGTGAAGAGGCCATGAAGTGACCTGAAAATGCATTCTGATTAAAGCTAAGTCTTGAACAGGAAAATTGCTTTGAAATGATTAAAGTTAAAATTGTTGGTAATGAAGGAAAACACTTGTCTAGAATGATGCCTTCAAAAGACAGTCTCATTTTGAATCTTCTGTAAAACATATGGCTTTACTTTTTGATTGCAAGATATTGGGTTCTGTCAGCCTATCACATTGTCTCAATTTTGAAACTCAGTGGAGGGCAAGGAGGATTAAGAGAATGTTCTCGATAAAAATCTGTCAGGGTATGTCATGAGGGAAGTACACCCTTAGGAGAGAGAAGTGTCCAGTATCTTTTAGAGCCAGCTTAGATGCATCCATTTGGTGGAGCTTTCCCAAGGTTTGGCCACAGCTTCCCAGGGCACCCAGCTCTGTTATGTGTCTAGCATTTCAGGTTGCATTTTGATGGTTTAAGCATCTGTCTTTCCCACCAGATCATGAGGTCCTAGAAGACAGGGATCATCTTTACTGTGTATATTGTCAGCATCTAGCAGGGTACCTTCCCACCTAGGACTGAGCACATAACTCTGGTAAATATTCAGCTTTGCAGATATTTAAAGATATTAATACTATATCTAAAACCTCGGAGGGCAGATGTGTTTCAGAATTCAGACTTTTCAGATGTTGGAAAGGTAATATCAGTGTCTAAAAACCATGGCTATAAAAAAATATCCGTACCATATGTAATATAACATTCCCAGCAGAGTGTGGGGCAGTTTCTATAATCAAGTACATTAATATTTCTGCAGCACAAATTATGAATAGGCACACAGCATGGGATATAGACTATAATTTCATAACAGTTTAGGTCAGGTTTTCTATGATAAGTTACAAAAAACCTGAATTTGGGGGGAACTCTTTGGGTCTTGGACTAGCAGCTAAGGTGCTGTGGGCCTGATCACATCTCCAGGAAGGAGTTCTCATCTCAGGGAGGTGTTCCTAGGTACGAGGACCATTACTCTTGTCAGTTCAGGGAAGAGGAAGAGAACAGTGCTGGGCTTTTCCAGATGGAGATGTGTCCTCACAACTGGCACTGCTACTAGGGTCCCTGCAGGGAGGAGCAGAGGAAGTAGTTCCTTTCCCACAGTCAGGCTTTCCCACGGTGCCCCCATGGCCTCTGAGCTTTTTACCTTGAATGTTGCTGCTTCCCTTCTGTTCTAACCTTTTCCCACATATTTCTAGAGCCTCTCTTTTCCCCTCCTTTATTCAGATGGATAGATACAGATAGATTTTTTTTTTAGCATGCCAGCTATGTCTGAAGAATTTTGGCGCTTTTCTTGTTTGCCTTTGGCAAAATTCTCTGGCAGACCCTCATGCTCCTCACCGACCTGAACAACCAAAGCCTTCCTGTACTAGTTTGTCTCTGAGTAGACACCAGTCAGGGCTTGCTTACAATGGAAGCACTCTCTGTACATGTTTTTGTTTAGAGGACTTATTTTTATCTGCTCACTACTGTGTAGATAAGCATCTTGGGAATGTGTGCATTGATGACGGGCCACTACTGTTCTCTTTGTGATCTTTATGTCCCCTGTCAAATCTGTATTTGTTAATCCATGTTAAATAGGTTGTCATTTATATTCTTTAGTCTTTTAAAAATATCTTTTTCACGATTTTTAGATAGTGCAATTGCTTATGTGTAATTAATTTATTGAGACTAGGCACCTGTTTTTGTGTGTATTTATACAAAAGCTCAATTTAGTCTATCTGTTAAAGACAGTACCTGCTCTTCTCACCCCCTCTTAGTCTTTTGACTTGTTTTAAAAACATTCCTTTAGTGTTGCTGACGGGTAATGCTGACATTAGCAAAAAATGGTGACCACAGTGGAGGGGCCGGGACACCCTGCCTGTGGAGCAGTGTTCTGCCTCTCACTGTGGGAGCTGCCCTTGCTCTCTTCTCTATTTGAGTAACGTGTTGTTCCGTCCAGAGCTTGACTGAGTTGTGTTTTCCTTGGTGACCCTGATACCAAGATGCAGTGGGCAAAGGTTGGACTTCAGTTCCTGGCGGCTGGCGCTGTGATGGTCTGCACTATCCTGCATGTGGTTGGAGTCCCTCCACAGGCTGACTAACCGGTGCACAGCTCTTTCCACCCTCCACCTGTACTGCCATGCTGAATGCACAGTAGCCAAGCGGAGGCGAGAGAGAAGCCCCATGTTTCTGTTCTCCTCAGGGGCCTGCTCTCTGCTGCCATGCTCACCCCTCGTCTCAGTACTACTCCCTAAGGCTTTGCCATCCTCCTTTGTGGTCCCCCCGTCCTCAAGGAGGTGGAACACTCTGTCAGTGTTCCATGGCTATGACCGAGCAGACTGATGCGATGTTGTCTTCAGGACAATTTAATGTGTAAAAGAGGACAAATATCCAGAATGGTGATCTGGTACCCAAATGACCTTTGGAACTCATGCCAGGAGACTGGGGATCAGCCGTTGTTAAGTTTCTCTCCCTAATGCTGTTCATTTGTTTTGGAGGCGAATGGTGGTCACCAGAGGCAATCCAAATTAGTTTTCTTCGCCTGTATATTTAAAAAATTCTTCAGATACAGTAAATATGTTATAAAAATTAACATACATGCATTATGTGTTTAAGTTTTAAATTTCATACTACACTTTTTAAAAATAATTTTGAGACTGTGGACTAGTTTATGGTCAATCTATTATGGCTTATCATCTGTGAGGCTCTCATGTCACTTAATATTGTCTTCTACAGAACTACGGATGTTTCTCTTAAGGTAAGTTAGGGAATTTCTTTGATGCCTAGATCATAAAATATAGCATTTCCAGATGTAAGCTTTTCTCATTAATCAACATTTCTCCTAATTCAACAAATATTTATTGGTGACAATAGTTCCTGATCTTGTACAAAACACTGTACTAATTTGTAATATAGAAAAGGTAAGATATAGCCTCTGCTCTCAGGAATGTTACAGAGTCTAGATTATAGACTAGGAATTGGCAGACTATGGCCTTTGGGCTAAATCCAGCTTGTTGCCTATGTGTGTGAGTAAAGTTTTATTGGAACAAATCTTCTATTCACTTACATATTGTTTATGTTTGCTTTATGCTACAAGCAATGACAGTTGAATAGTTGCCATGGAAAGTGAATTGACCTGAAAATCTAAACTAGATACCTCTGGCCCTTTACAGAAAGTTTTCTGACCCCTGCTCTAGATAACCTAAATCATTAATTTCATAGGGGAAACAGGACATTCCAGGGGGGAGCAGTGTGAATTTTGAATCATGATCATTTCAAATCCTGGTTCCATCATTTACTAGCCTTGTGACCTTCAGCGCATGACCCAGTACTTGTGAGTCTCAGTTTTCTTTTCTGCAAAATGGGAATTATAATATCTATACTACAGGTTTAATGTAAGGAGTAAGGGAGCTAATATCTATGTGAGGCATTCAAAATATAACAATAGTCTATAAACGTTCCGTGTGTCAAAAGGATGGGATGACACACAGGTAAGATGACCACATGTCCTCACGCCACCTTCATTTATGCCTGTTGACCCAGCATTCTGGGTCAGTCTAATAGCCCTCTTCACTCTCAGATGTCCCAATTGGATAGTAAAGTACACAGGCACACTGTACTTAGAGAATTTCTTGAAGTTCTATTTGTGATTACCTCATTTTAAAAATGTATACACTTTAAGAACTGCATTGTGATAAGATAGTAAAAATAAAAC
This sequence comes from Phataginus tricuspis, assembly GCA_029783875.1. Taxonomy (NCBI): domain Eukaryota; kingdom Metazoa; phylum Chordata; class Mammalia; order Pholidota; family Manidae; genus Phataginus; species Phataginus tricuspis. The sequence goes on along the minus strand of JAQQAC010008880.1, from coordinate 50,519,177 downwards.
TGGTCACTTTGTATTGGTCATTGCTGACCTACTGCACAGATGTTTGGGCACTCATGTTATTAAACTTTGTCTAACTAAGCAAGATATATTTATTAATGCTATAATATTTCCTAATTCTGATGAGGGAGACTTAGAAGTAAATAAACCAAAGTTGGTTTTCTGTTGTGACAACCAATTAGGAATGGGTCCTGGTACACTGTGGTAGGGGCAGGGTGGATAAACTGAAACAAACCTGATGGATATATCCCACTATACTTGTTAGGATGAGAGATCAGGGTTGGAATTGGTTTCCACTTTTAAACAAGGCAGGGATCACTGGTAGACAAGTCATGGTCCAGGAGGAGTCATTACCTGGCACTTACCACCAGCCTATCCATTCTATGAGAAAACAACTGGATCAAAGCTGCATAATCCCCTAGGTCCAAAGGCGAGAGGTCAAGGAGAGAAGGTTACGCTACATTTACTTTTTGTATATTTAAATAAAACATATTGTTGCCTTTTCTGTTTTAAGAACTTGGTAGATCCAACACTAGGCCTTGATTTCTTGGGGTAAACGGGTACAAATGGATAAGAGTTGGGATGTCTAGGGAGGAATCCATAGAAAAGTTGGATTAAACTGGGTTTTACAGGAGGGTCTCCAGGGTATGAGAAAGAGGATTACAAACTGGGAGGAAGCAGTGATCAGAGCAGGAAGGTGGACGTGGAATGTGCTGTTGGGTGTTTGGTGGAGAAGCCCTTAGAGTAGAACATACACACAGAGAAATCATGAAAATGAGTTTGGAAAGATATGACAAAGAAATGTCTTGGATGTCGGATGGGAAAGCTGACTGACATCTTTAAACTTTGGGAAATCAATACTTGTTTTAAAACAGCATTCTTCAAGTGGGATATGTTCCAGTTTGATTTGACTTTCAAAAATAATTGTAGGAAATTTAATATTGTAGCAGAAATACTGCCTGACTGCTGCTTTGTTTATGTGGAAATTTCTCTTCTTATGCTAAGTAAATTCATCAGACAGATTTTCTTTTCTAATAGTGCATATAGTATGTATTTGTACTTCCTTTTTAGAAAACATTTTAATCAAATAAACTTGGAAGCTGTGTGCTTCATCTCTTTTCTCACATTAGTTGTCTTCTTGACCTTGCTCTAGTTCTGAACATCTTTTTAAAAAACGTCTTTGCTCCCACTAACAGATATCTGACTTCTTAACTTCTTTGCTATGTTCTTCTCTCTATCCTGCCTCCGTACTCTTGTGTGTATCTTGTCCTTGCAAACCCTTCCTTCAAGAGGGCACACTAAAGCCGAGAATCGGAAGAATGTGCTGTAGACTGCAGGGCCAATGAAGAGGGGCTGAAGGAACAAGAGTGACACACCTGTGCCCCTGGCAACTAAGAAGCTCGTGAAGGGCTTATGAAGGCTGTATCCACCAGAGCCAAAGTAACTTCTCAGCAGAGCCAGTTCAATCAGAGACAGGCAATTCAGTGTAAATTTAGTCCATGTGGTTCCTTGGCATTGTGTGGACAAAACAAACCAGTTGACTGATAGTATTGATCACTTTCCAGCCAGTAATTTTGGTGTTTCCTAGAGCAGAGACCTCTAAAGACGGCAGCAGGAATATGTAGGGGATATGTACAGATTAGATGCAAAAAAATAACAGAATATTGGGTCTAAAGAATTTGACCTTTACTAACATTTGGTTTTATGAAGTGTTACATATGTAATTTTTAATATATGAAAGTGTTCTCTCAAACATTTTTGCTGATAGAGTACACAATCAACATAGTTTGGAAATCAATTATCTAGAATAATAATCACCAGACTTAGTGTAAGAGGCCCATTAACACATTTAGACGGACCTATCTGCTCATTCAGTAATACTAGAACTGATCTACTGAGGATTTATAATGGACTAGTTAATGTTTTTGTTGTGTTGTTAAAATTACAGTAAAGGTGGATTCCTTATGCCTAAAATATTGTGAATCCATTGAGAGTTACATGTGGGACATGAGAGTAATAAGGGGGAGAGTTGAGTCCCAGTAAAATATTAGGTTGGTTGCTAAAGTATTTAACCTATTGAAAAAAATTACAGGTGCTTAATCATCTCTCGTTTTAATAACAAATTTTCTTTAAGATCAAGGTATTAGCAAGGTGAGTTTCCTTTGAGGACTCTCTCACCAGCTTGCAAGTGGCTGCCTTTTTGCTTATCCCCACGTAGTCTTTCCTCTGTGTATCCCTGTTGTCTCTTTGTGTGTCTTAACCTCCTTCTCCTACAAAAACATCCGTCATATCGATTAGGGCCCACCCTAGTGGCCTCACTTTAATGCAGTCACCTCTTTGAAGGCCTCATCTCCAAATCAGTCACATTCTGGGGTACCAGAGCTAGGGATTCAACATACAAATTGTGGGGAACACAATTCAGTACATAATTTGCATTTCCTTTTGATGACCCTAGTTGTTTTAGGAACGTATGTGGGACCTAGCATTATTAAGCAGTATAATTAAGGTGACCATATCTTGATTTGTTCAGGACAATTCCATTGTAATATTACTGTGGCCTAATGCAAAAAATTCCCCCTCTTACTGTCAGGAGTGTTTCACTTATATGATAAATTTGGTGTCCTGATCAAGAGATTCAAGAGACAGGGCATGTATTCGAGTCTCAGCTCAAAAAATATATTGTTGTATCGAGGTTTCTCCAGCTATGAAATGGAGATGACAATAGTACGTGCATCACAAGGGTATTGTGGAAATTAAATTAATCAGGGTGTATAAGTCAGTCACAGTTGCCTTGCATGCAGAAAACACTTGGTGTAACATTAAGCAGACACAAGGAGGATTGTATTTGTCAGGTATGATAGTTAATTTTGTGTGTCAGCTTGGCTGACCATGGCTGTTTTGGTGAGGGGTTTTTGGTGTGAGACTTACATTTAGACTGATGGACTTTGAGTAAAGTAGAATGTTCTCTAATATGTGGGTGGACCTCATCTAATCGGGTAAAGGTATGAATAGAACAAAAGGGTGACCCCCCCCCCAAGCTAGCAGGTATTACCAGCACTGCCTTTGAATTTATGCTGCAACTCTTCCTTGAGACACCATCCTACTGGCTTCCTCATCAGACTTTACATCTACTGAGCCTCCACAATTGTGTGAGCTAAAGCCTTAAAATGAAGTTCTTTCTGTATATATGCACGTCTATTGGCTCTGGTTCTCCAGAGGACCTTAATGTAGAGAACATGTGGAAACCAAAGCTGTACCTGAAGTGTAACTTTCAACTTTTAAAGTTTTTATTTCTGGGTTTTTATGTCCTCCTATATTTACTCTCTGTATACACAGCAACAAAGATGAATGATTAGACAGGAGGAGAATGAGTAGGCACTATCTTTATATATTAGTCTTTTAAAACAACACTTAAATTTTGGAAGAAGTGACTCAGTCGAGGAAGATGGCAGTGTAGAGAGCATCTTAGCCCCCTCCCACCTACACACACAGCATTTCATCCTGAAGAAAAACTGAGACTGAAGTGAACAACTTAAAAACAGCAGGAGACACAGTAGGCTGGGAATCTCACCCCTAGCACAATGACTTGCAGAAGATATTGCTGAGGGAGCCAAAAGCAGTTTCTTTGCCCTGGGGCACAGGAAAAAAGCCTTTCAGTATAAAGTACATCCAGACCGTAAGTGAAAGCAGCTGGTTTTCAGAACTAAAGCACCTACCACTTGGCAGGGGAACTGCTGGAAGGCACTCTGAGATCAGAGGTGCTAGCCAGTGCCATTATTTTTATTTCATTGGCACAGCATAGTGCAGCTGGGAGCAGGGTCTGGGCACACACACCCATTTCAGACCCAATCTAGGCTGCTTCCCAGCCCCTGCTCATACCCAAACATGTGTGCCAGAGATCCACAGTCCCACCGTGCTGCCGACCACTAGCACAGCCCTCATCAGCATGACCAGGGAGATCCCCAGACTGAGATGATGTGTGCATAAGACCCAGCTGGTGCCAAACCAGAATCCCTGGAGTAATCCAGAGCACATAGTGGCCCACAGGTGAGTGTCCTCAGGTACTGCCACTGCCCTGCCAGTGGGATCCAGCTGGTGATGATCCCAGAATTCCCTGCAGCAGTCCAGAGCATACACCAGCCCATGGGTGATGGAGTACAGTGGCCTGGTCAGCAGGGACCCAGCCTGTGAGTACCTCAGAATTCTCTACTCCAGAACTCACATGGGGCCACTAGGGAGTGTGTATAGGGCCTGCCACTGCCCTGCCAGTGGAACCCAGCTGGCACCAATAAATGAAAAAAAAATACACTAGAGGGAATTAACAGTAGAAGAGAGGATACAGAATGGATCAGTTATTTGAAAGACAGAGTAATGTAAAGCACTCAACCTGTACAGCAGAAAGAAAAAAGAAAGGATAGGTTAAGGGGACTTTGGGACAATATCAAATATCCAAGCATTCACATTGTAGGAGTCCCAGAAGGAGAAGAGAGAGAGAAATGGGTGGAAAACTTATTTGAAGAAATAATAGATGAAAATTTCCCTAACCTGGAGAAGGAAACAGTATTTCAGGTACAGGGAGCACAGAGAGCCCTACACAAGATGAACTCAAGGAGGCCCACACCAAGGCACATGGTGATTAAAATGTCAAAGAGACAATCTTAAAAGCAGGAAGAAAGAAGCAATGGATTGTATTATGGAAACTCTACAGGCCAGAAGGGAGTTGTGTGATAGATTCAAGTGCTGAAAGAGAAAGACATCCAAACAAGAACACTCTGCTGGCAAGGTTATCATTCAGAACTGAAGGAGAGATAAAGAGCTTCTCAAATAAACACAGATTAAATAAGTTCACCACCACTGAACCAGTCTTACAAGAAATTTTAAAGGAACTTCTTTAAGCAGGGGGGTGGAGGGAGAAGGATGCCATAGGTAGAAGTAAGAAAATCATGAGAAGTAAATGTCTCATTGGTAAAAGCAAACAGAAAAAGTAGAGCAATCACTTAAAAGCTAGTATGAAGGTCAAAAAGACAAAAGGAGTAAAATACTTCTAGAAATTAGTAAGGGAATCACCAAATAAAAGCTGTTAAAGAAAACATCACTTGCATATATAGCAGTATATGTTACATTGATGGTCACTTGAGTTCAAATGTATTCTAATAGCTCTACATTTTTAGCTCCTCCTCCTCCACATTTTATGTAACATGCCATATATAAAACCATATGGTAACCACAAAAAACAAAGGAATCCAAACATAAAACACAAATGAAGAGAGCAAGAGAAAAAAAGGACCAGAGAAGAATGATGAAAACAGCCAGAACACATTTAATTTTAACAAAATGTCAATAAATACATATCTACCAATAATTACCTTAAATGTAAGTGGATTAAATGCTCTAATAAAAAAACATGGGAGTTTTGGATAAAAAACTAAGACTGCCTACCAAAGACTCACTTCACACCTATAGACAGACACAGACTAAAATTGAAGGGCTAGAAAAATATATTCCAAGAAAATGGAAACAACAGCAAAAAAGCTGGAGTAGTAGTACTTATATCAGACAAAACAGACTTTAAAATGAAGACTGTAACAAGAGACAAAGACATTATATGGTGATTAAGGGCTCAATCCAGCAAGAGAGGATAGCTGTAAATATGAACCCAACAGAGGAACACCTAAATATATAAAGCAAATATTTTTAGACATGAAGGTAGAAATAGTAATACAATAATAGTAAGGGATTTTAACAACCCACACATGCTCTTACATCAGTGATGATAGATCAACCAGACAAAATCAATAAGGAAACAGTAGATTTGAATGACACATTAGACCAAGCAGATTTAAGAGATACATACAGAACATTACATCCTGAAACAGAATAGACCACATATTACACCATAAAGCAAGTTTCAAATTCAAGAAGACTGAAATTCATATCAACACAACAGTATGAAACTGGAGATCAATTATAAGAAAAAAAATGGAAAAAACAAACATGTGGAGGCTAAACAGCATGCTGCTAAACAAACAATGGATCAGTGAAGAAATCAAAGAGGAAATCCAAAAATATTTGGAGAGTAATAAAAGTAGAAATACAATGGTTCAAAATCTTTGGGATGCAAGAAAAGCAGTCCTAACAGGGAAGTTTATAGCATTACAGGCCTACTTCAAGAAGCAAGAAACATCTCTAATAAATACTTTAACCTTACAGCTGAAGGTAATAGAAAAAGAACAAAGCCCAAAGTTAGTGGTAGGAAGGAAATAGTAAAGAACATAGCAGAAATGAGACTAAAAAAAAGCAAAAGATCAAGAAAAATCAGAGCTGGTTCTTTTAAAAGATAAAATCAACAAACTTTTAGCTAGACTCATTAAGAATAAAAGAGGACTGAAATAAAAAATGAAGCAGAAAAGTTATATTGATACCACAGAAATACAATTATGAGATTTCTATGAAAATTGTATCCCAATGAATTGGACAAATTAGAAGAAATGAATAAGTTCCTAGAAACACACAATCTTCCATGACTGAACTGAACCAGAAAGAAATAGAAAGTCTGAACAGACCAATTGCTAATAACATAATTGAATTAGTTGTCAAAAAACTCCCAACAAACAAAAGTCCAGGGTCAGATGGCTGCACAAGAGAATTCTAACAAGCACTTGAAGAAAAGTAGACTGAAACCAGCATCACCCTGATAATAAGATAGACACTACAAAAAAAGAATATTACACACCAGCATCCCTGATGAACACAGATTCGAAAATCCTCAACAAAATATGAACAAAACAAATTCAAAAATACATTGAAAATATCACTCCTCATCACTAAGTAGGATTTATTCCAGGGATGCAAGATTTGTTCCATATCTGCAAGTCAATTAATGTGATGCACCACATTAACAAAAGGAAGGATAAAAACCATATGGTCCTCTCAGTAAATGCTGAAAAAGCATTTGACAAAATTCAGCATCCATTCATGATAAAAACTCTTTAAGTGGGTATAGAGGACACATATCTCAACATAATAAAGGCTATATATGACAGACTCACAGCTATCATCATAGTCAATGGCAAAAAGCTGAAAGCTTTTCATCTAAGAGCAGGAACAAGACAAGAATGTCCACTCTCACCACTTTAATTTAACATGGTACTTTAAGTCTAAGCCACAGAAATCAGACAAGAAAAAGAAAAGGCATCCACAGTGGTAAGGAAGAGGTAAAATTGTTACTGATTTCATATGACATGATATTATATAGAGAGACCCTAAAGAGTCCACCAGAAAGCTATTAGAATTAATAAATGAATTCAGTGAAGTTGCAGGTTACAAAATCAATATATAGAAATCTGTTAAATTTCTATATACAAATGGTGAACTAACAGAAAGAGAAACTAAGAAATGAATCCTATTTACCATTGAAACAAAAATAATAAAATACATAGGGATAAATTTAACCAAGGAGAAAGACCTATACTCAAAAACAGGAAAACATTGATAAAAGACATTGAAGATGACACAAATAAATGGAAAGTCATTCCATGTTCATGGATAGGAAGAATTATTGTTAAAATGGACATTCTATCCAAAGCAATATTCAGACTCAATGCAATACCTATCAAAATACCAATTACATTTTTTACAGAGCTAGAGCAAATAACCTAAATTTTGTATGGAACCATAAGAAACCCTGAATAACCAAATCTATCCTAAGAAAGAAGAACAAGGCTGGAAGTGTCATACTACTTGATTTCAAACTACACTATAAATCGACAGTAATCAAGACAGTATGATACTGGCACAAAAACAGACATAGATCAATGGAACAGAATAGAGAGCCCAGAAACAAACCCACACTTACATGTCAACTAATCTATGACAAGGAGGCAAGAACATACAATGGAGAAATAGTCTCTTTAATAAATGGTGTTGGGATAACTGAACAGCTACATACAAGAGAATGAAACTGGATAACTCTCTTATACCCCACACAAAAATAAACTCAAAATGACTTACATGTAAGGCCCTAAACCAAAAAATGCCCAGAAGACAACATAAGCAGTAAACTCTTAAATATCAAGATTAGTAATTTTGTTCTGGTTATATCTCCCCAGGCAGCAGAAACAAAAGCAAAAACAAATGGGACTACATCAAAATCAAAAGCTTCCACACAGCAAAGGAAACCATCAACAAAACAAAAAGACAATCTACTCTATGGGAATATATATTTGCAAGATAAATCTGATAAGGAACTAATAAGAAAAATACGTACAAAACTCATATAAAGCAACACCAGAGAAAAAATATTCCAATTAAAAAATGGACAGGACCTGGATAAACATTTTTCCAAAGAAGATGTACAGATGGCCAACAGACATAGGAAAAGATACTCAACAATACTAATCATCTGGGAAATGCATATCGAAACCACAATGAGATGTCACCTCATACCATAGTCAGAATGGCTAGTATCAACAAGACAAGAAATAACAAATGTTGATGAGGATGTGAAGAAAAGGGAACACTTGTTAACTGCTGGTGGGAATGTTTATTAGTGCAGCCACTATGGAAAGCAGTATGGAGGTTCCTCAAAAAACAAAAAAAGAGAAATACCATGAAATACCATGTGACCCAGCAATTGAACTTCAGTGAATTTACCAAAAGTAAACAAAATCACTAATTCAAAAAGATACACGCATCTCTATGTTACTACAGTATTATTTACTATTGCCGAGATATGGAAGCTCCCCAAGTGTTCATCAATAGATGACTGGATAAAGAAGATGTGCTAATATATAAAATGAAATATTAGTCATAAAAGAGAAGGAAATCTTACCATTTGCACAAATGTGGATGGACCTAGAGGTATTATATAAGTGAAATAAGTCAAAGACAAATATCATGTGATTTCTCTTACATGTGGAATCTAAAGATATAGACTCATAAATACTGACTATAGACTGTTGGTTACCACAGGGGTGGGGGATGGGTAAAACAGGTAAAGAAGTACAAACTGCAAATTATAAAATAAATTGGTTGTAGGAGGAAGTATAGCATGGAAAATACAACCAGTAATGTAGTGTCTTGGTATAGTAATGGGGTAACTACACTTAACCATGGTGGGCATTTAATAATATATATAATTGTTGAATCACTGTACATCTGAAGCAAATATTGTGTATGAGCTATATTTCAATAAAAAAAAGGAAAAAACACTTAAATTTTGCATTTCCATAACATCCTTTTAAGCAATATTGATAGTATCTTTGATAATTTTCACTATCATTATTCATAATCATGAAGGCTAAGTATTTCTTAGGCAGTGAGAGTAGTACCCCTAATAATGTTTGGAGTAAAAGATCACAGTTTTTGGTAAAATGAATGTTGATTAAGAAAATCATATCACTATGTCAATAACTGAACTACAAATTAAACTAGCAAGCAAATATATTGACAAGAATTCAGCCAAGTTTTAAAGACTGGCAAATCAACCTTATGAAAAATGTTAACTTGGAATTGCAAATAAAGGCTTGAGGGACAAATGAGTAGCAGCTATCAAATCTAAAAAGGGTTATAGTGGAGGGGATGGAGACCAGCTGGTCTCTGACTCAGTTGGAGTGTGTGTGGCACATTATTCTGCCTCCTACGTCTCTTAAGAATAATTTAGACTTTTGAACCATGTAAATGTTTATATATTCAAAAAGGATAGCAAAAGCAAACTCTAAAATCAAATCCAAACAGAAACAAAGGAACCTAACTGTATATTAAATAGTAACAAAGCTATACTAGGGAGAAAAAAGAATGAATCCAAATAAATTTTGAACAGAGGAATCTGCCAATATACCTTAAAATTAGATCTATTTTAAGGACCAAAATGATTTCAAAGAAATCTTTACTTTCACTCAGTAAATCTGTTGGTAGTAGTTGTAATATCGTGACATCATAATTATTTTAGGGTAGTGTAAATATTGTAGTGGGAAGCCAAAGTGTTCACTGTGGAGGAAGGGAGATAAAAATACAGAATGGGTGTGAGGGAGAACCCTGTGGTTTGGGATTTTTTTTGTTGTTGTTAATCCTCTGAAAATGGTATATAACACTGACACTCCCCAGGAGTAAAAGGCACATCTAGTTTCAGGTTTTGGTTTCTAAATAGCATATTTAGGTAAAAGAAACCAAGGATCCTTAATGTCTTATTTCAGATGGAACAAGTGTAAAGTACAAGGCAAGCACACAACATCTAGTGCAACCAGAAGTAAGAAAGTGCACAAAGCTGATGGAACAAAGAACTCCCACTGGCCCAACTAAGGGCATTAAAGAATCAAACAAACAAAAAATAGTAGCAGATTTTGAATTAAAAAAGAAATCTTTGGTACTAAATAGAGGCATTTGGGGTTGGGAGAGAAAGCACTTTCTAAGAGAACAATGACAGCTAATAAATATAAAATAAATTTGGGGAATCACTATTATTTCTTTGTAACATAATAATTGATTCAGCACAATCATCAATGGATATTTAAAACCATTAGGTGGTTTGGAAACCAGCTTCCTTCAGAGAACAGTGAAATCTGGTAAAATATTGATATATAGGATATTTACATGCTTCAAAATATCCCACAGATTATTTAATTGCAAAAGGAAAATAATTTGTTTATAATGGAGAAATGTGGTCAACATCACATTAATCAAGCAATCAAACTCCACATCACAATAATGGGATAAACTGATATTTTGTACCTTCTGAAATGCCAGGAGGAAAAGAATACAATACTAAATATATAGTATTCTTGCCAAGAACATTTAACTTGCATCTGTTCAGGAGGATTGGGCATTTACAGATGTAGGACATTTTACAAGGCAACAAGCGTGGACTCCAGATTAAAATAAATGTAGACTGAAGCAAAATAATGACAATTATGATGCACTTTGTGATAGTTAAGCATTTTAAAAATAAAAGTTATAAGCCAAAGCTGGAGATATCATGCTTCCTGACTTCAAACTATACTACAAAGCTATAGTAATCAACACAGTACAGCACTGGCACATGAACAGGTATATAGACCTGGAACAGAATAGAGAACCCAGAAATAAACCGATACCGGTGTGGTCAAGATATGACAAAAGAGGCAGAGATATACAATGGAGAAAAGACAGCCTTTTCAATAAATGGTGCTAGGAAAACTGGATAGCTACATGCAAGAGAATGAAACTGGATCACTGGCTTACACCACACACAAAAACAAATTCAGAGTGGATTAAAGACCTAAATATAAGACCTGAAATTACTAGGAAGAAAAGACAAGCAATACACTCTTGACCTCAATATTAATAATTTTTTTCTGGATATGTCTCCTCAGGCAAGTGAAACAAAAGCAAAAACAAGTAGGACTACATCGAACTAAGAAGTTTATGCACAGCAAAGAAACCCATAAACAAAATGAAAAGGCAACCTACTATATGGGAGAATATATTTTCAAATGATATATCTGATAAGGGGCTAATATCCAAAATATGTAAAGACCTTATACAACTCACCAAAAAAAATAATGTGCTTAAAAAGGGACAGAGGCCTGAATAGACGTTTTTCCAAAGATGACATACAGGTGTCCAATAAACACATGGAAAGACGCTAAACATCATTAATCATTAGGGAAATGCAAATCAAAACCACAATGAAATAGCACCTCAAACCAGTCATAATGGCTAATTTCAACAAGACAAGAAATAACAAATGCTGGTGAGGATGTGGAGGAAAGGGAACCCTTGTCAGCTGTCAGTGGGAATGTAAATTGGTGTGCCCACTATAAAAAAGCAGTATGGAGGTTCTTCAAAAAACTAAAAGTAGAAATACCATGTGAGCCAGCAATCCACTTCTGAAATTTTACACAAAGAAAAAAAATTGCTAATTTGGAAACATATCCATTCCTATGCTTACCGCAGCATTATTTACAATAACCAAAATATGGAAGCAACTTAAGTGTTCATCAACAGGTGGATGCATAAAGATGTCGTACATATATACAATGTAAAGTTAGCCATAAAAAAGACTAAAATCTTGTCATTCAAGACAACATGGATGGACTGAGTGGGTATTATGGTAAGTGAAATAAGTCAGAGAAAGACAAGCACCATATGATTTCACTTGTATGTGGAATCTAAGAAAACAAAAATGAGCAAATGAAAACAAACTCACAGACACAGCGAACAGAAAGGTGATTGCCACAGGGGAAGGAATGGGGGGATGGGTGAAATAGATAAAGGGAAAACAATTAGAATGTTTGGTATCTTAACATGTGTAATGGTTATATGAGTACATACATATATCAAAATTCAAGCTGTACAATATTTGTGCATTGTATGTACTTCAATTAAAAAAATAATGAAGAAAAACACCAAAAATAAATAAATTAGCTATAAAACACATTGGTGCAACTGGAAAAATCTGAATGTGGGCTGTAATATTAAGTTATTTGTATAAATATTAAACCTTGCATATAATGAATTGTATTCATGTAGGAAAGAGTCTTAGGTCTTAGGAGATACATGTTGAAGTATTTATATAGGGGCAAATTCAACACGATGTCAACAACTTTAAAATGGTTCAAAAAAGTCTCTGTGTACAAATATACATATATAGATACCTATATGACAGAGGAATGAATGCAGCAAAATGTAAATAACTGATACGTTTTGGTGAATAGAGCTGTTTTTTGTTCCTCATTTAAAAATTTTCTGTAGGTTTGATTTTCAAAGTAACATTCCTTTATAGGGCTCATGGGCTTCTAGGTACGCTTTGGGTTTATTTTGTTTGTATTTCAAGTTGTTCTAAAGGTTTTATTTTCCTTTCTTTCTTTTTTAAAAATGCTTCTGGTTATCTTTTTGGCTTTCTCCCCCCGATACCCAGGCTCTTTCTTCTGAGTCTCTGCGATGGGATCTGTCAAATGCACATGCTCGTAAACAGAACTCCAATGACAGCAATATTGTATGTTGACCTCTACGGAGCTCCATTTATAGGAAAAACAGTTGACATAAAATGGCAAAATGGACACATAGTATCTGGCTTATAGTTGGTACTCAATAAATATGCAACGACTTTGAGTGTTTTGTAAGTTTCTTAATACCATTAAAATATTACTTGATAGTAACAATAATAATAGCACCAACAAGAGACAGATTTCCAGACCCTGACTGTTAAAGGATAAATGCTGAGGATAGGGCCCGGCTCTGCATTTTGAACAGGTCTGCTACATTCTCCTATACGCTGCATTTGATGTCCCTTTGAAAGGGCTTCACAGGCTCCTTCCTTCTTAGTGCTCAGCCTCAAGTCCGCCAATAAAAGTTCCCTCCCTTTGCCGCCTCTTCCATCCTGGTGCATCTCTGCCGATGGTGTTCTTTTCCATCTGCCATGACATTCATACTTGATTCCTTTTCCTTGCTTCACATCCCATTTGGTAGCATTCCTTGGTTTTCCCTGTCTCCTTGTGAGCAATAATTCCATTGCTCAGTGTACTTTCTATGGAGTCTCCCCACCCAATTCTTGCTGCTCATCTAGTAAGCAGAGTGGTTGTTTTTGCAAAATGTTTTTTTGCATGTCTGACTTTTCCACAATGGAAAGACTAAGATAGCTGGAACATTATAGGGTATTCTGAGACTGTAAACCAGATTTATGCTTCCTGGGCCTGTGCAAGCAGGCTATTAAGGATAATGGTTAAGGTTGCAAACACGGGAATTAGACTGCTTGACCCTGAAGCCAGCCTCTAATACTTGGTAGCTCTATGATTTTGGGCAAGTTCTTTAAACTCCTGAAGTTATTTTTTTTTTAAGAGAAAACTATCATACCTACTTCAAATGGTTGTGAGGATTAAAGGCATTTCCATATATAAAATATCTAGAAAAATGCCATGTAAGTGTTTACTATTTTTAATCATCATTTTTCAATGAAATATCAGATTGGGTCAAATGCTATTTGAAAGCTATTAATAATGATCCTTATAAAAGATCTGTTTTCTTTGTGTCTCACATGGCTTCAGGTTTCCCTGGGTCTTGTGCATGCCCATGCTACACATATCCTGTGGCCTCCAGAGCGCTGGCAGAAATTGGACTCTGTTCTTCCTCCAGAGCGCTTGCCAGTTCAGAGTGAAGAGGCATGACTGCATGTATCTCCTGAAGCTGCCGGCATTGGGAGACCATCACCACCAACACGAACATGGATGGAGAAGAGGAACCTCCAAATGGGCAGAGCTTCTAACAACATGGTGTTGTTCAAGACATATTTCTAGCACATTAATATTTTAAAATCTTTCTTCAATAATACAGATCATCTTAAATAGCAGTACAAAATAGCAACTGATTCTGTTAAATTGTAATGCCATATTGTTTAATGCCAAAAAATTTTCTTGGGAATATTAAAAAATGTATCCCCATATGGCTTATGGGGGGTAAATTTGAGATTATTTGTTATGCATATGTGTTCTATTGATCCTTGGGTTTTGATTTTGGTGCTTGCTGCTGAAAGAATATGACAGTTAATATTTGATACAGTAACTGAGTAATATAATTTACTCTCAAGATAAACAAGAAATATATACACGCTAGGAATTATATTATAGTTGACAATATCTATAATGCAGTGACTGCCAATTAGAGAAACAGTAAACTGTGATGTAAAAATAAAAATGATTTGCTCAGGTACTGTTTTGGGTGTTTATCATTTAATGTGTACATCTATTAATGAGGAATATACTATCTTTTTGGAAGTAAGGAATTAAAGTAATAGCCAATTCTATCAATACTTCCATATAATCAAACTTTTCTTATTGGTCCCTTTTAATCCAAAGCTTCTATATGATCTCATATCTGCTCACATTGATGAATAAACCCATCAGTATTGGGTAAACTGTTCTGAATTTAATAGGAAGAAAGAAATCACTCCATATCAATCAAGTTTGATTTTTCTCACAATAATTTTTCAGTGTTTATGTCTGTAATTATAAAATCAATTGCAAAGTGGGGTGATACTAGCATAATATAGTCTGTAATTATATAGATAAGGAGGTAAATTGCCAACGAGAAAGTCTATTTATAAAGCTTTTCTTCCTTTTTCCTTCCAATTAGAGACTCGCCCTGATGGAAACTAAGTCTCTGGAACAATTGCCTCTGTAGGCCTGTTCTTGTTTTCTTCTGTTTCATTGGCAGAATCCCAAACAAGGACCAGCCATATTGCAAATGTGGATGCAAACTCATCATTAGCTGGCAGGAACAGAAAGAGTAGCAGCAAAAATATGCACACGTATTAAAAGAATATGTTAGTAATAGTAACTCAGTATCATCATAATAGCTCATTCAACAAACAACAATGAATACTTATGTGCTAAGATTGGTTAAAATTATTGTCTTTAATAGAAGAGCTCCTTAAAATCTTTTGATGGATCCTCATCACCTTTATCAATTCTTCAATTCCATTTCCCTCTCTTCTTCAACCTAGCTTATAACTACAGTTTACTACTTATTATTTGAAGACTTGTAGTTTTTTTTTCCCCTTGGAAAAAGTGCATCGCCTGGGTTTATATGTAAAATACTGAGTGCATAAGGGTATGGATCCTTTAGTTGCTCTAACATAGGAAAGTCTGGGGACCACGGAAAAGGGGATTAGAGTGATAGTAAGGGGGACAGGGTAGAGAGCAAACAGAGGGGTGCCTGGAGTACCTGCTATTTACCACTGGTATAGAAGAATTTGAATTTTTTTCTTTTTTTTATTAAGGTATTATTAATATACACTCTTATGAAGGTGTCACATGAAAAAACAATGTGGTTACTACATTTACCCATATTACCCCACCCATACCCCAATGCAGTCACTGTCCATCAGTGTAGTAAGATGCCACAGATTCACTATTTGCCTTCTCTGTGCTACACTGTTTTCCTGGTGAACTCCCACACACACCATGTGTACTAAACTTAATGCCCCACAATCCCCTTCTCCCACCCTCCCACACCCCTCCCCTTTGGTAACCACTAGTCCCTTCTTGGAGTCTCTGAGTCTACTGCGATTTTGTTCCTTCAGTTTTGCTTCGTTGTTATACTCCACAAATGAGGGAAATCATTTGATACTTGTCTTTCTCTGCCTGGCTTATTTCACTGAGCAAAATATCCTCCAGCTCCATCCATGTTGTTGCAAATGGCAGGATTTGTTTCCTTCTTATTGCTGAATAATATTCCATTGTGTAAACGTACCACATCTTCTTTATCCATTCATCTACTGATGGACACTTAGGTTGCTTCCATTTCTTGGCTATTGTAAATAGTGCTGCGATAAACATAGGAGTGCATACGTCTTTTTGAATCTGAGAAGTTGTATTCTTTGAGTAAATTCCAAGGAGTGGGATTCCCGGGTCAAATGGTATTTCTATTTTTAGTTTTTTGAGGAACCTCCATATTGATTTCCACAATGGTTGAACTAGCTTACATTCCCACCAGCAGTGTAGGAGGGTTCCCCTTTCTCCACATCCTCGCCAGCATTTGTTGTTCTTAGTCTTTTGGATGCTGGCTATCCTTACTGGTGTGAGGTGATATCTTATTGTGGTTTTAATTTGCATTTCCCTGATGATTAGTGATGTGGAGCATCTTTCCATGTGTCTGTTGGCCATCTGGATTTATTCTTTGGAGAACTCTCTTTTCATATCCTATGCCAATTTTTTAATTGGGTTGGCTTTTGGGTGTTGAGGCGTGTAAGTTCTTTATATATTTTGTATGATAACCCCTTGTCAGATACGTCATTTACAAATATATTCTCCCATACCGTAGGATGCCTTTTTGCTCTGTTGATGGTGTCCTTTGCTGTACAGAAGCTTTTTAGTTTGATGTAGTCCCATGAGTTCATTTTTGCTTTTGTTTCCCTTGCTCAAGGAGATGCGTTCAGGAAGAAGTTGCTCATGCTTATATTCAGGACATTTTTGCCTATGTTGTCTTCTAAGAGTTTTATGGTTTCATGACTTACATTCAGGTCCTTGATCCATTTTGAGTTTACTTTTGTATATGGGGTTAAACAATAAACCAGTTTCATTCTCTTGCATGTAGCTGTCCAGTTTTGCCAACACCAGCTGTTGAAGAGGCTGTCATTTCCCCTTGTATTTCCATGGCTCCTTTATCATATATTAATTGACCATATACGGTTGGGTTTATATCAGGGCTCTCTAGTGTGTTCCATTGGTCTATGGGTCTTTTCTTGTGCCAGTACCAAATTGTCTTGAGTACTGTGGCTTTGTAGTAGAGCGTGAAGTTGGGGAACATAATACCCTCAGGTTTATTCTTCCTTCTCAGGATTGCTTTGGCTATTTGGGGTTTTTTGTGGTTCAATATGAATTTTAGAATGATTTTCTCGAGTTCATTGAAGAATGCTATTGTTATTTTGATAGGAATTGCATTGAATCTGTAGATTCCTTTAGGCAGGATGGCCATTTTGACAATATTAATTCTTCCTATCCATGAGCACGGGATGTGTTTCCATTTATTGGTATCTTCTTTAATTTCTCTCATGAGCATCTTGTAGTTTTTAGAGTATAGGTCTTTCACTTCTTTGGTTAGGTTTATTCCTAGGTATTTTATTCTTTTTGATGCAACTGAGAATGGAATTGTTTTCCTGATTTCTCTCTCTGCTTGTTCATTGTTAGTATATAGGAATGCAACAGATTTTTGTGTATTAATTTTGTATCCTGCAACTTTGCTGAATTCAGATATTAGATCTAGTAGTTTTGGAGTGGATACTTTAGGGTTTTTTATGTACAATATCATGTCATCTGCAAACAGGGACAGTTTGACTTCTTCCTTGCCAATCTGGATGCCTTTTATTTCTTTGTGTTGTCTGATTGTCATGGCTAGTACCTCCAGAACTATGTTGTATAGAAGTGGGGAGAGTGGACATCCTTGTCTTGTTCCCAATCTTAAAGGAAAAGCTTTCAGCTTCTCGCTGTTAAGTACAATGTTGGCTGTGGGTTTGTCATATATGGCCTTTATTATGTTGAGGTACTTGCCCTCTATACCCATTTTGTTGAGAGTTTTCATCATGAATGGATGTTGAATTTTGTCAAATGCTTTTTCAGCATCTATGGAGATGATCACGTGGTTTTTGTCCTTCTTTTTGTTCATGTGGTGGATGATATTGATGGATTTTTGAATATTGTACCATCCTTGCATCCCTGGAATAAATCCTACTTGATCATGATGGATGATCTTTTTGATGTATTTTTGAATTCGGTTTGCTAATATTTTGTTGAGTATTTTTGCATCTATGTTCATCAGGGATATTGGTCTGTAGTTTTCTTTTTCTGTGGTGTTTTTGCCTGGTTTTGGTATTAGAGTGGTGCTGGCCTGATAGAATGAGTTTGGAAGTATTCCCTCTTCTTCTAATCCTTGGAAAACTTTAAGGAGGATGGTTATTAGGTCTTCACTAAATGCTTGATAAAATTCAGCGGTGAAGCAATCTGGTCCAGCATTTGTTCTTAGGTAGGTTTTTGATGACCAGTTCAATTTCATTGTTGGTAATTGGTCTGTTGAGATTTTTTTATTCTTTCTGGGTCCGCCTTGGAAGGTTGTATTTTTCTGGAAAGTTATCCATTTCTTCTAGGTTATCTAGTTTGTTAGCATATAAGTTTTCATAGTATTCTCTAATAATTCTTTGTATTTCTGTACTGTTCATAGTGATTTATCTTTTTCATTTCTGATTCTGTTTATGTGAGTGGACTCTATTTTCTTCTTGATAAGTCTGCCTAGGGGTTTATCTATTTTGTTTATTTTCTCGAAGAACCAGCTCTTGCTTTCATTGATCCTTTCTGTTCTTTTATTCTTCTCAATTTTATTTATTTCTGCTCTAACCTTTATTATGTCCCTCCTTCTACTGGCTTGGGTCTCATTTGTTCTTTTTCTAGTTTTGTTAATTGTGAGTTTAGACTCCTCGTATGGGACTGTTCTTCTTTCCAGAGGTAGGCCTGTATTGCAATATACTTTCCTCTTGCACGGCCTTCGCTGAGTCCCACAGATTTTGCAGTGTTGAATTACTGTTGTCATTTTTCTCCATATATTGCTTGTCTCTGTTTTTATTTGGTCATTGATCCGTTGGTTATTTAGGAGCATGTTGTTAAGCCTCCATGTGTTTGTGGGATTTTTCACTTTCTTTGTGTAATTCATTTCTACTTTCATACCTTTGTGATCTGAGAAACTGGTTGGTAAAATTTCAATTTTTTTGAATTTACTGAGGCTCTTTTTGTGGCCTAGTATGTGATATATTCTTGAAAATGTTCCATGTGCACTTGTGTATTCTGCTGCTTTTGGGTGTAGAGTTCTGTAGATGTCTGTTAGGTCCATCTGTTCTAAGTGTTGTTCAGTTCTACTGTCTCCTACTTATTTTCTGTCTGGTTGATCTGTCCTTCAGAGTGAGTGGTGTGTTGAAGTCTCCTAGAATAAATGCATTGCATTTTATTTCCCCTTTTAATTCTGTTAGTATTTGTTTCACATATGTAGGTGCTTCTGTGTTGGACGCATAGATATTTATAATGGTTATATCTTCTTGTTTGATTGACCCTTTTATCATTATGTAATGTCCTTCTTTGTCTCTTGTGACTTTCTTTGTTTTGAAGTCTATTTTGTCTGATATAAGTACTGTAATCCTGCTTTTTTCTCCTTATTAGTTGAATGAAATGTCTTTTTCATCCCTTCACTTTTAGTCTGTGTATGTCTTTGGGTTTAAAGTGAGTCTCTTGTAGGCAGCATATAGATGGGTCTTGTATTTTTATCCATTCAGTGATTCTATATGTTTTGATTGGTGCATTCAGTCCACGTACATTTAGGGTGATTATGGATAGGTATGTATTTATTGGCAATTCAAGCTTTAGATTTAGGTTCAAGGTCAACTTCCTTACTATCTGAGAGTCTAACTGAACTCACTTAATATGCTATTACAAACACAATCTAAAGGTTCTTTTTTTTTCTTCCTCCTTTTTCTTCCTCCTCCATTCTTTATATATTAGGTATCATATTCTGTACTGTTTATCTATCCCTTGATTGACTTTGAGGATAGTTCATTTAATTTTGCATTTGCTTAGTAATTAGCTGTTCTTCTTCTTTACTGTGGTTTTATTACATTTGCAGATAGCTATTAAACCATAGGAACACTTCCATATATAGCAGTACCTCCAAAATACACTGTAGAGATGGTTTATGAGAGGTAAATTCTCTTAGCTTTTGCTTACCTGGGAATTGTTTAATCCCTCCTTCAAATTTAAATGATAATCTTGCCGGATAAAGTAATCTTGTTTCAAGGCCCTTCTGCTTTATTGCATTAAATACAACATGCCACTACCTTCTGGCCTGTAAGGTTTCTCTTGAGAAGTCTGATGATAGCCTGATGGACTTTCCTTTTTATGTGATCTTATTTCTCTCCTTGGCTGCTTTTAATAGTCTGTCCTTATCCTTGATCTTTGCCATTTTAATTACTATATGTCTTGGTGTTGTCTTCCTTGGGAGATCTGTGTACCTCCATGGCCTGAGAGACTATCTCCTTCCCCATATTGGGGAAGTTTTCAGCAATTACCTCCTCAAAGACACTTTCTATCTCTTTTTCTCTCTCTTCTTCTTCTGGTACCCCTATAATGCAAATATTGTTCCGTTTGTATTGGTCACACAGTTCTCTCAATATTCTTTCATTCTTAAAGATTCTTTTTTCTCTCTGTGCCTCAGCTTCTTTGTATTCATCTTCTCTAGTTTCTATTTCATTTATCGTCTCCTCCACCGTGTCCAATCTTCTTTTACTACCCTTCATTGTGCTCTTCAATGATTGGATCTCCAGTAGGAGTTCATTCCTGAATTCTTGAATATCTTTCTGAACCTCCATGAGCATGTTAATGACTTTTATTTTGAACTCCCTTTCAGGGAGAGTCATGAGGTCTATATCATTTAAAACTTTCTCTGGAGTTGTGTTAATAATTTTACTCTGAACCAGCTTCCTTTGGCATTTCATATTTGTGTATGGAGCCCTCTAGTGCCCAGAAGCTCTACTCTCTGGAGCTTCTCAGTCCCTGAAGCAATGTCGGGAGTCACAGGGGAGTGGTGTTGATGCCTGCGGGGAGGAAAGAGCTGTTTTCTGCTTCCCGGCTGCTATGCCTGTCTCCACTGCCTGAACCAGTTGGCCGAGCACACAGGTATAAGCCTCTATGCTTTGCCTTTGTAGGTGCACTTGACAGATCTTCCCTCTGGCTGCCTAACGCCAGGGTAGGGTTTGCCAGTTTGCGAGTCAGGTGGGGCTGGCCAGGAGAAAGGTGCAGTAGTCTGCCTATCACAGAGGGCGTTCCTGGAGCTGTGTATGCAGCCAGGGAGCTGGAGCACCTGAAGATTGTGAAAGCTCCCAACCTGCTGGGCAGAGTGCACCCAGACAGTTTTGTCTACCTGTCCTTTCTCCTGAGCAGTAAGCTCTGTGCAATCCTTGCTCCTTTAGTAGCCCTCTTGCTAAGGGCTTCCTTGTTGGGAAGTCTCTCAGACTGCCTGCCTTTCTTTTGTCCCAGAGCAGCCAGATATGGATCCCTACTTTCCATAAGCAGCTGAAATCTCAGTCTCTCCAGGAATTCTGCTTGTCTTAGCTTTCCAACCCCCTATTTATGAGAGTATCATGTAAGCACCATGAAATGTACGTTTGTGCTCCCAGAGCATATCTCCGGAGTTAGGTCTTCAACAGTCCCAGGTCTCCACTCCCCCCTGCTCTGTTTCTCTTCCTCCCACCAGCAAGCTGTAGTTGGGGAAGGGCTTGAGTCCTGCTGGGCCACAGCTTTAGTATGTTACCCTTTTCTGTGAGGTCGGCTCTTGTCTCCAGGTGTATGCAGTTTGGCACAGTCCTCTTTCCTGTTGCTCTTTCAGGAGTAGTTGTATCAGTTATATTTTGCATTATATGCAGTTTTAGGAGGAAGCCTCTGTCTCACCTCTCATGCCACCATCTTTAATCCTTGAATTTGATATTTTTCAACAGTTCAGCAAACTGACTATCAGTCTTGTTACCTTATTAACTACCTGTGTCATTTCTATTTAAACTAGTAATTCAAGATTGTAAATCTTTGGAGGGAAGATAAACACTCTATTTAACTTTGTATTCTCTAGCCATCTAGCACATCGCGAGCAGAGTGAAGAGAAGATAAACACTCTATTTAACTTTGTATTCTCTAGCCATCTAGCACATCACCAGCAGAGTAAATACTTGATGCTTGTTGAACAGCTCAGCTCCTAAATTACCTCCTCAAAATCAAAACTCCAGGCAAAGTTAATTGGTGTGCTACCTGGCATACACTTTCTTGATCACATCAGTCACTGTCAACATTAATCAACAGAGAAAGAGTTCTTAACATTCTGTCACTCCAAAGGTACAGCAAGAAGCAACAGATCTAGGAGCCCAATCTTTCTGTGAAAGAGGTCTATTAGCTGCTATTATGTTCATAAGCTGTGACTTGGAGGGCACGCTTCTAACTGAACACACATCTAAGGGTTGACTGTTATGTTTTCCAGAGACATCAGTAGTTAGGGATTATCTTTGCATTCTCCCTCTGCTGTGTCCCAGAGTACTATCATCTCACAGAGAGGAGCTGCTACATGTTTGGTATCCTGGTCCTGGTGGCTGGGCATTCCTAGATCTCAAGGGTCAATAACAATGAAAAAGATGGTTCTTTGCTTGTTTATACTGGAGCTTCAGCCTTAGGGGTAGGCATCTGGTTTAACACACATGCAGGGGCCCACTAAGGTGGAGACACCAGGGATGGAGGTTACTGGATGGCATCTTTGTGCTCTCTTTCTGCCTCACTCCAGGTCAGTGGCATCTCCCAGGAAGGAGCTCCTATGCTTCTCTGGTGGCCAGTGGGACTTAACACTTTTTGTCCAATAGAACTGTATATATTTGTATACTTAAAAAGGTGCTACCTCAAGGTCTGGCTTCCAAACAGCTTAAATCTAGATACTGACTGAAATAATCCCCTTAGGGACCTTACAGTTCTCAGCATACCCTCAAACATTGGGGGCCACTAAAATTAGTCCACTTAGGTAATCACAAATGTCTGAGATAAAACAAGAGCTAGGACAAGGTAGAAAAGTAAGATTCCTCTCCTATACAAGGCCATTCCTTCAAGACTGGGGGAAGTAGGCTATTTCACCTAATGCATAGCAACCAACACAAACCCAAGGAAAATAAAGAAACATAGGAATATGTTTCAAGCAAACAACAAAAAAGATAAAACATTAGTAAAGTTCCTTAATGAAACAGAGATAAGTGATTACCTGATTTAAAAAAAAAGCAAAGTAACAGTCATAAAAATGCTCAGGAGAAGGATGGATGAACACAGTGAGAACTTATGCTGCTGCTTTGAAAAGACAAACAAAATGGATAAACCTTTAGCAGGACTCACCAAGAAAAAAAAAGAACTCAAAAGCAAAAATGAAAGAGAAGTTACAACCAACACCAAAGAAATACAAAGGATTATAAGAGATTACTATGAAAAATTATATAACATCAATTTAGATCTCCTAGAAGAAATGTATAAACACCCAGAAAACATAATTTTCTAAGACTGAATCACAAAGAAATAGAAAATCCAAACAAACAACAAGGTAAAACCTCAGAAAAAGTCTTCAATGAAACAGAGGTAAGTGATTTATCTGATAAAAAATATTCAAAGTAACAGTCACAAACATGCTCACTAAACTCTTAAGAATAGATGAACACAACAAAGACATATAAAATATAAGAAATAACCAAATTGAAATTACAGAATTAAAGAATACAATAACTGAACTGAAAAATACAGAAAACGGATTCAATAAACTAGATGAAGCAGAAGAAAGAACTAGTGAAATCAATGTCAGGACAATGGAGAGCACACAACTGAGCAGCAGAACGAACAAAGAATGAAATAAAAAGTGAAGAGAATTTAAGAGAATTTTAGGACAACATCAAGCTGACCAATATTTACATGATATGGTTCCCAGAAAGAGAAGAGAGAGAAAAGGGGATAGAAAACTTATTTGAAGAAATAATGGCTAAAAACTTCTTTTATCTAAGGAAGGAAATAGACATCCAGATCCAGGAAGCACAGAGAGTTCTAAGAAAGATGAACCTAAAGAGATCCATACCCTTAGAGACATTATAACTAAAATGTCAAAAGTTAAAGATGAGAGAATTCTAAAAAGTAGCAAGAGAAAAATAATTTGTTACATACAAAGGAACCCCCATGAGACCATCAGCAGAAACTTGTAGGCCAGAAGAGAGTGACACAATATATTCAAAATGCTGAAAGAATAAAAACTTCCAACCAAGAAAACTCTACCTGGAAAAGTTGTCATTTAGAACTGAAGGAGATACAGCTTTCCAGAGAAGCAAAAGCTAAAGGAGTTTATTGTCATTAAACCAGACTTATGAAAAATGTTAAAGGGGCTTCTTTAAGCTGAAATGAAAGAGAAGTAAGTAGTAACAATAAAACATTTAAAAATATAAATCTCATATAAATCTTATTTATAAAGGTAAATAATAGCAAAATTCAGAATAATCTAATATTGTAAAGGTGGTGGTTTAGTCATATATAGCTAACATGAAGGTTAAAAGACAATGGTAGTAAAAATAACCATCACTGCAATAATTAGTTACAGGATACACAAGATTAAAAGATGTAAAATGTGACAACAAAACCATAAAACATGATAAGGGGGAGTAAAAATGTAGGGCTTTGGAATGCATTCAAATCAACTTAGACAATTATGAATATAAATTGTTATGTGTAGGCAACTACAAACAAAAACCTATAGTAGACACATAAAAGAGAAAGAGGAATAAAACTAAGCATACCACTACAGAAAATCACCCAATCACTAAGAGAGTAAGAGAAAAAGAAAGGAACAAAGAAACTACAAAACATTCCGAAGACCACAAAATGGCAATAAATACATTCCATTAGTAATTACTTTAAATGTAAATGGATTAAATTCTCCAAACAAAAGACATAGAGTGGAGGAATGGATGAGAAAATAAAAACAGGATTCAACTATAGGCTGCCCACAAGAGACTCACCTCAGATGTAAGGACACGCCCAGATTGAAAGTGAAGGGGTGGAAAAAGATATTCCATGAAAATGGCAACCAAAAGACAGCTGGGGATCCTATATATAAAAGAGACTTTAAAAGAGAGATTGTAATAAGAGATAAAGAAGGTCATAATATAACAAATAATAAAGTCATAAATGAACAAGAAAACATTACAACTGATACCACAGAAATGCAAAATATCATGAGAGTGCAATGATCACACCCCAACAGCTGGACGACCTGGAAGAAATGAATAAATTCCTAAATATCCACCAAGACTTAATCACAAAGAAAAAATATGAATAGGCCAATTACTAGTAAGGATACTGAATGAGAAAAAAAAAATTCCAACAGACAAAAGTTGAGGATGATAGCTTCACTGTGAATTTGGCCAAACATTTAAGGAAGAATTAATACTCAAATTATTCCAAGAAATAGAAGAGGAGAAATACTTCCATACTCATGTTACAAGTCCAACATTACTCTGATACCAAAATCAGAATAGCACCCAAGGAAAAAAAACAACATACCAATATCCCTGATGAACATAGATGGAAAAATCCTCAAAAATATATTAGCAAACTGAATTAAAAAATACATTAAGAGGATCATACACCATGAGCAAGTGGCATATATTCCAGAGATCCAACATCAGCAAATCAATGTGATACATCACATTAAAAAACAAAGGATAAAAATCATATGATTATCTCAATAGATGCAGAAAAAGTATGTCAAAAATTCAATGTCCACTTATGATAAGAACTCATAACAAAGTGGATATAGAGGAAACATATCTCAGTATAATGAAGAATATATATGACGAGCCTACAGCTAACACTCAGTGGTGAAAAGCTGAAAGCTTTTCCTTGAGGGTCAGGGACAAAGATGGCCATGCTCACCACTTTTATTCAACATAGTATTGGCTTAGAAGCCCTAGCCAGAGCAAATAGGCAGAAAAATAAACAAAAGCCATCTGAATTGGAAATTAAGATATGAAACTGTCACTATTAGCAGATGAAATGCTATTATATATAGAAAACTCTGGAGACTCCATTAAAAAAAACTGTTGAAACTAATTTATGAATTCAGTAAAGTTGCAAAACACAAAATCAATATAAAAAATCTGTTACATTTCTTCACAATAATAATGAAAAATCTGAAAGAGAAATGAAGAAAACAATTTCATTTACAATTGGATCAAAAAAATGAAACACTTAGGAGCAAATTTAACCAAGAAGGGACAAGACCTGTGTACTAAAATCTATAAGACATTGATGAGAGAAACTGAAGAAGACATAAATAGATGTAAACATATACTGTGGATTAGAAGTATTAGTATTAAATATTAAAGTGTTTATACTACCCAAAGCAATCTACAAATTCAGTGTAATCCCTATTCCTGAATGCAATGGCATTTTACACAGAAATAGAACAAGCAATCCTAAAACTTGTATGAAACTACAGAAGACCCCAATAGCCAAAACCAATACTGAAAAAGAACAGCAAAGCTAGACATCATGTTCTCTGATTTCAAAATCATATATATGTGTGATTAATTTTCAACACAGGAGCCACAGATATACAATGGGGAAAGGACAAGCTCCTCAATAACTGGTTTTTGGGAAAACTGGACAGCCACATGTAAAGGAAGGAAACTGGATGCTACACTGTACCTAAAAATCCACTCAAAATGGATTAAAGACTTGAACATAAGACCTAAAACCATAAAACACCCACAGGAAAACATTGATAGTAAGTTCCTTGACATAGGTCTTGGTGACAATTTTTTGGATTTGACACCAAAAGCAAAGGCAACAAAAGCAAAAATAGATGGACTACATAAAACTAAAAAGCTTCTGCCTAGCATAGGAATCTATCAACATAATGGAAAGTCAACCTACCAAATGGGAAGAAATATTTACAAATCATATTATCTGATAAGTTGTTAATACCCAGAATACATAAAGAACTCATACTCAACAGCAAAAATAAAAGCCAATTGAAAAATGCACAGAGGACCTGAATAGACATTTTTTTCAAAGAAAACATACAGAGATTCAACAGGTAAATGAAAAGGTCCTCAACATCACTAATTATCAGAGAAATGTAAATCAAAACCACAATGAGATCTCTTTTTTATAATAACCAGTGTAAACTGGGGTGAGGTAATAAAAAAATGGTGCTGGCAAGGATGTGGAGTAAAGAGAACTTTTATGCACTGTTGGTGGGAATGTAAATTGGTGCAACCACTATGGAAAAGAGTATTGAGGTACCTCAAAAAACTAGAAATAGACCTACCATATGATACAGCCATTCCACTTCAGGACACCTTTGGAAGAAAACAAAAACACTAACTCAGAAAAGTATATTCACCCTCATGTTCACTGCAGCACTATTCATAATTACTGAGACATGGATAACGTAAATGTCTATTGATACATAACTAGATAAAGAAATTGGGATGTGTACATATACTTACACACACATACACATGTATACTATGGAATATTATTCAGCCATAAAAAGATGAAAATCTCTGCCATCTGCAATGAGGTGAATGGACCTTGAGGGCACTATGCTAAATTAAATGAGGTCAAATAGAGAAAAACAAAAACTATAACATCTCGCTTAAATGTGGACTCTAAAAACAAATCAAACAAAAAACAAATAAACAGAGATGAGCCATTGGTCCAGAGAACAGACTGGCGGTGGTCCAGAGGCAGGGAGGGGACTGGGCAAAATTGGTGAAGGGGTTCAAAAAGTACAAACTTTCAGTTATAAAATAAATAAGTCATGGGCATGTAATGTACAGCATGGTAACTAAAGTTAATAATACTGTATTGCATTATTGCAATCTGGAAGTTGCTTCAGGTAATAGATCTAAAAGTTGTCATCACAAGAAAAAAGCATTTTGTAACTGTGTGGTGATAGATGCTAACTAGACTTATTGTGGTGACCATTTTACAATATATACAAATATTGGATCACACCTGATACTAAAGTAATGTTATATGTCAATTATACCTCAGTTAAAAAAAAAAGATTTAGAAATATCCTTGTCTACAATTTGGGTCTTGATTCCTTGATATCCTAATACATTATCTCTTGCTAAATCAAAGAAGTATAAATGAGCCAAGCTACATATTTCTCACCAAGAACTGCCCTCATACACTAATATTCCTTCTCAGTAAAGAAAAGAGAATAAATCTCTGTTAAAATTTCTTATTTTAAAGTCAGAAATCTTTTGAGAATCTCTTAGAACTGACTTCTGATAAATAAAATCCTCATCAATGTCCTTATCTTGCCATGGTCACTCCTTCATTCGTATGGCAGAGACTTCAAGCAGTTCACCAAAATTATTTTCCTCTTTTTCCTAGAAATACCACTTAGTTATGTTTTCCAGGTTCCCTCGCAGTTTGTTATAACCATGTTTCTGAATTCGTACCAGCTCAGATTATGATTAAAAGTGATTAATGTGTCTGACACATAAAAACTCTCATGGGGTCCTCCAGGATCTTCCTGTGCCTTCCCATGGGATGCTCACTACCCTAACGCCCTAAGGGTAGCAGAAAAACACCGTGGAAATGTATCGGTCCCTGAACGACCATCTGAAAAAGAGCCAGCCCAGCTTGATCATCCTCCCAGGATTATTAAGTGAGCAAGAAACAACTTTCAATCGTGTAAAGTTACTGAAATATTGAAGTCTGTTAGCACAACCAAGCCTACCCTAATTAATGTAGGTTAATAAATAGAGGTTTCTGTAGAGAGGGATTCTTTATATAGCTTAAAGGACTATCTTTGGTTTAGCTCTGCTTTTGGCCAAGACTATTATGTCTGCCTTGAAAAGGTAATGCCTTACCTGCCAAATTTGATAACAAATCTTGTAAACATTTCAGTCTCAAAATCACCCAATTACTCTATTTTTGATCTTCAAATATGCAAGATATCATTTGGAACCATTTTGGTATATAAACAATTAGAAAGAGTATAGAATAGAAACTTTCATTTGGCAATGCAAAATGGGAAGGGTATCACATTCCCCTGGGAAAATATGTCAAATTCAGGCCAAATAGAGTCTATGTCAAATAATTTACATGATAACAGATTTAATTTGGGTTTTTATATTAATTTGATCTCACTGACATTGAGTATTGTTAGCTACATCAATATTGTTAGGTATACTAATTTCATCATTGCTCTATATGCATTTAGTTAGAAGATTAGAAGTCTTTATTCAGTTCTATGAGGAGCCTAAAAAGAAGTAGTATCCAATCCCCAACTGCAAAGGGTCCAGATTCACCCATTAGAGCTGAAAGTACACACAAACAGCCTAAGAACCCTACCCTAGAGTTCATCTCCAAACAGCATCTAATGGTTGTCAACATGTCAGGTCACTGATGGTCGCCAACACACCTCTCTAGTTCTACTCTTTTCAGTCTGCTCACAAAACTTATATTATCTAGTTCTGGTGAAATACTACTTCTCCAAGGTCAAAAAGGAGAATGGGAGCCCTAAGCATCCATATTTTCCCCTCATATTATTCCAACCCATCTCCTCCTTTCTGCAGGAACAAAATTCCTCTCACCAATTTTCTCATTTTGCTGCAGTTTCTGCATTCTTTATACAGAACTTTACTTTTTTTGGAGATGTCATAGGTAAAAATGCTATCCAGACTCAAAATCACAGCATATCTCTATCTCTCTTTCACTGTATTTATTTAATTCATCTATTCACTCTCTAAGAGGATTAATTCATGCCTTCTCACAAACCATTTACACTTCTGTGTAAAGTTCATCCTCAACTAATGACTTTGCTTCCAATTTAATGGGAATATATAAGGAATAAGAAAACTTCAACAGTTTGTCACTACCACATTTAATAATCCATTTGTACTTATATCCATATATTCTGCTTCTTGCCTTTATTATGGTTAGACTAATTAAAATGCACCTTTACATTTCAGAAAAGTGAATTACTGACTGGGAAGACAGAAAATATATCCAGGGAGTTCCGGGAAGATGGCGGCATGAACGGAGCAGCGGAAATTTCCTCCCAACATTATATTTATCCACGAAAACAGAAAATACAACTATTCCCAAAAGAGAGACCAGAACAGACAGGAAAGCGCACACCATGCAGCCACACCTGAGAGGCCTCGGCAGCTGGCGGGTCAGCGCACCGGTGGGCAGCTACACCTGAGAGAACTTGGCAGCCAGCGAGGTGGCGCACCGGTGGGCAGCCACACCAGAGAGGACTTGGCAACCGGTGGGGCAGTGCACCGGTGGGCACTTACACCTGAGAGCACTTGGCAGCCAGTGAGGCGGGTAAGAAACTGAACCATGACCCAGCAGGAACCGAGCACTCCCACAACCCAGCACACCGGCAGGAGGAGAGGATTCAGAGCCGGGAGGGAGTGGAAGTGCAGGCCCGGGAGATAACCAGGCCCAGAGATTGGAGAGACAGAGGGCGCAGGGTCTCAGTGGAACGCGCCTGGTTGCTGGCAGCTGGCTCAGGGAAGGAGAAAAGAGAAGAAAAAAAAAAAAGGAGAAAAGCACGCACTTATTTTTCAACGGTCTTAAAGAGACAGGAGCCCAGCAGAGGACTGCATCACCCTGGCACACTCAGCCCAGCAGGCTGGGAGTCCTGGGGAGCTTCGGACCCCTTAGTGGGCGACTGGGAAAGGGTAGCCATATTTAGGACTCCCACAGAGCTCAACAGCCTCCCATTCATTCTCACCCTGGCCACAGCTTTAAAGGGCCATGCGGAGCTGAGCGGCCACAGCTCTGGAATAGTGGAGCAACAGCGCCACCTACAGCATTCACACAGAAACCACTCCCAGTGGGCATTTTTTTATTTTTATTTTTTAGGTGTTGCTGCTCTTTCCTTCCTTTCTTTTCTTTCTTTCTTTCTCTCTCTCTACTTTTTTTTTTTTTTTAGTATTTTTTTTTCTCTTCTTTCTTCTCTTTCAGTTTCAAGGTCATAAAGAGCCCTGCTGACATACGTGACAACTACCAGCAACCAATTCCATAGCCATGAAAAGACAGAGAAATATGGTACAGACAAAGGTCCAAACCCAGACAACCCCTGAGAGAGAACCTGAAGGAATGGACATGCACAGTCTTCCTGAACAAGAATTCAGAATAAAAGTCATAGCCATGCTGACGGATCTACAGAAAAATGTGCAAGAGTTGAGGGAGGAAATGAGGAAAGACTATGCAGAAATGAGAAAAGCCATTGACTGGCTTAACAGCAGACTGGATGAGGTACAAGACACTTTCAATGAAATACAAAACAGAGAACAGGAATACAAAGAAGCTGAGGCAGAGAGAGATAAAAGGATTTCTAAGAATGAAAGAATATTAAGAGAACTGTGTGACCAATCCAAACGGAGCAATATTCGCATTATAGGAGTACCAGAGGAAGAAGAGAGAAAAAGGGATAGAAAGTGTCTTTGAGGAAATAATTGCTGAAAACTTTCCCACGCAGGGGAAGGAAATAGTCTCGCAGTCCACGGAAGCCCACAGATCTCCCAACACAAGGGACCCAAGGAAGACAACACCAAGACACATAATAATTAAGATGGCAAAGGTCAAAGATAAAGACAGAGTATTAAAGGCAGCTAGAGAGAGAAAAAAGATCACCTACGAAGGAAAACCCATCAGACTGTCATCAGACTTCTCAACAGAAACCTTACAGGCCAGAAGAGAATGGCATGATATATTTAAAATAACGAAACAGAAGGGCCTCAAACAAAGAATATTGTATCCAGCACGATTATCATTTAAATATGAAGGAAGGATTAAACAATTTCAAGACAAACGAATGTTGAGAGAGTTTATCTCTCATAAACCACCACTACAGGATATCTTAGATGGACTGCTCTAGAGGAAAGCACCCCTAAGGCTAAAAAGATGTCACCAGAGAAAATAAAATCATAGCAAAGAAAGCAGACCATCCAAATGCTAACTAAAGGCAAAGAATAAAACACCTAATATATAAAGAAAGGAGGAGGAAGAATAGGAAGGGAGAGATAAAGAAACATCAGATGGCGTTCACAATAACTTAACAATAAAGTTAAGTTAGATTCTTAGATAGTAAAGAAGCAACCCTTGAACCTTTGGTAACCATGAATCTAAAGCCAGCAATGGCAATAAGTACATATCTATCAATAATCACCCTAAATGTAAATGGACTGAATGCACCAATCAAAAGACACAGAGTAACAGAGTGGATAAAAAAGCAAGACCCATCTATATGCTGCTTACAAGAGACTCAGCTCAAACCCAAAGATATACACAGACTAAAAGTGAAGGGGTGGAAAAAGATATTTCATGCAAACAACAAAGAGAAAAAAGCAGGTGTTGCAGTACTTGTATCAGACAAAATAGACTTCAAAACGAAGAAAGTAGCACGAGATAAAGAAGGACATTACATAATGATAAAGGGGTCCGTCCACCAAGAATATATAACCATTATAAATATATATGCACCCAACACAGGAGCATCAGCATATGTGAAACAAATACTAACAGAATTGAAGGAGGAAATAGACAGCAATGCATTTATTTTAGGAGACTTCAACACACCACTCACTCCAAAGGACAGATCAACCAGACAGAGAATAAGTAAAGACACAGAAGCACTGAACAACACACTAGAACAGATGGACCTAACAGACATCTACAGAACTCTGCACCCAAAAGCAGCAGGATACACATTCTTCTCAAGTGCACATGGAACATTTTCCAGAATAGACCACATACTAGGCCACAAAAAGAACCTCAGTAAATTCAAAAATATTGAAATCCTACCAACCAACTTCTCAGATCACAAAGGTATAAAACTAGAAATAAATTTTAGAAAGAAATCAAAAAGGCTCACAAATACATGGAGACTTAACAACATTCTCCTAATTAATCAATGGGTTAACAACCAAATCAAAACAGAAATCAAAGAATATATGGAGACTAATGACAACAACAACACAAAGCCACAACTTCTGTGGGATGTGGCAAAGGCAGTTCTAAGAGGAAAGTATATTGCATTCCAGGCCTATTTAAAGAAGGAAGAAGATTCCCAAATAAACAGTCTAAAGACACAATTGTTGAAATTGGAAAAAGAAGAACAAATGAGGCCCAAAGTCACCAGAAGGAGAGACATAATCAGAGAAGAAATAAATAAAATTGAGAAGAATAAAACAATAGAAAAAAATCAATGAAACCAAGAGCTGGTTCTTTGATAAAATAAACAAAATAGATAAACCCCTAGCCAGACTCATTAAGAGAAAAAGAGAATCTACACACATAAACAGAATCACAAATGAGAAAAGAAAAATAACAACGGACCCCAAAGAAATACAAAGAATTATAAGAGAATATTACGAGCATCTATATGCCAACAAGCTGTAAAACCTAGAAGAAATGGATAATTTCTTAGAAAAATACAGCCTTCCAAGACTGACCAAGCAGGAAACAGAAAAACTAAACAGGCCAATCAGCAGCAATGAAATTGAATCGGTAATCAAAAAATTACCCAAGAACAAAACCCCCGGACCTGATGGATTCACCTCTGAATTCTACCAGACATATAGAGAAGAAATAACACCCATTCTCCTTAAAGTTTCCCAAAAAATAGAAGAGGACGGAATACTACCAAACTCTTTCTATGAAGCCAGCATCACTCTAATACCAAAACTTCACCAAAAAAGAAAATTACGGACCAATATCCCTGAAGAACGTCGATGCAAAAATACTCAACAAAATATTGGCAAACTGAATTCAAAAATACATCAAGAGGATCATACACCATGATCAAGTGGGATTCATCCCAGGGATGCAAGGATGGTACAACATTCGAATATCCATCAACATCATCCACCACATCAACAAAAAAAAGAACAAAAACCACATGATCATCTACATAGATGCTGAAAAAGCATTTGACAAAATTCAGCATCCATTCATGATTAAAACTCTCAACAAAATGGGTATAGATGGCAAGTACCTCAATATCATAAAGGCTATATATGACAAACCCACAGATAACATCATACTTAAGAGCGAGAAGCTGAAAGCTTTTCATCTAAGATCAGGAACAACACAGGGATGCCCACTCTGTCCACTGTTATTCAACATAGTACTGGAGGTCCTAGTAGTGGCAATCAGACAAAACAAAGACATACAAGGCATCCAGATTGGTAAAGAAGAAGTCAAATTATCACTGTTTGCAGATGACATGATACTGTACATAAAAAACCCTAAATACTCCACTCCAAAACTACTAGAGCTAATATCTGAATTCAGCAAAGTTGCAGGATACAAATTTAACACACAGAAATCTGTTGCTTTCCTATACACTAATGATGAACTAACAGAAAGAGAAATCAGAAAAACAATTCCATTCACAATAGCATCAAAAAGAATAAAATACCTAGGAATAAACCTAACCAAAGAAGTGAAAGACCTGTACTCTGAAAACTACAAGACACTCCTAAGAGAAATTAAAGAGGACACTAACAAATGGAAATGCATCCCATGCTCTTGGCTAGGTAGAATAAATATTGTCAAAATGGCTATACTACCTAAAGCAATCTACAGATTCAACGCAATCCCTATCAAACTACCAACAGCTTTCTTCAATGAACTGGAACAAATAATTCTAAAATTCATATGGAACCAGAAAAGACCCCGAATACCCAAAGCAATCCTGAGAAGGAGGAATCAAACAGGGGGAATTACCCTCTCTGACTTCAAGCTCTACTACGAAGCTACAGTAATCAAGACAATTTCATATTGGCACAAAAACAGACCCACAGACCAGTGGTACAGAATAGAAAATACAAACATTAACCCAAACATTTACAGTCAATTAATATTTGATAAAGGAGCCTTGGATATACAATGGGGAGATGACAGCGTCTTCAGCAGCTGGTGTTGGAAAAACTGGACAGCTACATGTAAGAGAATGAAACTGGACTACTGTCTAGCCCCATACACAAAGGTAAACTCAAGGTGGATCAAAGACCTGAATGTAAGTCATGAAATCATAAAACTCTTAGAAAAAAACGTAGGCAAAAATCTCTTGGACATAAACATGAGCAACTTCTTCATGAACATATCTTCACGGGCAAGAGAAACAAAAGCCAAAATGAACAAGTGGGACTATATCAAGTTGAAAAGCTTCTGTACAGCAAAGGACACCATCAGTAGAAAAAAATACATCTTACAGTATGAGAAAATATATTCATAAATGATGCATCTGAGAAGGGGTTGACA
>JAQQAC010008880.1:50415018-50483414 GCA_029783875.1 Phataginus tricuspis | reverse complement strand
AAAAAATAGAAGAGGACGGAATACTACCAAACTCTTTCTATGAAGCCAGCATCACTCTAATACCAAAACTTCACCAAAAAAGAAAATTACGGAC
This sequence comes from Phataginus tricuspis, assembly GCA_029783875.1. Taxonomy (NCBI): domain Eukaryota; kingdom Metazoa; phylum Chordata; class Mammalia; order Pholidota; family Manidae; genus Phataginus; species Phataginus tricuspis. Next base: position 50,483,320 of record JAQQAC010008880.1, on the reverse strand, counting down.
CAATATCCCTGAAGAACGTCGATGCAAAAATACTCAACAAAATATTGGCAAACTGAATTCAAAAATACATCAAGAGGATCATACACCATGATCAAGTGGGATTCATCCCAGGGATGCAAGGATGGTACAACATTCGAATATCCATCAACATCATCCACCACATCAACAAAAAAAAGAACAAAAACCACATGATCATCTACATAGATGCTGAAAAAGCATTTGACAAAATTCAGCATCCATTCATGATTAAAACTCTCAACAAAATGGGTATAGATGGCAAGTACCTCAATATCATAAAGGCTATATATGACAAACCCACAGATAACATCATACTTAAGAGCGAGAAGCTGAAAGCTTTTCATCTAAGATCAGGAACAACACAGGGATGCCCACTCTGTCCACTGTTATTCAACATAGTACTGGAGGTCCTAGTAGTGGCAATCAGACAAAACAAAGACATACAAGGCATCCAGATTGGTAAAGAAGAAGTCAAATTATCACTGTTTGCAGATGACATGATACTGTACATAAAAAACCCTAAATACTCCACTCCAAAACTACTAGAGCTAATATCTGAATTCAGCAAAGTTGCAGGATACAAATTTAACACACAGAAATCTGTTGCTTTCCTATACACTAATGATGAACTAACAGAAAGAGAAATCAGAAAAACAATTCCATTCACAATAGCATCAAAAAGAATAAAATACCTAGGAATAAACCTAACCAAAGAAGTGAAAGACCTGTACTCTGAAAACTACAAGACACTCCTAAGAGAAATTAAAGAGGACACTAACAAATGGAAATGCATCCCATGCTCTTGGCTAGGTAGAATAAATATTGTCAAAATGGCTATACTACCTAAAGCAATCTACAGATTCAACGCAATCCCTATCAAACTACCAACAGCTTTCTTCAATGAACTGGAACAAATAATTCTAAAATTCATATGGAACCAGAAAAGACCCCGAATACCCAAAGCAATCCTGAGAAGGAGGAATCAAACAGGGGGAATTACCCTCTCTGACTTCAAGCTCTACTATGAAGCTACAGTAATCAAGACAATTTCATATTGGCACAAAAACAGACCCACAGACCAGTGGTACAGAATAGAAAATACAAACATTAACCCAAACATTTACAGTCAATTAATATTTGATAAAGGAGCCTTGGATATACAATGGGGAGATGACAGCGTCTTCAGCAGCTGGTGTTGGAAAAACTGGACAGCTACATGTAAGAGAATGAAACTGGACTACTGTCTAGCCCCATACACAAAGGTAAACTCAAGGTGGATCAAAGACCTGAATGTAAGTCATGAAATCATAAAACTCTTAGAAAAAAACGTAGGCAAAAATCTCTTGGACATAAACATGAGCAACTTCTTCATGAACATATCTTCACGGGCAAGAGAAACAAAAGCCAAAATGAACAAGTGGGACTATATCAAGTTGAAAAGCTTCTGTACAGCAAAGGACACCATCAGTAGAAAAAAATACATCTTACAGTATGAGAAAATATATTCATAAATGATGCATCTGAGAAGGGGTTGACATCCAAAATATATAAAGAACTCATGCACCTTAACAAACAAAAAGCAAATAATCCAATTAAGAAATGGGCAGAGGACATGAATAGACACTTCTCTAAAGAAGAAATTCAGATGGCCAACAGGCACATGAAAAGATGCTCCACATCGCTGGTCATCAGAGAAATGCAGATTAGAAACACAATGAGATATCACCTCATACCAGTGAGGATGGCCAACACCCAAAATACAAACAACAACAAATATTGGCGAGGATGTGGAGAAAAGGGAACCCTCCTACACTGCTGGTGGGAATGCAAGTCAGTTCAACCATTGTGGAAAGCAGTATGGAGGTTCCTCAAAAAACTCAAAATAGAAATACCATTTGACCCAGGAATCCCACTCCTAGGAATTTACCCTAAGAATGCAGCAGCCCAGTTTTAAAAAGACAGCTGTACCCCTATGTTTATTTCAGCACTATTTACAATAGCCAAGAAATGGAAGCAACCTAAGTGTCCATCAGTAGATGAATGGATTAAGAAGATGTGGTACATATACACAACGGAATATTATACAGCCATAAGAAGAAACAAATCCTACCATTTGCAACAACATGGATGGAGGTAGAGGGTATTATGCTCAGTGAAGTAAGTCAAGCCGAAAAAGACAAGTATCAAATGATTTCTCTCATATGTGGAGTATAAGAAGAAAAAAACTGAAGGAACAAAACAGCAGCAGACTCACAGAACCCTATAACGGACTAATAGTTACCAAAGGGAAAGGGACTGGGGAATATGGATGGGAAGGGAGGGATAAGAGGGTAAAAGGGGTATTATGATTAGCAGACGTAAGGAAGGGGGGGCACGGGGAGGGCAGTACAACTCTAAGAAGACAAGTAGTGATTCTATAGCATCTCACTACGCTGATGGACAGCAACTGTAGTGGGGTTGGTGGGTGGGACCTGATGAAGGGGGTAGTTTAATCACCATAATATTGCACATGTAATTGTAGGTTAATGATACCAAAATAAATTGTAAATAAAAAAAAAGAATAATGACAACACAACAAGGAAATATTTAATAATATTACAATAAACAGATACCTATCAAAAATTGCTTTAAGTGTAAATGGATTAAATGCTCTAATCAAAAAACATTGGACAACTCAAAGGGTAAAAAATCAGCCCCATCTATTTGCTGCCTGAAACGGATAAGAACTAGACACACACAGTTTGAAACTCATGGAATGGAAAAAAGATATTCCATGCAAATAGGAATGAAAAAAAAAGTCAGAGTAGCAGTACTTATATCAGACAAAACAGACTTTAAAACAAAGACTGTAACAAGAGACAAAAAAGTACATTATATAATGTTTAGGTGCTCAATCCAGCAAGAAGATACAATAATTGTAAATATCCACCCAACAGAGGAGCACCTACATATATAAAGCAAATTTAACAGACATAATGGGAGAGATTAAGAGTAATAAAATAATAGTAGGGGACTTTAAAATGACACTTATATCAATAGACAGATCATCCAGAAAGAAAGTTGACAGAGAAGCAGTGGACTTGAATGACACAGACTAAATGAAATTAACAGATATGTACAGAACATTACATCCAAAAACAGTAGAATGCACGTTCTTTTCAAGTGCATGTGCAACATGTTGCACAATAGATCACGTTAGGCCACAAAGCAAGTCTCAATAATTTTGAGATTGAAATTCTATCTAGCATCTTTTCCAACTACAATTAAACTGGAAATCAATTGAAAGAAAATAGGAAAAGCTCAAAAAACAGCATGCTACTAAATAACCAATTGGGTCAATGAAGAAATTAAAGTGGAAATGAAAAAATACTTAGAAGATAATGAAAATAGAAATACAACAGTTCAAAATATTTGGGATTAAGGAAAAGCAGTCCTAAGAGGGAAGTATATAGCAATACAGATCTGCCTCAAGAAACAAGAAACATCTCCAATAAACAATCCAACCTGACACCTAATGAAACTAGAGAGAGGAGAACAAACAAAGGTCAAAGTTAGTAGAAAAAAGAAAACAACAAAGATCAAAATGGAAATAAATGAAAAATAAACTTAAAAAACAATACAGAAGATCAATGAAACTAAAAGCTGGTAGTTTACAAAAATAAAATTGAAAAACCTTTAGCTAGACTCATAAAGAATAAAAGAGAGGACTCAAATAAATAAAAAGTGAAATGAAAGAGGATAAGTTAAAGCTGACACCAAAGAACTAGAATCATTATGAAAAATTATATACCAACAAACTGGGCAACTTGGAAGAAATGGATAAATTCCTAGAAACATACAACCTTACAATACTGAACTAGGAAGAAATAGAAAATTTGAACAGAACTATTATTAGTAATGAAATTGAATTGGTAATAAAAAAAACTCACAACAAAGTTCCAGGACCAGTAGTTTCACAGGTGAATTCTACAATGCATTTATAGAACAGTTAATACCTCTCCTACTCAAACTATTCCAAAAAACTGAATAGTAAGGAAAGCATCCATATTCATTCTATGAAGCCAGCATGACTCTGGTACCAAAACCAGACATAGACCTACAAGGAAAGGAAATTACAGGCCAACATCCCTGATGAACATAGATGCAAAAATCCTTAAGAAAATACTAGCAAACCAAATACATTAAAAAGATTATTTGCCATGATCAAGTAGCATTTATTCCAGGGATGCAAAGATGTTTCAGTATCTGTAATCTATCAATGTGATATACCATATTAACAAAAGGAAGGATAAAAACTATATTGTCATCTCAATAGATGCTGTAAAAGCACTTGAAAAATTTCAACATCAATTCATGATAAAACTCAACAAACTGGATATAAAAGGCACATATCTCAATGTAATAAAGGCCATGTATGAAAAACTCAAAGCTAACATTATACTCAACAGCAAAAAGCTGAAAGCTTTTCCTCTAAGATCAGAACAAGACTAGGATGCCCACTCTCACTACTTTTAATCAACATGGTACTAAAAGTACAAGCCACAGCAATCAGACAAGAAAAAGAAATAAAAGGCATCCACATTGGTAAGGAGGAAGTAAAATTAATTGCCGATGACATGATACTAATATACAGAAAACCCTAAGGACTCCACTGAAAAGTTATTAGAATTAATGAATTAATTCAGTAAAGTTGCAGGATACAAAGTCATATACAGAAATCTGTTGCATTTCTAAATACAAATAATGAATTAGCAGAAAGAGAAAGAAATAAAGCAATCTCATTTATAATTGCATCAAAAGTAATAAAGTACTCAGGAATAAATATAAGGAGGTAAAAGACCTGTATGCTGAGAACTCTAAGACTCAGATGAAAGAAACTGAAGAGACAAATCAGTGGAAAAAAATGCTGATGGACAGGAAGAATTAATATTTTCAAAATGGCCATACTGCCCAAAACAATATACACTTTCAATGTAATTCCTATCAAAACACCAATGGCACTTTTCACCAAAGTAGAAGACAGAACTCTAAAATTTGTATTGAGCCACAAGAAACACTGAATAGACAAAACAACATTGAGAAAGAACAAAGCTGGAGGTATTATGCTTCCTAATTTCCAACTTCTACAAAGCTACAGTAATCAAAATAGTGTACTGGCACAAAAACAGATGTATAGATCAATACAACTGAATAAAGAGCCCTAAAATAAGCCCACAGTTATATGTTCAATTAATCTATGACAAAGGAAGCAAGGATATACAATCAGGAAAAGACAGTCTCTTCAATAAATGGTACTGAGAAAATGGGACAATAAGCACAAAAGAATGAAATTGGGTCACTGTCTTAAACCATACACAAAAATAAACTTGAAATAGATTAAAGAGCTAAATATAAGACATGAAACCATAGACTGGAAGAAAACATAGGCAGTAAACTCTTAAACATCAACCTTAGAACTGCTTTTCTGGATATGTCTCCCCAAGCAAGAGAAACAAAAGCAAAAATAAACAAGTACATCAAATTAAAAAGTTTCTACACAGCAAAGTAAACCATCAACAAAATGAAAAGGCAGCCTACTATATGAAAGAATATATTTGGAACCAGTGTATCTATAAAGGGGCTAATATCCAATATACATGAAGAACTTACATAACTCAACATCAGAAAACAATTAAAATGGATACATAAAAAGATGATGAACATACTAATCATCAGGGAAATGCAAATCAAAACTACAATGAGATATCACCTCAGACCTGTCAGAATGGCCAGTATCAATAACAACTAACAAGTGTTGATCAGGATGTGAAGAGAAGGGAAGCCTCATACACTGTTGTTGGGAATGTAAACTGGTGCACCCACATGGAAAGAATGGAGATTTCTCAAATAACTAAAAATAGAACTTCGTATGACCCAACAATGGCCCTTCAGATATTTACCTGAAGAAAACAAAGTCTCTGATTCAAAAAGATATATGCACCCCTATGTTTAGCTCCACACTGTTTGCAATAGCCAAGATATGGAAGCAATCCAGCTGTCCATCAATAGATGAATGGAAAAAGAAGTGGTGCATATATACAGTGGAATATTATTTAGCAATAAAAAAGAAATCTTGCCATTTGCAATAATATGGATGGGTCTAGAGGGTTTTATAAGCGACAGAAGTCAGAAAAAGAGGAACACCATATGATTTCACTTATATCTGCAAACAAAACAAACAGATAAAGAAAAATAGAAAAAGACTCATAAACACAGAGAACAGATGGCTGGTTACCATGGGGTAGAGTGGGATGGGTGAAATAGGTGAAGGGGATAAAGAGGTACAAACTTCAGATCATATAAAATAATTTAGTCAGAGGGATGGACGTATAGCATAAGAAATATAGCTCATAATATTGTAATATTTTTGTATGGTGATAGATGGTAACCATACTTATTATGATGAGCATTTAGTAATGTATATAACTGGTGAATCACTAAATTGTTCATCTGAAGCCAATATGATGTTGTATCTATAGTTCAATTAAAGAATAAAAAATAAAGTTAGAAGCTTAAGTTCATGTCCTAAAAAAAAATACAATAGATAAATATATTCATGCCCCAGTTCTTTGAAGAGATTGACAGAAAACAGACCTTTGACAAGTCTGATCATAGCAGCAATTGAATCCCCAGCCCTCGGTCCCTGCTCAGAGCTCTGAAGTAACTAAAATACAGGGAGGAGGAGAGAGAAATGTCAAGGAATGCTTCTTTCAAGCCTTCCCTGAAGGCTCGGTTTTCCTGCAAATTTTAGTCCATATGTGTAGCTTCCCATTTCTCTTCCAGTATTGAGAGAAAAAAATGAGGAAAGGTATATTCTATAATTCAATTTGGTTCAATATTTTTAAGCAGCAAGTTACTTGAGTCTTTTCTGTGGGAATGGGTTCTATTTCTGACTATTGAACTATTTCTGACATACTGTAGCATGGAATGTAGAAACGCCTTGGAGAAGTAGACAAGGAAGAATGTTTTCTAACTGAATCTAGAAGTTCCTTCTAAATAAAGACAGGATTATACCTAATTTTTAATACTTCATATTGACAAAAACATAATGAGAATGGGACATAACCACGGATATGAGATTATGACCATAACTCTGTCTTGGTCATTTTTATAAACAACTGAGACAAAAAAATCTAAGAAAACTAAAGAAATCCTAGTCACTCAATAAAAATGTCCATATTTTTGGTTAAGCAAATAAAATGGAACCTGAAATAAAATCCTTCACAGTCCTTCATTTTGCCAACTTTCAAGTTATTCTCATTTTGCCAACTTTCAAGTTATTCTATTCTTTCTCAACCCTTATCGTACTGCTACCTCCACAACAAATAATGAGTATCAACATGCTATAGTAGTATAACTATAAAATTGTCCAATAACCAATGCTTATACATCACTATGGAAGTAAAAATTAATACATTTCTGGAGGGGTATCAAACATCTAAAATGTCAGCATGACCTGTTGCTTGTAATTTTAATTCTATTAACTTATCCTACAAAAATAATCAAAATGTGTACAAAGTTCTGTGGACCTACATTTTAGTGTCTAGAAAAGTCCTTAGCTCACAGCAGGTCTAGTACTTTTTAACTGAATAAATGATCACCAATGTGCTTTTGGATATTATGAAAATTTGTAAACTATCAAATGTCTAAATATACTGTGATACATTTATGAAGTGGAACAATGTACACTAATTAGAATTCTTTCTATCTTCTAAAAATACTGGTTTTGGGAAAAGATCAAAATAAAGTTTTCAACAGAAAAAATGAGAGTACTATGGTATATATATAGCATGATCATAGGAGTCTGTGTGAGTCTATGTATATACATTTGGTTAGATATGTCTGTATGTAAACAGCAATTATCTCTGTTATGCAATTACTGATTTTTATTTACTTCTTTTCTTTCTATATTTTCAACATCCTTGGCACAAAAATCTATTAGTGTTATAATCATATATAAGCAATGCAAATTATAAGGAATTAGTGAAACCAATTGTAAACTGATGTCTATAGTTGAGTAATTACTATATTATGTGATGTACATAGTATTTTTCAGTATCTAGGTTGTCATGATTACAAATGACCATCTATTTCTATATTTTTCTGTTAATTTCTGATAATTTGGATATTAGTTTGATCTGTAGACAAAGATTACTCTATGTCTTTATCTATATCCCTATATCTGTGTTTATGTAAATCCCATTTTGATTATTTGTATACAGAGAAAGATGGCATAAGCTTTATCACCCCACACTTGTATGAAACTCAAGGGTTTAGAAGGTGACAGTCATAAAATTTCCTTAAGATACTCTGTCATCAGATTAGACTATTATCTCTTTCCATTCAAACTTCCCCTCTACCACACTTGAAATGGATACAGGCATTTTGGGGACGTGGCTAGTTGCTAATTGAGTGGAAATGTATTGATTTGGATTTAGAGGAAGATGTTTATGTGGCATACAGGTGCTTCCCTGTATAGCCTAGTTACTGATGCCTCTGCTTGAGTACAAAGAGCCTTCAGGGTTGAGACACAGTGGTGCAGGGACAGAAGTCACCCTATGACATGAGTCGTTCTGTGACACCTGTACTGGAAATTTGGGGATAATGACAGAGAAAAATAATTGTGACTTATGGAGCCAGAATCTAGCTCATGGAAAATGCTTTCAAATCTTACAGCACATAAGTAAAAGAAGCATGATAGAGATTTTTTTCCCTAACTTCATGTGACAAGTTTTGTGAAGTCGAAATAAACTCTTGAAAACTATTAAACAATCTAGATTCTTAAAATATTGAACCTCCTAAAGATTGAATTATCTTTCATTACCTCCATAGAAATTAATTTTAATGTTTGTTAACATATAATGAAGCCATCAAAGAGAGTTCTATAAAATGTAGGAATAAGTATTAGAGTGGGTGTCAGGCAGTTAATAAAAATATTATATTATTTTTCCCTGGATTTTGTGATTTTTTTTTGTTATTCTTGTGTTTGTAAGATTTATTTTTTTAATTTGTTGTGATTCCTTTTCTCATTCTAAAAAATATTTAACATTGTACCTAACTTTGTATCTATGATTTTTTATTCTTTTTGTTAAAGAGGCCCCTCAACTATATACAAGCTTCAGGTCAAAACCGGATGCTGTATGCATTAAAAGAAAGGTATAAAAGGATACATATCTGATTTTTATCAGTGATCATCTCTTTAAGAATTGCTCTGAAGTTTATGCCTTATCAAGTTTTAAGGCTTTCACTTTCTAGTTCATAGTTCTTTCTAATTCAAGTTAAAAAAATCATTTATTGTTCATTGTAAAACAATTTTTAGTACATTAAATATGACACATTGTATTTCTATGACTAGTTTTGCTTTCTATTTTTTGTATTTTATACCAAGCATGAAAAATTTTCCCCTTCACTTTCTTCTCATAAACAGAATCCTCATATTAGATAAATAAGTATTTACGCTATTCAATTTAACAAACTTTTTTGCTTCTCTCTCACTACTGTGCTTTTTAGTTCCAATATAGATTATTTTATTATTTTTAAATCTTTTCATACTCTTATGTTTTTTTTTAAAACATGAAGTTGACTTGGAAGTTGGAATAGTAAATAGAAAAGAAGCCCAGCTTTGTAAACATAATGGTGAGATAAAAAATAAGACACCATGCCCAGAGAGTTGTGAGCAAGAGCTAACATATCTTGTATCTACACAGTGTAGATAACTGGGGACACAACAACCTCTTTCCCTGGTGCCCTTGGGTGGAGCAACTTTAGGGATATTACCTTATTATACAGAGGTCTCTAGGTAATACATGGTGGATCTATAAAATTATGAAGAGGTTTTGTGTGCTGTCTCCTATAGCCAAACATCCACAGCCCATGGGGAAATCCCAGGGATTCTGCCAAAGTTTATCTTCAACGGAAATTATGATGATACAAATCTCTCCTGAATACATCTACTACACTGAAAGTTTAGTCACCTGCACTTCCCCAGCACTTTAGAGCTCAAGGACCATTTCTGACCTTAGAAAAGCCTACAACTTTCAAATGGCTCCAAGGCTATGTCAGTAAGTTAGACTGAGGATCTTGGGATTTTGAGGGGAATTTGTCTAAATTACAGGCATCCAAACACCAGTTCAAAAACTTATGACTAGATGAAGGTTCTGAAACTGTCACATAGGAAATTATGCCAAATGGAAAGTTGGGATGATGTGAAGGCCCTCTTCCATCGCTTTACTTTTTTGGGTGTGAGGTTTCACAGCATCATTTATGCCATTTTGTTTTTGTTTTTTCAAAATCTTGCTAAATATTAAATCTAGATGATAGGTTCATGATAATATTCGTTTTACTTTTGTGTATGTTTGAGTCTGTCTCAATAAACGTGTTGCTGAGGACAGAAAGGTTCTGGAGCAACAGTAAGTTAACGTAAGTGGGGAGGATTGAGATAGAGCAGCAGTGTCTTTGTGAGGAAAATAAAAATAGTGTGGTTAAACTTCAAGGAATTCTGCGCAGAAGGAATGATCACTTTTTGCCTCATCACCCCCTGTTAGGATCATAGCACTGGGAAGGACCTCCTAGCCAGTTCCATACAATTGGCGAGAGGCTGTTAAAAGGCATTATTCATTTTATCTCTGTATTATGAAGTTCCAGGTCATGGATTCCGGTAAATATGGACACTGGGTTAGGCTCATTTATCAATTTGTTTATTCACTCATTCATTCAACAAACATTTATTTAATTGATACTATTTTTCAGGCACTGTGTAAATGCTGAGCAAAAGGCATGCTTATGCTCCAGCCCCTGCCTTTAAGGTCTTAACATCTAATGAGGAAGATAATGTATAAATAGGTAACCACAGTAGAATACCCTACATTCTGCAATAGGGAAATACATAGAATGCTATGAGAGTCTCAAGGAAGAAGCACTTACTCAGGTGAAGATTTCGTAAAGCAGAGAAGGTAACATTGCAGCAATGCACTTTCAAGGTCTTCTTTATTTGCTGAAAGCCAGAGAGAAGGATTTTTTAAAGTGGGTTTAAATAATACGAACCCAGTTGTTTGCCCCAAGGTAGAAATTATGTAAGTGTTAATGAGTAGTTCAGTAAAGATCAAACCTATAATTAAAGAGTGGTAATTCTGTGGCACAACACACATTAAGCATCAAACAGTAGATGGAAAAACATATTTGGGGGCAAGAACCTAGACCCCAAGGAATCAGTTTCAATACCACGATCTTCCTATTTAGATGTCCACTCCCACTCCTCTAAGCAGCCATAGTGCTTTATCTATTTCTTTCATGTGGAATTTATTTTTAAGTCTGAAATAGCCATCCCTAGTTAAGCCTTTTGAAGTTTTATGTCTCATTTTTTATCTTCTAAAACACCTTACTAGAGCCTTGCACACAGAAGTGTTTGATAATTATTGGATAATACAGAATACTGGAATTTATAAATAATGTTATTCACTTAGATTTATGGTCTTTCTTTTCAGAGTTGAGAGATGACCAAGGAGTGAATGACAAAATGGAAGATGAGACAGGAGGAAAGGGGAAGAACAGACGAGAAGGGCAGTGGAGTGGCCATCCTGAGGATATCAATACAAGGAGAAAGATCCTGTTTCCTTTCTGTGACCCTCTTGGAGCAACTACAAGAACACCAAGATTTCTGCTTTAAATGCATTCTTATATCATGTCTCCATCAAAATTTATTGTGTGTGTGTGCACAATCACCACAAGCATCTTTAGAGAGGGCTTTTATCACCAGTCCCCAAGCATCATGACAAAGAGAATATTAAAAGACTCAAACTGGCCAAAATCCAGGAACAGTAGGCAGACTGAAAAGATAAGGCAGGTAGTTAATCTTCTGGAAGGTACTGCAAGAGAAGACAGGTCTGTGCACCCAGCTAACTGTCTCAAGTTTGCTTTTGTTTGATTTGTTATCTTACCCAGTGGGAAATCTATGTTTTGACACTGAGTCACAGTGCAAGACAGGCCTGGGTCACTATATAAGGTTAGTCACTAAAAGAGAAAAAGCTGTTAGTCAAAACTTTATGCCAAGACTGAAATCCAGGCAAAATTTGTCCCCGTGTATAAATGTCTCTAAGTACATTTATATGACTTGAGCAAAAGGGAAACCAATGAATTGGCAATGAATCTTATTATTACAAAGCAATCTTTTTTTCTCATCATTCAATAATGACTCTAGATAGATATCTCAGCCAGAAAATTGCACTTACTGCATAAAATTACATTATATCTATTACCATAAAGATGACATCTCAATTGTCAAAAACATTAAATGCTACCTCGGTGGCTCACACAGATACTACAGAATTCTCAAATGGGTGAATGTCTCACATTTGTTCTCTAATATGACTTTTCTTGGCTTGATATAAGCAAATGTAGCATTTTAATAGAGAACATTTTATCAACTTGCAGGAAGAGCTTAAATATTTTTTGTCATATTCTAAAATATAGCTTACACGATTGGTATAATAGCTTTGCTTCCTCCAAAATGTGCATAAGATTTATATGTTACACAGCTGACATTGTAGCTTTCTTCTCAACATCTATTTCAACTTTGCCTACTATCTGTAAACATACAGCTTAGGGGATTGACCCGAGCTCCATAGGTAAGTTCTGATTATCCTAAGGCAGTTGGGGTAATCTTATAGGCCTTGCTAAAGTATTTGGTTTAAGGATGCACAGACTTGGAATTTTCTTGCACACAGGCGCTGACTAAGAAATGCATTATGTGACTCATCCCAGAACACAGAGACCCAAAGAAAGGCTTTTGGGGTTCATCTAGAGAAGATGTTTTGTCACTCTTATGAGAATTTAAACAACTCTCTCTTCCTTTCAGCACCATAGCATATGGTTGTAAAGTCACAGGAGGGCAGCTAATGAACAACCGAAGAACCATAAAGAAATAAATAGAGCTAACGCCGTTGAATCTTTGCTAATACTAAACCTTGTCCACCATTTAATCTTATGTATACATGAGTAAACAATTCTGTTACTTGAAGCCAACATTTTTCTGATACATGCTGAACAGATGCCTATTAAAATAATAAGTATGTATTAGAGTTACTTAATAATTAACTTTCCAAGTCATAATAGCCAAAACTAATGAATAAATCTTGATTTAGAAGGGAAGGGAGAAGAAAATAGAGGAGAGAAGAGAAAGAGTGAGGAAAGGAATGAGAGAGGGAAAGAAAGGAGGGAGAAAGAGAGAGAGGGAGGGAGAGAAAAGGAAGGAAAGTGCTAGGTCATATGGGAAGTATACGTTTAATTTTTTAAGAAACTACATTACTCTTTACCAGAGTGGCTATACTATTTTACATTGTCACCAGGAATGTATGACAAATACAGTTTTTCTGTATCTTTGTCAGCATTTGGTACTATCAGTATTTTTTTATCTTAGCCATTCTGATAAGTGTGTAGTGATAGCTTACAGTGATTTTAATTTTCTTTCCCTGTAGGCAAGCAATGTCAAACATCTTTTCATGTGCTTATTAGTCATCCATATGTCTTCTTTGATGAAGTGTCTATTCAATTATTTTGTCCATTTTCTAATTGGGTTGCTTGATTTCTTACTACTGAGTTTATAGAGCTTGTTATATATTCTGTATGCAAGCAATTTGTCTGATATGTGATTTGCAAATATGTTCTCCCAGCTGCTCAGGAACTTTTCATCCCCTTCACCTTTACACCTTCTTAACAAGATCCTTTACTGAACAACAGTGCTTTTTTTTATTTTACAAAGTACAATTTATTTTTTTAAACATTATGGATCATGCATTTGGTGCCATGTCAAAGAAATCTTTGCCTAATCCTAGGCCACAAATGATTTTTATTTATTATTCATATTCATTTATTTTTATTACATTAAGTATTTTTTCTTCCCTTTTTGCCATTCTCCTCCTTCATGTCTTAACTACCTGGTCCCATCTCAGGCTTGTGACAGTCTTTAGAATAATGTATCATCTTTGGGTAAAGTCTCTGTCTTCAGTTCATAGCAGTCTCAGTATGGGGTCCTCTACAGCTCCTACTCTGTGCTTTGGTTCTTTCATTTCAATGATCTCTTCAGACCTGCTTCTGGTCAGGGTTTCCCTCCCTAGCTGGAAGAACAGTGAGGCAGGCCTATCTGGATACCCAGGATAGGACAATGAAGTGAAAAGCCAGGTGCCTGGTACACTTATTTGTGTGAGTAAATAACAGATGTTATGTTCAATGGGAACCGAAAGTCCAGCCAAGAAGGGCTCAAAAGAAATTCCCCAATTTTGAAAAGCTAGATTGGAAAGGAAAGCCAAGGGAAGAAGTTAAAATAGAGAAATCAAAGAGGCAAAGACCACATAAGAATTGATATAGGTAGAGGGTACTAAAAATGTGAGCTGATATGAGCTAAGGTATTGCTATTACCTGTAGGAAAAAGTTCATAATATAGCTAATTGTTAACAATCACATTCACTGTTTTCAGTATTCTGTTAGCAGCTCTCAAAGTGTGATCAAGGGCATCCTGGTGGGCCCCAAGACCTTTTCAGGGACCTCCAACTTCCAATGCATTTCTCTAATAATATTAATGCATCATTTGATATTTTCACTCCTTATTCTCTTATGGGAGTACAGATGAGTTTTCCAGAGGCAACATGGCCTATGATATTGCCACAGATTGAAAGCAGAGGTAGATATGAGAATCCACATGTCTTCTAAGAGCCAGACAAAAGAATAGATTTGAAAGTAGTGTAAAATAATGCCACTCTTTTCCAAATTTTTTTCTTATTTTGGCACTAGATCTAGTCTGTGGGTATATAGGGAGCTAGGTAGAACTGGAGAGAAACACAAAGGCTGCAATGAGGGAACCCTTTGATGGATTTAATTTATTCCCTTTAGAAGAGATGAAATGTTAAATTTAGTGTCCAATATGAAGAGTGTTCTCTTCACTACATTGCAATCTCCCCCAGGAATTCCCACATTCATTATTACTTGTTACACTGTCTACACCCGGGTGTTAGTTGTGTTACGCTGCAGTAAAGGAAAAAAGCAGCCTGCAGCATCCATCAAGGGCATCGCAGTGCTACCAGGAGACATGCAGCCGGCCTACAGCTCCAGGGACTGAAGAGCAACAAAGCAGTGCAGTGCAGTTACTGCGAGGAGCTAGACAAGAACAGAAAACTATGCGCAGCAGACTAAAGAAGGGGCCGTGTAAGACAGCAAAGTCCTCCTCCAGATCCCTTACAAGAAACAGACCCTTGAAAGTAGAATGGCAAGCCATTAAATTATAAAAGTAACATTGGTAAAGTGCATTGAAAAAGAGTGGCTTATTGCCAAAGAATCCATGAAATGTGAAAGAGAAAAGAAAGACAGACTACACAGCTCTAAGAAGGAAGCAAAGAAATAGACTTAGAAAAAATTAGCACACCAATATTAAGCATTAATTGTATACAAAACAACTGTTCTTGAGCCTAGTTCTATATTTTTCAAACTGGAACACAGATGTGACTGGTGCTCTAGGATGAAAAACACAACCTAAAATGACACATACTGTGGAGTGTCAGTTTTATTTCTATGGGATTCTAAGTAATTTCAAATGTGTATTTATATGAAAACAACCGCAGCTATAGTATGAAGTAAATCAAAAAATTCACATTTATTTTAAGATGAAAAACAATTTGGTGGGGTCTCATCTGCTATCATCCTACGGGAATTGGACAAGCCCCCATCTCACTCATGCCGTGTCTCTATCTCCTACTGCCAGGAAACTGCATTGCATATATAATTACTGTCGTTTCAGTCTTTCATCTTGAAAAGAAAACATACATTGACATTTCAACGATATGGAAAAAGTATCAAGGGGAAAATTTTTTTAAAATAGGAAAATACTATAAGGTCCAATAGTCCATACATCCAAAACTTAACCATTAATTTAAATTGTCCCTTTTAAAAAGTTTAATAACTTTTCAACTTGGGGGAAAATATTAATAATTTTATAATTGGCAGTTAAGTAGAAACAAGAAAAAATATTTTGTAGCTATGTTAGTGCAACAAATATAACCTACAACAAGCATGATACACTTCAACTAGGCATCATGTGTTCCATCAGGAAAAATAAACAGTACTGTGGTGATGTGCATTCCAAGGGGCTATTCAGTCCCCTACCACCAAGCCTAGTCCACAACAGTATTTAAACAATATTATTTCTCAACCATAATAAGTAATGAATCAGAGGCACACACACATGGAGCCAAAAGAGAATTCACAGATATTCAGAGAATTCAATGCTTTACTAACAGTGCTGTTTGAGAAGTGAGGCAAACCGAAGTGTTAGAAGGCAAGTTCTTAAAGTAAATGGTTAAGAGCATAGGGTAGTTAAGAGCATCCAGTTTGGAGGTTGATTTGGTTTTTATCCTGTTCTACCACTTATATAAGTATGAAACACTGAAAGTTATTGGACATTTCTACACTCCTAAATTGAGATAATAGCTATACCTACCTTGACACTTGAAACATGCTGTAACCTATTTAAGGAGGACAATACTGTAAATGTGCCATTTCTGTATTTTAAAAAGTCTATTAATTTGATTTTAAGTTCAAGAATTAACCCACAGACTATATGTAGTTATATCATAGATTTACTTATAGTCATATGATAGACTGGTAATGTCACCCATTCTACATAGTATTAAAATATTGTCATGGCTAAGAAAATTGAGAGCTGTAGGATAGGAGAGCTGAAGCATAGGAGGGAAATAAATCTCCTAATTTTCCATACAGGAAACAAAGATAGCCTAAACCAAAATTTAGGCTACGAATTGGACAGTTTACGGTCTTCAGTTTAAAGTTAGAAAAGATAGAATACATAAATTTATATTTTCAAATATAAATGAGTCCTGAACTCTCATGATTAGATTGTGCCATACTAAATTCTGATATTTAATATAGAATAAAATCATAGAAATGGCAAGTTTAGGAGGAAGGGAAGGGGAGTTCATGTAAATGTAATAAATTCCCCACATCTAATTTTGATAATTAATTTAACAGATATAAATAGGTAGTAGATATAAAAATATTATTCAGTGTGAGGAGTGCAATTTTCAAAAATCAGAAAGTGAAATTGGGAATAGAAAATTGTGTGAGTGTAAAGGAGGCTTTTACTTTTCAATGTGTATTTTCCTACATTCTTAAAACATTTTTTTATAATTTTCAAAAAATAAGTTACTCTCATATTTCATAACACCCAGAATTTATACTTGCTACTGCAAGTACGAGGACCTTAATTTTTGGAATATGTATTTTCAGAAATCTTAAAGTATTTCCATTCTTTTTCCCATAGTCATGTTTCCTATACATATTTACACATCAAATTAATTTCCCTTTCAACTTGAACTGAAATTTTATCTTTTATTTGTGTTTAATTCTTAAGATGTTTTGAGGGAGGATATTCTTAGGATAGCTGCATGAATCTCTTCTTGTTTCATATATGAAGAAATATTGGGCTAGAGATACAATAAATTTAATCTATAGCAAAATTTTATTTTATTCTTAAATTAATTTATTGTCTTAACAAGAAAACCATAATATTAGAACTTGTCTCTTTCCCTTCACTTTCATTATCAAATTAGCATTTGGCTTTTATTTATTTACTATTTATTCTTTGGAGTAGAAAAAGATGGAAACTGTGTATATTTTAATTTGCCCAAAATTCTTTAAGGTCAACTTTTTAAAAAAAGCAGTTTTAGGTTTACAGAATAATCAAGTCCAAAGTACAGAAATTTCCTCAGCATGCCACATACACGCAGTTTCCCCTATTATTACCATCTTACAGTAGTGTGGCACATTTGTTACAATTTATAAACTAGACTCTAATTTTTTTCATTGAGATATCTATAATTGGCTTCTGTATTACTCTAAAAGTCACTTTAAAAAAAAAGTGCCCAAAACAACGTTATTTCACACTCACACCACATGATGAGTGTAAGGCTCTACTCCACACAGTCTTTAGGGGACCATGGCTGGGGGGTTCTATTATCTTGAAGGTATTTCATTTAGAATCTTGCTGTTCCAAGTGTGTTCTGTAGATCAGCATATTGATATCATCAGGAGCTTTGTTAGAAATACGGAGTCTCAGGCCCCCGTGAGACCCAAATCAGAATCTGCATTTTAATAAGATCCCCAGGTGATCTATAAGCACACTAAATTTTGAGAGGAGTAGGGCTAGAAGACATGCTTGGATCCCTAGGTCAAGGAAAGAGAGATGTAAAACCTAAAATGGGGATTTATTGCCTTGCCCAGAAGTGACAAAATCAGTTCCCTTCCAAACCCATTGACTAGAACCAGATGTGTTTAGCTTCTGACCTCAAGGAGGCTGAAGAATATAGCTGAACACATGAGATATTTGATGAATATCACTACCTCTGCATAGCTTCAATATTCTGGATTAACAGATTTTTGAATGATTGTGAGTGAAAACTTTCAGAATCTTGAATGTGAAGGCTATTCACTTTTACAAATCAATTATAAATTTATCTTTTCCATTTTTGTTAATATGAATAAGTAATGTAACAGCTTCATACCAAATGATGCAGTAAATTTGATTAATCCATGTGCTCAATTCAGATGTTCTAGGAAAAATTCCAATTCCACTTAGCTCCTTTTTCATCATAAATATTGATGTTCAGGATTGAAACTGATGTATATGTGACACAATATTTACATACCCCAGGAAGTTCCTGGATCGTTTAAACACTTCACATTCTTTGAACAAAATATAGTAAAATCAATTATACTCCTTAGGCAATAAACTCAACATCAATGATCATTTTTATTCAAGGCTAATCTTATAGCTCAATATTTTTTCCTGAGTTTAACAGAATTCTTATGTGTCACACTTTGGTCACAACACTACCAGAGATGATCACGTAACCTTTAAATAACATAGAGGGGCAAGAGCAGAGTCTAAGGTTAAAAACAGGTCAATTTAAATGTATGATAAAGTAGGACTCTAGGAACCTTCATAATTGTTCACTGTCAGAAACTAAAATGAAGGACAAGCTAATGATGTAACACGGAATGGGAATCTGAGCAAAAATTATAGGTCAGTATACCTTTATTTGGAATATGAAGTAATAAGAATGATTTGGGGATATTTTAAAGAGCTAGCACAAAATATCAAATTCATTCATTCACTGAGTATTTTTCCTCATTTGCATTATGAAGAATTTTAAAGCCATTGCCCAGTTTCTCTCATATCATTATCCCTAGTTGTAAAATATTTTTCCTTATCCTTTACATCTTTTGAAGTAGAGCAAATTAATAATATCAACGATATTACATGCATCAAATATTTAAATTTCTTATAATGGATGAACAAAGATGGGACATGCATATCTCACCTCATAATCTGGAATGGTTCTTTATCAAGAGAGGCAGCATTCTAAGGATCATCTTATATACATAGGGCACATAGAATTTAATTTTATTTCAGTTGGGATATACCATAGCAGAGTTGTAATCCTACTGATATGACTTCAAGTCCTGACACAGATATACAATAGTTACCTAACTGCTCTAAGCTTCATTCTCCTCATCTTTACACTGAGGATAAAAATGTCTAATGCTTAGGTAGAAAATGAGTGTAAACTTATAGCATAGGGCCTGACACCTGTTTACCATTCAAGAAATGATAGTTTATATTGTTTTATAAAACAATTTTTTATGCCATCCAACAATGCAAACAGCGTAGGTGCCACTGCTACTATGTTTCTGATAGAGATTTATCCAATCTGTGCCTTCTGGAGTAACTCAATATGGATGCATGTATTTAAATTTGATATGAAAAGCAATGATGTTGGATAGGGGAAAAGATGGCGGCCTGAGAATGAGGCAGAGACCTCCTCCCCACATCACATAAAGCACAAAAATAAAGCAAATATAACTAATCCTGAAAAAGCGACCTGAAGACTGTAGAACAGACTGTCTACATCTGGGGAAAAGAGAAGATGTCACAAAAATGTGTAAGTAGCAAAGCCACAATCTGGTGGGACAAAGCTCAACCCCAATCCCAGCTCACAGGCAGGAGGAAGAGAAACTGAGCAGAGAGGGAATAGAAGCCCAGGACAGCTTAGCACCCAGCCCTGGAGATCTGTTCCAGGAGCACTAACCCACATTACATGGGACTCTGGAGATTGGTAGTGTTGGACAGCAAAAATGGATGAAACACTCAGAGACTGAGATTCCAGCCACTTATGGAAAATAGGTACCCACAACTGCCCACTCCAGGACAAAAGAAAGGCGGGCACTTTGAAAGACTTTCCAACAGTGAGAGGGCTGATAAAGAGGCAAGGATTACACAGAGATTGCTGCTCCGGAAAAAAAGAGGACAGGTGGACAAAATCATCCTGGTACACTAGTTGAGAAGGTTGGCAACTTTCAGGAGCTTTAGGAGCTCCATCTCCCTGGCCAGGTAAGCGTGCTGAGGCACCCCACTGTGATACAAAGTGTGCCTCTACTTCTCCCTGGCAGGCAGTGGTCTCACTCACCTGCCACCCCCACCACTGTGCCAAGCCAGCTGAAGGGTGGCCTCATCCATGGTAGTTATAGGGTATAACACAGAGGCTACTCACTGTGTGCATGGCACACTGCACCTGGCAGCAGAGGTAGGTGTTACAGCCAGGAAGGCAGGGAACCCTCCCAGGCAAGCTCTTTCCTCCCAGCAGGTGCTGGTTCCACTCGCCTGTGACCCCCACCATTTCAGTAGGTGAGCAGCAGCTCCAGAGAGTACAGCTTCAGAGCAGTAGAGGGTGCTGCCTACACAAAGTTTTTATTCCAGAGGAAACACTAAAAATATGAAATGGCAATGGAATTTGGTCCAAACAAAATTACAAGACAAAATGCCAGAAAGTGGGCTTAGTGAAACTCAAATCACCAATATTCTTGATAAAAATTTCAAAATAAAAGTAATAAACATGTTCACAGAGCTACAAAAAATATTCCAGATCTCAGGGAGGACTTGAAGAAAGAGATCTGAAAAATACAGTTTCTGAAATGAAACATACATTGGAGGCATTTAAAAGTAGATTAGATGAGGTAGAGGAGATGATAAATGAAATAGAAATTAGAGAACAGGAAAACAAAGAAACTGAGGAGCAGAGAGAAAAAAGGATCTCTATGAATGAAAGAATAATAAGAGAGCTGTGTGAGCAATCCAAATGGAACAATTTGCATTATAGAGGTATGAGAAGAAGAGAGAGAAAAAGGGATAGAAAGTCTCTTTGAGGAAATAATTGCTGAAAAATTCCCCAATCAGGGGAAGGAAATAGTCTCTCAATTCATGTAAGTACAAGGAACCCTAGGAAGACACCATAGAGACATATAACAATTAAAATGGCAAAGATCAAGGACAAGGAGAGAGTATTGAAAGCAACCAGCGAAAGAAAAAAGATTACTTCTAGAGGAAATCCTATCAGGCTATCATCAGACTTCTCAACAGAAACCTTTCAGGCCAGAAGGGAGTGGCATGATATATTTAATGTAATGAAACAGAAGGGTCTCCAACAAAGAATGTTATATGAGGCAAGATTGTCATTTAAATATGAAGCAGGGGTTAAACAATTTCCATATAAGCAAAAGTTGAGGGAATTCACCACCACAAAACCAGTGCTACAAGAAATTTAAAAGAAACTGCTCTAGATGGAAATGTTCCTAAGGCTAAATAGCTGTCACCAGAGAAAACAAACTCACAGTAAAGGTGGAAGACCAATCGATTACTAAGCAAATACAAAATTAAATCAACAACACACAAGTTAGTCAAGGGATACACAAAGAGTACAGAATATGACACCTAACATATAAAGAGTGGAAGAGGAATAAGAAAAAGAGGAAGGGGAGAGAAAATAAAAAAGAACCCTTAGATTTTGCTTGAAATAGAGTAACAAGTGATTTAAGATAGACTGTTAGATATTAAGGAAGCTATCATTGAACATTTGGTAACCACAAATCTAAAGCCTGCAGTGGCATTAAGTACATATCAATAAATAGTCAACCTAAATGTAAATGGACTGAATGCACCACAAGACACAGAGTTACAGAATGGATTAAAAAAAAACTAGACCCATATATATGATGCCTACAAGAGACCCACTTCAAACCCAAAAATATACAGACCAAAAGTGAAGGGATGGAAAAAGATATTTCATGCAAACAATAGGGAGAAAAAGCAGGAGTAGCAGTACTTATATCAAATAAAATAGACTTCAAAACAAAGAAAGTAACAAGAGACAAAGAAGGACATTACATAATGATAAAGGAGTCAGTCCAACAAGAGGATATAACCATCATAAATATACATGCACCCAACACAGGAGCACCTACATATGTGAAACAAATACTAACAGAATTAAAGGGGGAAATAGAATGCAATGCATTCATTTTAAGAGACTTCAACACACCACTCACTCCAAAGGACAGATCAACCAGACAGAAAATGAGACAGAAGCACTGAACAATGCATTAGAACAGACGGACCTAACAGACATCTACAGAACACTCCACCTAAAAGCAGCAGGATACACAATCTTTTCAAGTGCACATGTAATATTTTCCAGAATAGAACATATACCAGGCCACAAAATGAGCCTTAATAAATTCAAAAAGATTGAAATTGTGCCAACCAGTTTCTCAAACTGCAAGGTATGAAAATAGAAACAAATTGTACAGAGAAAACAAAATGGCTCATGAACACATAGAGGCTTAACAACATTCTCCAAGATAATCAATGGATCAATGACCAAATAAAAACAGAAATAAAGCAATATATGGAGACAAATGAAAACAACAACTCAACACCCCAAAACCTGTGGAATAAGGCAGTTCTAAGAGGACAGCATGTAGCAATACAGGCTTACCTCGAGAAAGAAGAACAATCCCAAATGAACAGTCTAAACTCAAAATTAATAAAATTAGAGAAAGGAGAACAAATGAGGCCTAAAGTCAGTAGAAGGAGGGATATAATAAATATCAGAGCAAAAATAAATTAAATTGAGAAGAATAAATCAAAAGAAAGAATCAGTGAAACCAGGACCTGGTTCTTTGAGAAAATAAACAAAGTAGATAACCCCTAGCCAGACTTACTAAAAAAAAAAGAGGGTGTGCACAAACATCACAAATGAGAAAGGAAAAATGGACTTTCTTTCACTATGGACACCACAGAAATACAAAGAATTATTAGAGAATACTATGAAAAATTATATGCCAACAAATGAGATAGTCTAGAAGAAATGAACAACTTTCTAGAAAAATACAACATTTCAAGATTGATCTTCAAAGAAGCAGAAAATCTGAACAAACCAATTACCAGCAATGAAATTGAATTGGTAATCAAAAAACTACTTAAGAACAAATTCCTGGCACAGATGGCTTCACAGCTGAATTTTATCAAACATTTAAAGAAGAGGTAATACACATCCTCCTTTAAGTTTTCCAAAAAGTAGAAGAGGGAATACTTCTAAACTCATTTCATGAGGCCAGCATCACTCTAATACCAAAACCAGGCAAAGACACCACAAAAAAGAAAATTGCAGACCAATATCCCTGA
This sequence comes from Phataginus tricuspis, assembly GCA_029783875.1. Taxonomy (NCBI): domain Eukaryota; kingdom Metazoa; phylum Chordata; class Mammalia; order Pholidota; family Manidae; genus Phataginus; species Phataginus tricuspis. The sequence continues at coordinate 50,459,682 of JAQQAC010008880.1, read as the reverse complement.
TGTATAAAGATGCAAAAATCCTCTACAAAATAGCAAACTGAGTTCAAAACTACATCAAAAAGGTCATCCATCATGACCAAGTAGGATTGATTCCAGGGATGCAAGGATGGTACAGTATTCAAAAATCAACCAACATGATATACCACATGAACAAAAAAGAAGGACAAAAATCACTTGATCATCTCAATAGATGCTAAAAAAGCATTCAACAACATTCAACAACTATTTATGATAAAAACTTTCAACAAAATTGGTACAGAGGGCAAGTAACTCAATATAATAAAGGCCATATATGACAAACCCACAGCCAACATCATACTTAAGAGTAAAAAGCTGAAAGCTTTTCCTCTAGGATCGGGAACAAGACAAGGATGCTCACTCTCCCCACGTTTATTCAACATAGTACTAGAGGTCCTAGCCATGGCAACCAGAGAACACAAATAAATAAAAGGCATTCAGATTGGTAAGGAAGAAGTTAAACTGTCACTGTTTGCAGATGGTATGATATTGTTCATAGAAAACTCTAAAGAATCCACCAAAAAATTACTAGAACTAATAACTGAATTCAGCAAAGTTGCATGATATGAAATTAATACACAGAAATCTGTTGCATTCCTATATACTAACGATGAACTAGCAGAAAGTAAAATCAGGAAAACAACTCCATTTACAATTGCATCAAAAAGAACAAAATGCCTAGGAATAAACCTAACCAAGGAGGTGAAAGACCAATACTCTGAAAACTATAAGACACTCAAGAGAGAAATTAAAGAAGATGGCAAAATGGAATACATCCTGTGTTCATGGATAGGAAGAATTAATATAGTCAAAACATCCATCCTGCCTAAAGCAATCTACAGATTCAATGCAATCCTTATAAAAAATACCAATGGCAATCTTCAAAGAACTAGAGCAAATGGTTCTAAAAATCCCATAGAACCACAAAAGAACCTGAATAGCCAAAGCAATTCTGATGAGGAAGAATAAAGCTGGGGGGATTACACTCCCCAACTTCAAGCTCTACTACAAAGCCACAGTAATCAAGACAATTTGGTATAGCACAAGACCATACCCATAGATCAGTGGAACAGAATAGACAGCCCAGATATAAACCCAAGCATATATGGTCAACTAATATACAATAAAGGAGCCATGGATATGCAATGGGGAAATGACAGCCTCTTCAATAACTGGTGTTGGCAAAACTGGACAGCTACATGTAAGAGAATGAAGCTGGATCACTGTCTAACTCCATACACAAAAACAAACTTGAAATGGATCAAAGACTTCAATGTAAGTCATGAAACCATAAAACTCTTAGAAGAAAACACAGGCAAAACTCTCTTGAATATAAACATGAGCAGCTTTTTCCTGAACACATCTCCTCAGGCAAGTGAAACAAAAAACAAAAATGAACAAATGGGACTACATCAAACTAAAAAGCTTCTGTACAGCAAAGGATACCATCAGCAGAACAAAAAGGCAACCTACAGTATGGGAGAATATATTTGTAAATGACATATCTGATAAGGGGTTATCATCCAAAATATATAAAGAGCTCACATGCCTCAATACCCAAAACAGGAATAACCCAATTAAAAAATGGGCAGAGGATCTGAACAGACACCTCTCCAAGAAGAAATTCAAATGGCCAACAGGCACATGAAAAGATGCTCCACATCACTAATCATCAGAGAAATGAAAATTAAAACCACAATGAGATATTTCCTCACACCAATTAGGATGGCCAACATGCAAAAGACAGGGAACTACAAATGCTGGCGAGGGTGCAGAGAAAGGGGAACCTTCCTACACTGTTGGTGGGAATGTAGATTAGTTCAACCATTGTGGAAGGCAATATGTAGTTCTCTTATAAAACTAAAAATAGAAATACCATTTGACCCAGGAATTCCTCTCCTAAGAATTTACCCGAAGAAAACAAGATCTCATATTTAAAAAGACATATGCACCCCTATGTTTATCACAGCACTATTTACAATAGCCAAGATATGGAAGTAACCTAAGTGTCCATCAGTAGATGAATGGATAAAGAAGAAGCGGTACATATACACAATGGAATATTATTCAGCCATAGAAGAAAACAAATCCTACCATTTGCAACAACATGGATGGAGCCTGAGGATATTATACTCAGTGAAATAAGAAAGACAAGTACTGAATAATTTCCCTCATTTGCAGAGTATAACAACAAAGCAAAACTGAAGAAACAAAACAGCAGTAGACTCACAGATTCCAACAAGGGACTAGTGGTTACCAAAGGTAATGGGGTGTGGAGGGCGGGTGGGAAGGGAGGGAGAAGGGGATTAAGGAGCATTATGATTGGCAATCACAGTATAGGTAGGTCACAGGGAAGACAGTTGTCTTGCCAATGGGTTTCATCCCTGGGCAAGTTCACCATGGATTCAATGAGACTGAAGAATGACAATGGAACATTCTTGGGGTGAAAGGGTTTATACCCAATTTTATTCCCACAGTGGCATGTCAATTGCTAGAATCCTGTTCACTCAGAGCCAAGTCTGCATGCAGCAAGCTGGTCTCTGCCTCTGGGCCTCTCTACCCTGCAAGCTGTCTTAGTCTCTGTCCTCGGTACTGCCACAACTCCAGTCTCTGCTCTCCTGCAGCCTTGCTGCCATGCCACCGTGTCCCCCAGAGCACTGGGCAGGGCTCTTTATATAGAGTCAATAACAATTTATTGCCTACATGTGTGTAGTGAGCTAGCCGACCAGGGCCAAGTGAGAATCCTAGCCATAGGAACCTTCATTTTATCCACAGCAGTACAGCGCAGAGAAGACCAGTAATGACTCTATAGCATATTTTACATTGACAGACAGTGGCTGCAATGGGGGCGGGGTGAGGACTTGATAATATACATGAATATTGAAACCACAATGTTATTCATGTGAAAACTTCATAAGACTGTATATCAATACTTTAATATTAAAAAAAGCAACGGTGTCAGTAATGTTCTTTGTGTAAGATTAGAAGTCTATTAATTCCATATGTCCCATAATGTGAAGTCATTGTTTAAAGTATTTTCCTAGGCTTAGTCCATAAGATGCTCAAACAAATGCTTAAGCCATCAACAGCTGCATAGAAAAGCAGCTGTAGGTCATGTACACAACAACTTCAGGTATCTATCTACTAAAGAAAGGAGCATGACGCACTTCTGAGAGCTGTTCTTTCCTCACTTAAACCTAGCTTCACAAAATATAGGCTTGGCATGAACAGTCTCACATTCTGTAAAATTGAGCACTAGAAGTAACAGGACTCAAAAAAACTCAGAACTGGGGCTATATTGGAACTTTGTGACGAGAGCACTAAAACAATAATAACCTTAATAAAGGATGCTACTAAAGTTAAATCTCCACTAGCACCAGTGTCAGAAAATCCTTTGGAAGGTTATACCCATGCTTCCTGCTTCAGATAGTGGGAGGTGTTCACTTTAGATAGAAACTTTTCATTGCAAATTTTCTTTGATACATTGTCTTAATTAAGGGTGAGATATCTCCATGTCTGCTTCTTCTGCACTTCCCGGGACTGATGAACATTGTAGAAAGCCTAGCAGTTCTTAAAGCAAGTGAACAACGATTTCTTGCTCTATATAGAAGTCACTTCCAAGATTTTCTGCCATTCCCTCCCCCATTTTTCTTTCCTTTTGGCGTTCATGACTTGCAGAGGTGGTCTTTTTAATTTTGAGAAGCTTGCCCCTGATTGCTTCAAAATATTAATAGGCTGAGCATAACTGTACATGTACCAACATAATATTCACAGGATATTCAGCATTACTTACTTTATCAATAGTGCATGAGGTGGTTAAAATCAAAGAACTAGATTGTAGAAGAACAGGAAACAGGACCATATTCAAACTATGGGAATCTTGTTTCTTCAGGTGGTTTTTAACCATCATAGGACAAAGACCCTCAAAAACACATAGTATTTCAGTCCTTGATCCAAGGGTCATGAGCTCATGGAACATACTCCTCCAGAAAAAAAAAAAAAAATGCACTCAAGAATCTTGAAGTGAGCAAAGGCATTAAAATTTTTTATTTATTTGAAATTTACACACCACTTAGTACCAAAAATGACTTTAGGTAAACTGCCAGAGAGGAAGGGATGTGTGCCAAAGAGAATTTCATGCTCTTTTTGTTTGTCATAATACATAAATCAGACATAATTTCCACCTAAATTTTAGTGGCTCCAAATGAATTGAGAGCTTAGTGATTAAGAAGGCAGATTTTGGACTCACACAAATCAAGGTTTGACTCTTGGCATGTCACTCACTAGCTCTGTGACCCTGAGTTCGTTTCCTTCTCCAAGCCTTGGTTCCTTCTGCTAAGTGAGGCTAATAGCTCACAAAGTTTTCAATGACAGCTGGATAAGATAATATACATAAAGCAACACAGTAAATGATAACTAAAAACCCTTTTTCTTCATATTATTATTTTGTTAAGAGTGGATCTTATGCAGTGCAACTATATAACCATGAAATGCCTGGCTATAGGATAAATGGTTTAAAATTTTTAATTTACAGAATAAATCTATTTTTAAGCTTCTAGAGGCCTTAGCTTGTTTTTAAAATGCTAGCTTAGGCTCACAATATATCCTGGCATCCTGTAGTAGTGCTAAAGGTCATCGAAAACACATCATAGTTATTGTGAAACCAGAAGAGTACAAGTAAAATGTCAAATCCTAACAGTAAGGCGGGAACTCGCTTTGTTTAGTCAATAAAGTGATTGGACCTGGTTATCTTTCCTGCCTCTCTCATTAGTCCAAGAGACATTTGGAGGTTATACCATAAGCTGTTTCTAACACAGGATAAAAGAAAGAACCTCTTTCTGAGTATTAATATTTTAACAACTAGTTGATAAACCTGGTTTTCTAAGTGCATGTGTGAGAAAAATAAAAGAAACATGGATATTGGCTATTTTTTACTTATTTACTTTTGATTGGTTTCATATGGAAGCTTGTAATGATCCTGGTTTCTTTGTGAGTCAGAAAAATGCACTGCAATCTGAAAAAAATCCAAAAAAGCTCCATACCGGCCCAGTCCTAGCTGGTGCCACCCCAGACTGCCCTACTAATGCTTTGGTCACATTGCATACACCCAATATATGTATTCCCCCAAAATACACGTTCTTCAAAATCATACTAAAGTAACAGGGTTGTTGAGGAAAACTACGGTCGGAAGGGCTTCAAATTCCAGACTAGTTGGTAATCAGAGGCACGAACCAAAACTATAATCGTCACTTCCAGAGATAACTTGACAGCTAGGCAGGCAGGCAGCATGACTGGAGGCTGCTTCAAGGACATTAAACATTCAGAAAGAACAATAAAGTAGGAATGCTGGCTACAGGTGCAGAGACAGAACAGATAGAAGTGGTGTCTGGACATGGGAGGAGGATGAACAAAGTGCCAGAACTGGAAAGCTGGGCAAAGCAGGGCTTCAGCTTTCTGGAGAGGAATCCCCAGCTGTAACAGCTCCTTTTCCACTGTCTTAAAATATAGCCCAAATGACTCCTGTGTAGCGTCCAGTCTAATGGATTTTACTTTTTCTGCAGAAATGTCTAATTATTGCTATATCAGCTCTCGTTGCCTAGTCACCCATGAATCAACATAACTTTACCTTTATGTCGACATCATTCCCATGTTTATAAATAACATCAAGATTATAGTTGTTATAGAAACAGATATTCTGATACTATGATAGCCTTTTCTTTAAGAGGAAAAACAAAATGTCTCCATGAACTAATTTTTACTAAGGTATTAAGGATTCATTCTAGGTATACTTGAAAAGAGCAATGTATAGTATTCAGAAACACATTTTAGTAATGGGATTTCAGATATTTGAGATATTTTAAGAGATCCCTCTCAAAATCCATTAAACCAACAACACAAGCAAACACCCCACTGTCACCTTTCTTCCTTCCCTTCTTTATTCTTTTCTGCCTACCTCCTTCAACTATTATTTATGGAGCATCCACTATGTGCATGGCATTGTGTTAGATGCTATAGGAAAAAGGCATCTTATAATAGGAAGAACATTTTTAAGAAAACTATTTAGAGATCAAGGGAAGAACAAAAATTGATCAAAGATTTTTTATATATAAAATAAAATCTATAGAGAAACATTAGAGGGAAACAAGTTATTTATCCTGAATAGACTGTCCAAGGGTTACCGCGCAAGTGACTTCAAGTATTGGACATGCTATTTGATCAAGTATGTTGTCCAGAAATTCTCAGGGATACTCCAGAGAGATTAAAGAAAAAACTGAGAATAGGGAATTTGATTAGGTATTCAATGGACTATCCTAAAATGGGATATATTAAATGTAGGAAATGAGTATAATCCTTGAAATGTGGAAAGATCAAAGTCAGCAAACTTAGATGAAGGAATATTACCCAACAGAAAATCTCATCCCATTTCTCCTAAACACATTTTATCTTGCCCTTCCAGTGCATTTGCTAACAGCTCACTCATACAAAGGCAAGCAATAATCATTTAAGCCGTACACAGATTATACTATGGCTTGATCTACATGGGAATTCTACCCTAGATAAAGCTGAAGGATAGTGATACAATTCATGAGCATCTCAGTCTCTTGGCTGGCAGAACTTCCCCTTGTATGATACCATCACCATTATCTCTACCGTCATTGGCACCACCAGCCCATAGCAAGCATTTATTAAGGCATTTATCATGTACCTGACCTTCACTGCTCTTAAGAGCTTCATATGCATTCTCTAATCTAATCTTCACAGATGACGACTACCTCATGCGAATGCCTATGTGGAGTAGGAGGACACTGTAGGTGAGACTATATTCCCTCATGTCTCACTCAAAGCAGTTAGCCTGATATCCTACTCCCTTTAGGTATTCTAAATTCTGGCCCTTTTTGCAAACTTTCAGTTGTGCAAGATGAAAAAGTTCTGGAGATCTAATGTATAGCAATGTAACCATAGTTAAGAATACAGTCTCATATTCTTGAATTTGCTAAAGGGTAGATTGTAAATGTTCTTACCACCCATAAAGAAAAAGGAAAAAGAAAGAAAAGAAACAAACAAAAAAAGAAAATGATAACTATGTCAGGTGATTAATGTGTTAATTAGTTTGACTGTGGTTATTTCACAATGTATGCATATATCAAAATATCAAATTGTACACCTTAAATATACAATTTTTATTTTGTCAATTATACCTAAAAACCTGGGAGTGGGAAGGAGAAAGGATGTGATTCCTGTCGGTCAATGCATTTATAAGGTGAATATTAATGTCTGACTTGTATTTTTCTACCTCTGCCTTACAGTTAGACTTCCCCTAAACAGATTAGCAGTGGGTATGATTTCCTTAAAGATTTCCAGGTAGAGAAATTTCAGAATCTCTTTTGGTTTCCAATTCCTCTAAAGTAGTGGGAAGTTGTTCCAGCTATTTTTGCCTCATAATTTGATCCATTTAACAAATTCAACCCCACAGAAAGAAAAACAACTCTGGCCTTTTGTTAGTCATTCTATATATTTGCAAAGCAATTCATATAAGGATATGCCTATTGTAATTTTGAGTTTGTCATAGATTTATATCAAATATGTAGCATTTTATTGCTGACAGGATGGTTTTTGTATCTTTATGGGTGAACAAGAAGCTTTCTCTCCAGGAAGTAAATCTGGTTACTCTGCTGAAAGAGTGACTAAGACATTGTTTTAACTATTCTAGAGTAATAGAACAAAAGATATGCCTATACCTGCATAAACCCAAATTCAGTGTGTAGCTTCTCCTCCATTTATTTTGTCTGTTTCATGGAGAATAAGTTTCTCCTTCTTGAGAGTGAGTGCATCTATCATCCTCTGGACACCTAACACTTCTATTACCTGGACTATTAATGCCTTACATACTTCCTATTTATCACAGATTGTCTAGATTGGCACTTCTTGTCTGCCAAACTTGAGTGTAGTATACAGTCAACTAACCATCATACACATACAGTTGCATTCTTCATTTGTGTGGCATGTGCACACACAGAGCAGGCATGTTTGTCTCTGTATTTTTGTGATGTCTGTTTTATATGCATGCAAAAAATGAAAGAGAATGAAACTAATAAGAAATGAGAATAAAATAAAGCAATGTCTAAAATCTGTATTCAATATATTGTTTAACTCTAACCCATATAATGTACAATAGCTTTGCATTATAATTATACATGATTTTAATATCTTAATTACCAAGATTAATCTATCTAATTTCACTACCAATCTTACCAAACAAATATTAACTATCTCTGAATGTTACCCATAAATTACTAGTCATTTTTATTCAGTGGAAGTTTTAATACATCAATGTATTAGTCTTTGTGTTTTCATATTCATCAACAATTTTTCATTTAATGATTTTTCAGAACGTATGCTGTTTGAATATTTTAAGTAAGCTTTTCAAATGATTTTTTTGCACTTACTAAGAATACAGAGGTAGAAGAGATTGGATAGATTCACACACTTTCTAGAAGTAAGATTTAAGAAGGGAAATAACTTACGGAAATGGTCTGGCTTGGTGATGAGAACTTAAACATTGTGTGTTACAGTTCTTCTATTTCTCAATAGCCTTCCTGTCATCTTGGGTTTATATAGGCCAGATTAAAAATTTCATATATACTGTCTCAGATATTTAGTCTCCACTTCCAGCAAATCAATGATCTGTACAAATGCAGACATCTTTCCTTTAATTCTGTTTCCAAAGCTTTGGTTCCTCCGATGCAATTTTAGCAAGAAACCACATGTGTCTGCAGTTTCTCCTCCTCTCTCAGATCCTTAGGACTGATGCTGTGGTTATTTTCAGCACAAGGACTCTTCTTAGGTCCTTCAATTGCTTGTTCCTTCCATAGGGTAAATCACAGATATTGCTAAATTATTAGTCACATTAAATGGAAAGTCTTTCTCTTCTCTCAGGTCTGGTCTTTCCCTGGCTTATGTCTCTTAAGTTTGATGAACAGAAATATCTTCAGAAAGGTTCCTATTACCTTTCCTTAGCGTCTCTAGGCAAAAACTAATGACTTCCTTCTATGTTTATGTTTTCTGTTTACATTCCTCAAAAGAAATAGGTGGGTTCAAATGGTGGACAATCAGGACAGCGTGCCCTAATACAGGATATTCCTCGTGTTACCATATATCAGTCTTAAAGTTGACCACTCTCAGTTTGTCATCGTAAACTCTTTTTCTACCCATTTGAGATATAAATCCGTTAAAAATCTTGCTAGTTTTATAACCCAGAAATGTCTTTCCAAGACCTAGGAGTCAACTCTCTGAAATATAATCAAGGAAGACAGTGCCTCTATCTCCCAGCTTCTGTGGGAGGGTAGGAACCTAACTTAGATGGACGCCAATCAGCCAACACAGATGATCTAATCATAAAGGAAAACATCTGTGGTTCAGAAATAACTCAAAGTTATCTACACATCCCATTGATCAATCTTCCCTAACATCCTTCAGATTCACTCTAGAGCTTAAAAAACATTCACGCCTTTTGTTCAGGGGAGTTGAGTTCAGTTTCTCTTTCCTATTGCAATAAGTAGAATAAAGTCTTCCTTGCTTGTTTAATTTTGTCCAATGCAATTTTTGCACTGATACTATGAAACATATGGTCCCAAACAGAGAAGAAAATATCATTATCTGGACTGCTGTTGTTACTATTGCCTACAGTGAATAGCTGTAGCCTCCAGCCTACCTGCTAACCAGCTGGCCTCAGGCACTCTTTTGTCAGGGAGAGTTTATTTAGATAGACCAACCCATACGGGCCCCTAAAAGATGAGAGGCTTGAAGGAAAGAAGGAAAATAGATTTTCCAATCCAGTTCTGGATCTCAGTAAAGGTTCCTCAGGGGAGAAAAGGAATCAGCTCTCCTCCAGAGTGAACAGCACTGAAAACAGAGTTCAATGGATCACAGACAGCAATTTCACACTTTATTTCCATGTATTTCCAGGTGAATCGCAATCCACAGAATGATAGGTCCAAACTACTTCTAGCAGGACTGAAAAAAGAAATCCTTATCAGCCAAGAAATAGGCAAGCAATCTTCACACAAGACCTGAATCTTTGAAGGTAAGCACAATTATACAGAACTATACTTCTAAGCAAAAGCCTTTTTGTAGTTACTCATCCCTTTTTTATGTGGGTGATAATTTACTGACTTTTAATGCATAAAAGAATAACAAGAAAATTGGACACTGTGTGTGCAGGTAACAAAGACTATTCTGCCTTTCATTTTTTCCTTACTCCTTAGTAGACTATTAATTTACTAAAGCTACAGAACAGTCCTTGTTCCAGGAACTCCCTCTGCAGGAAGAGGGAAGCTGTGAATACATACAAATGTAAAGGTATTGGTGGGATATATGAGGACAGAAAGGTGTAAACTTTTCCCAGTTATGGGTGACTTAGATGAGCCATTATTGTTTAAAACTCCATGTCAAAAAGGTCTTATTAAAGGCATAATTACTACTGTCCTGTGATTAACTCAAGATAGAAATCACCCAAAGGTGAATAATGGAAATTTATTACAAGAGAAGTGTGGATAAAATGAAGGTTCCTGTTTCCAGGATTCTCACCTGGCCCTGGTTGGCTGGCTCACTACACACGTGTGGGCAATATGTCGTTATTGGCTCTCTATAAAGAGCTCTACCCAGTGCTCTGGGCAACACAGTGGCATAGCTGCAAGGCTGCAGGAGGGCAGAGCAGAGGCTGGGCGGTGGCAGCACAAGGATAGAGCCAGAGGATGGCTGTGTGGGCAGAGAGGCCCAGAGGCGGAGACCGGCTTGCTGCGTGCAGACTCGCTCTGAGTGAACAAGATTTTAGTGATTGACCTGCACCCTGGAAATAAAGTTGAGTATAACCCTTTCACCCCAGGAATGTTCTACTGTCATTTCTTTGGTCACATTGAATCCATAGTGAACTTGCCTGGGGCTGAAGCCCATTGACAAGACAAGAAGTAATACCAAGAGTAAGTTTAAACCACTTGATGTGAATGAGAGGACAGGTAGTATGATTCATCCAAGAATATGGAGTTATATTTAAAATTTTCAGTGCAGCTGGAGAAGAGATTTTAAGTAAAACAGTTTAGCTTCTATTTATTTAACCTTCCTGCCTTTCTACTTTCCTCATCTCTCTTCCTGCTACATCTGGAAAAAACACAGAGAGCCCTGCCCCACTGGCTAGATAGCTGCGCTTCATTTAGATCTTCTTATTGACTGAAAAGCTCTCAAAAGCAAAAAGATAGCCAAAGTTTATCTTTCAGGTCTTTGAAGGAAACTGTTTTAAATAACTAGGTTATCTGTGACTTCATCTATTTGTCATCAGATGTTTTACACAGAAAACAAAGACAACAAACAAAAACAATTCGTATGAGTGACTAATCCTACCAGTCAGAAAACTGTAACAATTACTGATAATATATTGCAAAACCCTGAGATGTTATAATGATTAAGGTGAAAGTAAAAATTTTAAAGCTTAAAACTTCAACACTTTGTAAACTTTCATTTGTTCCAATTTGAAAATAAGTAAGTTCATTTTCTCTCATGCTTAATTTATTTTGGGGTTTAAACAAAAATGTATAGTACTAGAAGTTTCCTTGATTTTAAAGACCTGAAGATAGAAAGAGGCACCAAATGAAACAGAAATTTGGCTGTTTTGCCAGTGGGTTTCAGCCCTGGGCAAGTTCGCTATGGATTCAATGTGACAAAGGAAATTGACAGCAAAACGTTCTTGGGGTGAAAGGGTTATACCCAACTTTATTTCCAGGTGGCAGGTCAGTCACTAAAATCCCATTCACTCAGAGAGAGTCTGCATGCAGCAAGCCTGTCTCTGCCTCTGGGCCCCTCTGTCCACACAGTGGTCCTCTGGGCCTCTCTGCCTGCACAGCCGTCCCACACAGCCATCCTTTGGGCCTCTCTGCACAGTTGTCCCGCACAGCCGTCCTCTGGGCCTCTGTTCTCCACGCTGCCACCACTCCAGCCTTTGCTCTGCTCTCCTGCAGCCTTGCAGCCGTGCCACCATTTCATGCGCCCAGAGCACTGGGCAGAGCTCTTTATATAGAGTCAGCAGCCATGTATTGCCCACAGGTGTGTCACAGTCAACCAGGGCCAGGTGAGAATCCTGGCCACAGGAACTCATTTTATCTATATTGGCCCTTAGGTTAATCATAGGTTGAGGGACTGTAGCAAATGTTCCATCATTTTAAGACAAGAGAACAACGGAATTCTAGATGCTAATTAATGCTTCTTGTTAAAAAGAGCAACAGGTATAAAATCCAAGATTATGCCCCCAAACTTGCCATTTCTTCATGAGACAGGGACCGTGGGGGTAGTCAGAGTAGGGTGAGGGCCTCCGGAAAAAGCAGGGTGAGATATTTACAGTCAGAGAAATATAACAATGGACAAAGAAGTCCCTTACACTAATTCTCTAGGATCAAGATACCAGACTAAGAATATAGACATCTTCTATGAGGTCAGTTAAAAGTCAAAAGGCCAGGAGCAACTGGGCCTAGAATGCTTGAGTGTTTCACAGATAAAGAGGGGTATCTCAGCATAACCCATGACTTCACTGTAAACAGCCCTAGCAAGCAGAGAATAACCCAGCCCACCCTGAGGGCAGGGCAGGTGGTACAAGTCCACACCCCTAAGCTTTTTTTCATGTTCTTGAAAAATCCTCATCTGCCTATAAGACCCCTAGACAACGCACCACCCCGGGCTCTCTTGTCCCCTCCTGGCATGAGCTGGGAGCTCTGTCCTTCCACTTTATTTCTAAATAAAAGCCCGTACCTTGCTCTCCTACCTTGGGAGTTTGCTAAGCTCATTCTTCAGCTTCGTGAACAAGAACCGTGGCATCGTTCATATTATGTTCCATTTTCATGGTTGGGAAAATTATGCTGTTTTGGAAAACTTAATGAAAGAGAAGGTGGGAAAGATACATATACTATCAAAAACATCTATCAGTTAACCTGGTGAGAAATTTAACTAAAGCAAAGACTTTTAAATGCATACATAAAAATTAGCTGAGCAGTTGTTAACTAACTGCTTACCAAAAATATCATTGAGAAAGGTTTTAAACAATAATTCATCACTACAGAATTGCCTGTCAGTGAATACAATAATCTCTTTTAGAAGAACAATGAATGTACTTATTAAAAAGTATAATTTGCTGTTTCATCCTACCTTCTATCCACCTGGGATTTGAAATGCTAATCACTCATGGGTTGCTGCTGCTTGTAACATCTTTAAAATTCATTACAAACTATACCAAGATTGTAAACACCTGTATATTTCTGCATACATATGTATAGAAAATCAATATTGCTATGGTAAAGTGTTTGAAAAAAATATTACAACTATCTCAGCAGTTCTACCGATCCATTACTACTTTGATTTCCCTTTATGGTACTTTTTATGCTTTTGCAATATGAGAAAATATATGATCCCAGTTTATTTATTCTTCTTGTTGGGAAAAAGATAGTTCACCAAGTCAATTAAAGTTTCTTTTGGATATTTGTCTTCCAAAGTGTAAAAAGCCTTTATCCAGATGCTAAAATGAGCAAATGAATATTTAACATAATTTAACAGGTACTTTCACAGGATCCCTCCTACACAATAATTCTCAGGCTACAGAGAAAAGAGAAAAAGAGTTTCCTTGGAGACAATACTGAATAAACCAACCAACATTCTGAAGCCTTTGTTTAGGTATTTTTTCAGATGTTTTAGAAAATCATCACAGGAGTCTATGCACCCTTCCTATGAAAGGAAAACATTGGCTAGCTCACAGATAATTTTGCCAGCTTAGCAGCTTGAATGAGGGGCATTCATTCATTTGTTCGTTCACTCGTTCATATTAATCTAAGAAATGCTTTAAAAGAAATTTTGAGAGAATGGTCTGTAAATCAGATCAAAATAGGCCCATTTTGGTGGAGAACAGCAGAAACCAAACCATTCTGAATGTTGCATCCACTTCCTTGAGGACACTGACTTTAGACATGTGAATACCAATCTTCTAATGAAATGAAGTACAAGAAATGAAGGACATTGTATCAAATAACTTCATTTCTCATTTCAGTGATACTTATTACCAATCTGACTTTAGGTAAATCACTTATCATCTGTTACCTTATCTGTAACACAGGGACAACTTTGCCTGCATTGAATAATTCCTGGCCTATAGTTGGCCATTATAAATATTATTTTATTCTAAAGTTTATAGAAAAATATCAACATCTAATCCTATGGCAAACTTCTACTTAAACCTCACAGGCTACTGGGAGTCATAGCAGTTGTTTCTATTTGGGTTTATAAGAAACATAATTTGCACAATATCATACAAGAAATATGGTTTAATATTACATGTATATATCACCTTCCAGCCACCAACTATAAACTTAGACAAAGTCAGTACCAGTGCCATGTCTGTTTTTTTTTTACTATTGGCTCCTCAGTGCCTGCAATAGTGTTTAGTACAGAATAGGCACAACAATATGTATTTATTGAATGAATGAGCTATGTGAGGAGCAACATGTGCCTTTCAGAATGAGAGAACTGCTAGAGGATTCCCAGCTGTAACTAGAGGATACTGAATGAGAAGCTGGGTCCTGTATTTTGTTGAAGGGGAACATATATCCAATAAAAGTCAGTTGAGAAACACAAAATGAAAGATATCTTAAATTGAAAATAAGATTTTCATTGCACTATAGCAAATATATAAGGTCAAAAGTTTCCTCAACTTACTATATAGATGAAATAACAGTATACTACTATTTTAACTGCTTCTTGTTTTTTTCATTAATGATCTATAATTTGGTACATTTTTTTCAATTTAATCAGAAAAAGTAAAGGTTACAAGTTATCTTTACCTATGCAGTTAGATGTTTGGAAGACATAAATAAGCTTAATTAATTCAGATTTTAAAAGCCAGTTATACTCAGTTTACCAGGTATTGTCATTAGCAGACACAAATACCAAACTTTTCTATTACAGTTTCCTGCTTCCCCTGTGACAATGGTGTTAACATAAAGAAACCTACAACCATTGCCCAAATCACATGTTAAAGGCCTACGAATGAAAAAAGTCCTTTCATCAGTGTGCTACAATCTTAAAATGCTTATATTCTGATTCTAACATTTGAAGAAATTCTTCCAGAGCCCATATTCAGTCTCTCCTTTGGTCATAACTGAACAATTACAGAGGTAAAAGCTACTAAGGAAACCAATCTGCCTTTTCATTTTAGTCCAGTTATGTATGCCCTTTTAAAACATTTGGTCGGGAAGTGTGTGCCTCACCCGAAAACAGCCTGGCAGCAGCCTTCTTGTCAGCTAATGGGCTTTTATCAGAAGAGAAAGAATTAGGGAATTTGATGGTGCTTCGTGGGCCTGATATTCATGAAAGCTGTGTGTAAGAGCAGATGAAATTGCTACTTTCTCGAATTACAGAGTAATTAGGCTTCTCCTTTAGGGAATAGTTTCACATATGTATTTAGAAATAGTTATTGTAATGGAAAGTCCAAATTGCCATTTGAAGGGTCTCACTGGCACTCAGACATTCATTTATTCATTACTTCATATATTTGTGTATTGAGTGCCTACTATGTGCCAAATACCTATGGGCCTAGGGTTTGTTAAAATGCATGCAAAAACAGCATTTGTCCACAAGGCTCTTACTATATGGTGACTTATAGTAATTAATCAAATAAGCCAGTAAGTATAATAGAGTGCCACTCAGTAATCTGAAATAAAGAAGGTTACCTAAAAGACAGTAAGAACAACAGGGTCGAGTTCTGGGAAGATGGCGGCATAAGCAGGGCGGCGGAAATCTCCTCCCAAAACCATATATATCTATGAAAATACAGCAAATACAACTATTTCTAAAAGAGAGACCAGAGTATACAGGACAGTGGACAGCCTGCATCTGCACCTGAGAGGACTCGCACCCCACGAGGTGGTCTTAAAGAGCCCAGCTGACATACGTGGCAGCTCCCAGCGACCACTTCTATCGCCATGAAAAGACAGAGGAATATGGTACAGACCAAGCTCACCAAGACCCAGACAACACCAGAGAGGGAGATTGAAGGGATGGAAATGCACAATCTTCCTGAAAGAGAACTCTGAATAAAAGTCATAACCATACTGACGGATCTACAGAGAAATGTGCAAGAGCTGAGGGAGGAAGTGAGGAAAGACAATGCAGAAATCAGACAAGAGACCGACGGGCTTAAAAGCAGACTGGACGAGATGCAAGAGGCTGTTAATGGAATAGAAATCAGAGAACAGGAATACAGAGCAGCTGAGGCAGAGAGAGATAAAAGGATCTCTAGGAATGAAAGAATATTAGGAGAACTGTGTGACCAATCCAAAAGGAACAATATTCGTATTATACGAGTACCAGAAGAAGAGAGAGAAAAAGGGATAGAAAGTGTCTTTGAAGAAATAATTGCTGAAAATTTCCCCATGCTGAGGAAGGAAATAGTCTCGCAGTCCACAGAAGCCCACAGATCTCCCAATACAAGGGACCCAAGGAAGACAACACCAAGACACATAATAATTAAAATGGCAAAGATCAAAGATAAAGACAGAGTATTAAAGGCAGCTAGAGAGAGAAAAAAGATCACCTACAAAGGAAAACCCATCAGATTATCATCAGACTTCTCAACAGAAACCTTAAAGGCCAGAAGAGAATGGCATGATATATTAAATGTAATGAAACAGAAGGGCCTCGAATCAAGAATATTGTATCCAGCACGATTATCATTTAAATATGACAGAGGGATTAAACAATTTCCAGACAAGCAAAAGCTGAGAGAATTTGCCTCCCATAAACCACCTCTACAGGATATCTTAAAGGAACTGCTCTTGAGGGAAGCACCACTAAGGCTAAAAAGATGTCACCAGAGAAAATAAAATCATAGCAAAGAAAGCAGACCATCCAAATACTAACTAAAGGCAAAGAATAAAACACCTAGTATATAAAGAATGGAGAAGGAAGAATAAGAAGGGAGAGAAATAAAGAAACATCAGACTATGTTTACAATACCTTAACAAGAAAGTTAAGTTAGATTGTTAGATAGTAAAGAAGGAACCCTTGAACCTTTGGTAACCAAGAATCTAAAGCCTGCAATGGCAATAAGTACATATCTATCAATAATCACCCTAAATGTAAATGGACTGAATGCACCAATCAAAAGACACAGAGTAACAGAATAGATAAAAAAGCAAGACCCATCTATGTGCTGCCTACAAGAAACCTACCTCAAACCCAAAGATATACACAGACTAAATATGAAGGGATGGAAAAAGACATTTCATGCAAACAAAAAGGAGAAAAAAGAAGGTGTTGCAGTACTTGTTTCAGACAAAATAGACTTCAAAACGAAGAAAGTAGCAAGAGATAAAGAAGGACATTACATAATGATAAAGGGGTCAGTCCAACAAGAAGATATAACCATTATAAATATATATGCACCCAACACAGGAGCGCCAGCATATGTGAAACAAATACTAACAGAATTAAAGGAGGAAATAGACAGCAATGCATTCATTTTAGGAGACTTCAACACACCACTCACTCCAAAGGACAGATCAACCAGACAGAGAATAAGTAAAGACACAGAGGCACTGAACAACACACTAGAACAGATGGACCTAACAGACATATACAGAACTCTACACCCAAAAGCAACAGCATACACATTCTTCTCAAGTACACATGGAACATTTTCCAGAATAAACCACATACTAGGCCACAAAAAGAACCTCAGTAAATTCAAAAATATTCAAATCCTACCAACCAACTTCTCAGATCACAAAGGTATAAAACTAGAAATAAATTTTAGAAAGAAAACAAAAAGGCTCACAAATACACGGAGACTTAACAACATTCTTCTAATTAATCAACGGGTTAACGACCAAATCAAAACAGAAATCAAAGAATATATGGAGACTAAGGACAACAACAACACAAAGCCACAACTTCTGTGGGATGCAGCAAAGGTAGTTCTAAGAGGAAAGTATATTGCAATCCAGGCCTATTTAAGGAAGGAAGAACATTCCCAAATGAATAGTCTAAAAACACAATTACTGAAATTGGAAAAAGAAGAACAAATGAGGCCCAAAGTCACCAGAAGGAGGGACATAATAAAGATCAGAGACGAAATAAATAAAATTGAGAAGAATAAAATAGACAAAAATCAATGAAACCAAGAGCTGGTTCTTTGAAAAAATAAACAAAATAGATACACCCCTAGCCAGACTCATTAAGAGAAAAAGAGAATCTACACACATAAAGAAAATCAGAAATGAGAAAGGAAAAATAACAACAGACCCCACAGAAATACAAAGAATTATAAGGGAATATTATGAGACTCTATATGCTAACAAGCTGGAAAACCTAGAAGAAATGGACAACTTCTTAGAAAAATACAACCTTCCAAAACTGACCAAACAAGAAACAGAAAAACTAAACAGACCAATCACCAGGACTAAATTGAAGCGGTAATTTAAAAACTACCCAAGAACAAACCCCCCGGACCTGATGGATTCACCTCTGAATTCTACCAGACATATAGAGAAGAAATAACACCCATTCTCCTTAAAGTTTTCCAAAAAATAGAAGAGGAGGGAATACTTCCAAACTCATTCTATGAAGCCAGCATCACTCTAATACCAAAACCTGGCACAGACCTCACCAAAAAAGAAAATTAGAGACCAATATCCCTGATGAACGTAATTGCAAAAATACTCAACAACATATTAGCAAACCGAATTCAAAAATACATCAAGAGAATCATACACCATGATCAAGTGGGATTCATCCCAGGGATGCAAAGATGGTACAACATTCGAAAATCCATCAACATTATCCACCACATCAACAAAAAGAAGAACAAAAACCACATGATCATCTCCATAGATGCTGAAAAAGCATTTGACAAAATTCAGCATCCATTCATGTTTAAAACTCTCAACAAAATGGATATAGAGGGCAAATACCTCAACATCATAAAGGCTATATATGACAAACCCACAGCCAACATTATATTTAACAGTGAAAAACTGAAAGCTTTTCCTTTAAGATCGGGAACAAGACAGGGATGCCCACTCTCTCCACTGTTATTCAACAGAGTACTGGAGGTCCTAGCCATGGCAATCAGACAAAACAAAGACATACAAGGCATCCAGATTGGTAAAGAAGAAGTCAAATTGTCACTATTTGCAGATGACATGATACTGTACATAAAAAACCCTAAAGACTTCACTCCAAAACTACTAGAACTAATATCTGAATTCAGCAAAGTTGCAGGACACAAAATTAACACACAGAAATCTGTTGCTTTCCTATACACTAACGATGAACTAACAGAAAGAGAAATCAGAAAAAAAATTCCATTCACAATTGCATCAAAAAGAATACAATACCTAGGAATAACCTTAACGGAGGAAGTGAAAGATCTATACTCTGAAACCTACAAGACACTCCTAAGAGAAATTAAAGAAGACACTAACAAATGGAAATTCATCCCATGCTCTTGGCTAGGTAGAATAAATATTGTCAAAATGGCTATACTACCTAAAGCAATCTATAGATTCAATGCAATCCCTATCAAAATACCAAAATCTTTCTTCAATGAACTCGAACAAATGATTCTAAAATTCATATGGAACCACAAAAGATCCTGAATAGCCAAAGCAATCCTGAGAAGGAGGAATCAAACAGGGGGAATTACGCTCCCTGACTTCAAGCTCTACTACAAAGCCACAGTAATCAAGACAATATGGTATTGGCACGAAAAGAGACCCACAGACCAGTGGAACAGGACAGAAAATCCAAACATTAACCCAAACATATACCGTCAATTAATATTTGATAAAGGAGCCTTGGATATACAATGGGCAGATGACAGTCTCTTCAGCATCTGGTGTTGGAAAAACTGGACAGCTACATGTAAGAGAATGAAACTGGACTACTGTCTAACCCCATGCACAAAAGTAAACTCAAAATGGATCAAAGACCTGAATATAAGTCATGAAACCATAAAACTCTTAGAAAAAACATAGGCAAAAATTTCTTGGACATAAACATGGAGCGACTTCTTCATGAATATATCTCCCCGGGCAAGGGAAACAAAAGCAAAAATGAACAAGTGGGACTATATCAAGCTGAAAAGCTTCTGTCCAGCAAAGGACACCATCAGTAGAACAAAAAGACATCCTACAGTATGGGAGAATATATTCATAAATGACGTCTCCGATAAGGGGTTGACGTCCAAAATATATAGAGAACTCATGCACCTCAACAAACATAAAGTAAATAATCCAATTGAGAAATTTTCAGAGGACATGAATAGACACTTCTCCAAAGAAGAGATTCAGATGGCCAACAGGCACATGAAAAGATGCTCCACATCACTAATCATCAGAGAAATGCAGATTAAAACCACAATGAGATATCACCTCACACCAGTGAGGATGGCCAACATCCAAAACACAAACAACAAAAAATGTTGGCAAGGATGTGGAGAAAAGGGAACCCTCCTACACTGCTAGTGGGAATGCAAATTAGTTCAACCATTGTGGAAAGCAGTATGGAGGTTCCTCAAAAAAGTCAAAAAAGAAATACCATTTGATCCAAGAATCCCACTCCTAGGAAGTTACCCTAAGAATGCAGCAGCCCAGTTTGAAAAAGACAGATGCACCCCTATGTGTATTGAAGCACTATTTACAATAGCCAAGAAATGGAAGCAACGTAAGTGTCCATCAGTAGATGAATGGATTAAGAAGATGTGGTACATATACACAATGGAATACTATTCAGTCATAAGAATAAAACAAATCCTACCATTTGCAACAACATGGATGGAGCAGGAGGGTATTATGCTCAGTGAAATAAGCCAGGCAGAGAAAGACAAGTATCAAATGATTTCACTCATATGTGGAGTAAACAGCAGCAGACTCACAGAACCCAAGAACTGACTAAGAGTTACCAAAGGGAAAGGGACTGGGGAGGATGGGTGGGAAGGGAGGGATAAGGGGGAAAAGGGGCATTACGATTGGCAGATATAGTGTGTGGGGGGCACGGGGAGGGGTGTACAACTCAGAGAAGACAAGTAGTGACTCTATAGCATCTCACTATGCTGATGGGACAGTGACTCTAATGGGGTTGGTGGGGGGGACCTGAAGAAGGGGGTAGTTTAATAACCATAATATTGCACATGTAATTGTAGATTAATGATACAAAAATAAACTATAAAAAAAAATCTGGAAAGACACACAGGAAAAAAAAAAAAAAAAGGACAACAGTGTGTGAGGGTGGACGGGGCTAGGGAAACCTTCCGCTACACTGACAGAGGCTAGAAAGCCAAGCTTATGTGATTCAGGGGGAGGAAGGAAAGGCCTTACAGATGCAGAGGAGAGCTGCTCAAAGATACAGGAGAATGAAAAAACAGGTTACCGGGGCTTCCGTTGTACATGGTTGGTGCAGAACCAGGAAGGTGTTACCCAAAGTTGATGCTTGAAGGAAGCCACACCATTGGGAAAATGCCAAATTAGGAAGCTACCACCTCTGAGTCAGGAGTCTACCTCGATAGCCATTGACTTCAGAAGCACGTTGCTCCTGCTACATCCTGCGACTGAGTGGTCAGTGCCCCTTAACCCCAGGTTACTCAGTCATCAATCTGTCTTAGTCAAGTGCATCTGATTTACATGTAGAACCACAGCTTCAAGGGAATCTGGAAAATGCAGCTTTTAGCTTTATCGCTTTTATACTGTAGAACAAATTTAGAATAAGTAGTGAATAACCCAAGCCCACCTTGTATCACAAATTTCGACCTAAAATCACAGGCTAAAATAGTTATTCGTCCATTTTAAATAGCAATTTTAAGTCCAGCCTATAATGCATATGACAAATGTTCTTAAATAGTATAAGTAATATAAAATACTAAATATTATATATTCTTTAACATCCAATTACATACAGCTTTTGATCTTCTTAAACATTCCTATTCTTAATTCTATATATTTCCAGAGTTGAATAAGACTTTCTCATTAGGAGACATTTATCATCTCAGCTCACCAAGGACATACTCTGGCCAATATTTAACAGCTGTTATATCATGAATTCCAAAATTTAAGGAGATGGGGACTCCAACAGTCCAAGCCACTGGCCAAACATATTATTAATGTCATGTTAGGGTCTATAACCTGACACGGTGACCACATCACATGTTTAGTTTCTTCTGATCTATTTCTTTATTTTCTTCTCAATTATTTTCATATTTGCCCTGTTATAACCACAAGTTCTTAAATACATTAAAATATGAGCCCATTAAAGTTTTAGCTCTCATGACCTCAGTCAGCACTTCTACGGTCACTCTTCTGACAAGTCAGAAGGAGTTCTGAATTCTCAATGTCACTATTTATGGAAAGGCCAAATTAGGGAAAAATGGAGAAGGTGCAAAAACAGGAATAAAACTACTAATATCATGAGAGCAAAGAAGAGAAGAGTTTGGCTAGATGTGTTTGGACCAACAGAATCAACTGCCCAGCTTACATGAGAACAAAGGATAGAAGAATCTTCACTGGGTTTGGCAATTCAGAGAGCAACGAGGAACAAAACCATTTCAGCACAGTGTGTGGGGAGGGAGGCTGGCTTTGAAGGGGAAAACGAGACTGACATAAATTTGAAAGTATTTTTTGTCGGTTTGACTTAATTTGGTTGTTAATGGGAGATCACTGAACATATTTTAAGTGACGCAGAACACTTTTAAGAACCAGTCCCAATGTCCAGTCCAGTCTGGGAATGGCCACACAAGGTATTTGGCATTTATATGCTGGGCTGACAAAAATAAACTGAAGTTCTTCAGTCTTCGGGCCTGAAAGAGCCAAGAGCCTTGGCGCCATGCTACGAGCACTTCCACCGGAGACCCCTGTCAGTGTCACATGTATCCTACATGTGGTTGCGAATCCGCTGAGCTGTTACAAATAAAATATTAAATTGATTTTTTTTCTTTGCTGATGATTGTAGTAAATTAAGGAAGTCTTATGTTTGTAAGAAAATTCACAGAAAGTAAAATCGTTTTTAAGAGACCATAATAGGATTTTCATTATGGACTGACAAAAAAAAAAAAAACATGGATTGAGAAAGATCTCCAAGGAGACCACTTAGGACAGTTAAAGGATGATAAGGATGATAAAAATTCATCTACTTTAGATTTGAGCATACCATGAACAACTCATACATTCACTCCAGTTTGCAAAGGAACATGGAATCCAATATTATGCACACTAGCTTCATTTTCCTGGACAGTTAAAAAAGATAATGGAATGAAAACATTAAGATATTATTTAAAAGTTTCATGTGCAGTTATTTTCTTAGGCACAGTTCAGTTATATAGCTCTCACCATTTGGTATAGTGCATTTTATTTAGAAAAATGGCTTGATACAAAAAAGGTTTTATAGCCCACGTAAAGCTATTCCTAATAAATGTTCTTGAAATCATATGTAAGCCATACCATGACGGACTATCAGTAGTATTTATCCTGAGCATTGTGAAAATGGATGATGTGTTCTACATTTTAAAAATAAATAAATAAGTAATGGAGTTAAGCATTATATATTTGAGTCAAACTTACAAAAAAGTTAGTTATCTTTGAATTAATAGTGTGCAGGAGATAAAGACATTAAATTAATACATTAAAAATTGGTAGAAATGTAATACTTTTAGGGATCTTAGATCCTAAGTTTATTTCTACTCTTATTTTACTGTGGAAGAACGCAAGCTCTGGTATTTTTTTCCATTTCTTAAAAATATTCCAATTCTAATGTGCTCACATTTTAAAAATCCCATTAGGACACCCTAAAGCATTTTCAACAAGAGATATTCATGTATGAGGAGGATATAGTAGGAATATAGAAAAGAAGTGGGGAGAGAGAGATAAAGAGGAAGAAAGAAGGGCAGAGAGGAGAGAGACTCTCAGTCCTGGGTCCTAGCTAAGCACTAAGCCCACTTGAGCACTAACTCCTGGGCCTGACCCACTACTATATGAGCCTAGCGCCTCTCCCTTCTCCCCACCCTCTCTCCTATTACACCAATATACCCACCTCTCCTTGATAAAAGTTTGTAGTCATTAACATTAAAAGTAACAAACAAAACCCTACTGACTCAGTTCTAGTCAAGAACTCTCTCATCTGTTCCCCTTTACAACAAAATTCTTTGAAGAAGTATATTCACAAGTGCCAATGCATCCTCTCCTCCGATTCCCTCTAAGCCTAGGTTTCTACCCCACCATTCCTCTGAAATTTCTTGCTCAAGGTCACAATGTGGTTGCTAAATGTCATGATCCATTCTCAGTCCTCCTCATCATTGCTGAACATGGGTGGATCACGCCTTCAAATGCTTCTTTCACTTGGGTCCCAGAACACCACTTTGTTGAGTATTTTTTCCTTGTATCACTGCTTTTCACTCTCCTTTGCTGGTTCCTCATCTTTCCAACCTCTAAACATGGTTGGAGTACCCCTGGTTTCAGTACTTAGACAATTTGTCTACTTAAACTCGTTCTTTTAAATACCAGGTAGAGGTGGATTAATTCCAAACAGATAACCCCCAGACCTCAGCTCTGAACCCCAGGAACAGGTATCTAATTGCCTTTTTGATAACACCACCTGGACCTCTAGTAGGCATATCAAACTTAAAATGTCCTAAAACTAATTCTTGATCTTCATCCTCAAACCTATCCCTCCTACAGTCTTTACTATCTCAGTAGATGGTAACATTGTTCTTCCAATTCTGTTGGCCAAAAACCTTGACTATCATTGACTCTTTTCTCTTACAATCCACATATAACCCTTTGGCAAGTCTTACCAGCTGTGGTTCCAAGATATTTCTCAAGTCTCACCGCCGCCACTGCTAACCCCATGGTCCACTGTCACTGCTAACCGTTACCTCACCTGCATTACTGCAATAGCCTCCAATGGTTCTCCTTGCTTTCCCTCTTTGCCCCCTGCTTCCACATATCTGTTCTCTACATGGCAGCCAAAATGGCCCCTTCAGATTGTGAGTCAGCTTGTTATTCCCTTGCTTAAAAGCCTCCAGTGGTTTTCCATCAGTTTAGTGTCAAATCACTGCAGTGGTTTAAAGGCTTTATGTGATCTGTTCCTCACTATTTCTCTGACCTCATTTCCCACTACTGCCTCTCTCCCCTTCACTCCAGACATTCTGTTCTCCTGCTAGTCCTCAAACACGCCAGCAAAGTTTCAGCCTCAAGGTTTCTGCATTCCCTTTTCCCTCCACCTTTCAGTCTGCTGTTTTTAGGCATATCTACATGACTTGCTCCCTTACTTCCTTCACACCTTCGCTCAAACAACCCTTCAGTGAGGCCTTCCCCAATCACCCTATTTACAATTGCAAACCTACCCACAGCCCAGCACTCTGCATTCTCCCAACACTGTTTTGTGTTTATCCATGGTGTTTACTACCATTTAGCATGCAAATTCCACTTGTTCATTTTATTTATTGTCTGTGTGCTTCCATAAGAGCAGACTTTTACCTACTTTATAAACAGTTACAGTGCAAACACTTAGAACAGGCCAGGCACATAATGTAAACTCAATATTCCTATCTGACCTTGCATTTGACAACTTCTCAATAATTGTGTAGAAAAGCTTAAAAATAAGATAAATATCTAAGGGGAGAATAACCAAGTGCCGCCTGGAAATGTTCTCTTTGTGAGGCTCATCTGGGTTTCCTTGATTTATATAATTCCTTTAGTTTCATCCACCACTGATTAGAGTTAATAAAGAAGTAAAAGCACCACCAGTTAATGCAGAGTGAGTGCATTATTCATTTATGCTTAGTTACTTTTGCTTTATTTAATGCTAAGAACAGATTAAAAAAATACATCTAAAAAAATCAACAGGGTGAACTGACATTTGTTTCTTATAGAGGCCAGTACTGAATTCAGAGCCTGGCCAAGACTGCATTAAAACATAAAAGTATAGTGTCTTCTACCCCATATGTATGTATATTCTAAAAAATATTAAATTGTATAGTGACACTGAGAAAGCTAAACAAAATATATCAAATGCATCCTTTTGAACATATTCAGCACCCTTGCTGTTATGGACTGAAAATCTGTGTCCCAGCCAACAGCGGAAGCCCCGCCCCTGCTGTGATGTATATCATGAGGCAGGGCCTTCGGGATGTGATTAGGATGAGAAGAGGTCATGAGGATGAAGCACTCCTGAATGAGATTAGTGCCCTTGTAAGTCACAGGAGAGCTTGCTTCCTCTCCACTTGCCACCATGTGAGGCCTCAGTGAGAGGTGGGCAGGCACCTGGGCAGAGGGCTCACCCCAGAACCTGACCGTGCTGGCACTCCGATCTAATTCAGCCTCCAGGACGATGGGAAGTAAATTTCATTTCTATTGTTCATAAGCCATGTAATCTAGGGTATTTTATAATATCAGCCTCAACAGACTAAGACACTCGCTTTTTGGTTACCTTAAAGCACATGGTTAGCCTGTATTTCAACCTTGGGTGCATCAGAAGGAAGCCTTACTGAAAGAAAAAGTGAATAGCTATTAATCCAAATGGATTTTTAAAAATATACTGGGATGAGTCAGTAAATAGAATCCTGTCATGTAAGAGTAAATTTACAAAATAAATGTTCTCTTTTTCTTCTCACCTTCATACCGTGAAGGAAATCTGGCCTGTCTGTAAGTACCAGCTATACTCCAGTGACTTCCAACAACTCTTGCCGTCTCTCACACCTCCCTTGAGCTACAGGGTAATATATGCAACTGCCCAGGCAACATATTTACTTGGCTGCTCAAATGTACTTTAGCCTCTGCTGAACTCCTGATTTTATATTCCTTGCAAACATCCAAGTCTGCTCGTTCACCCAAGCTTCTCCAACCACTTGTAGCACCAATATTCACCTAGTCACTCACGATAAAAAGTTCAAGCCTTTCCCTCCTACTTTTATCTCCTGTCCATTTCTTCAGTAAGAAATATACATCTTCATATGTCCAACATCCCTACCTCCACTACCAGCTGGTCGAAGATTCATGCCCAGATTATTGCATCGGCCTTCTAACTAGTCTTCCTGATCTCACCCTCCAACTCCTGAACGCGTTTATCATCCAGCAGCCTGAGATGTCCTCTTACATGTAGATTATGAAATGCTCTCTCTCAAACCCTCCAATGGCTTTCCAGAGTCCTCACAATAACCTCCCACCTTTTCCCTGAAAAGTCATCTATGGTCTAGCCTTGGCCCAGCTCTCTGGCCTCGCCTCCAGCCCGTCTCCCCCTTGCTCACTCCGCTAGAGCCCTGCTGGCCTTTCTGGATGCTCCTCCAGCCTCAAGCTCAATGCTCCGTGGTTCCCTTTGCGCTTGCTCTTCCCTCTCAGCCTGCGGTGCTCTGTTCAGCACTCCATTCCCTCAGCCTGACTACACTTTAGATGGATTTCCTCTTGGCTACAGGTCCTGACCTCCCTTGTTTTTAGAATATTTGTTTCAGAAAACTTGCAACTATATCTCCTTTCTCTGTCTCATTTGAGATATAAATCTTCTTCTGGCCTCTTGTCAGTTTTACAGGAATGTGTTTCTCAAGAACCTGGAGCCATCCTTCTGATATGTGATCATCAAGGAAGATAGCAGCACTATCTCCCAGTCTCTGTGGGAGGATAGGAGCTTAACTTCTATAAGGGAAAATTAGCTGACAGATTGCTAAACCACTTGACCACCTACCCAACCATCCTCCAGTACTTTTCCATTAGCTTATCCTAATGCTTAAAAATTCTCCTACCTTTTGGTTTCAGCAGAGTTGAGCTCAGTCTCTTTCCTTTATTGCAGTAGTCTTGATCCCATTGCAATAGTTCTGAATAAAGTCTCCCTAGCCTATTTAATCCTGTCCAGTGCAGTTTTTCTTTGACACTGTCCCAGAGTCTGCTCTGACCCCCAGGTCTAGAATAGTCTATTTGCCCCATTCTATCCCCCACTCCCATATCTAGTCAATATTTTTGTCTTGTTCTGCTTTATTTTCCTTCATAGCACTTATCACCACCTGACATTATATTACACATTTATTATCAGTTTCCCAACTAAAATATGAGCTCTACGATTGCTGATTTTCTTACTTCATCACCACTGTATCCTCAACACCTAGAACCGTACTTGGTATATCGTAGGCTCACAATGACGATGTGCTCGTGGAAGGGAGGGAGGGAGGAAGGGAGAGAAAAAGGAGAGGAGAGGAGGGGAGAAAAATAGGACCAGGGATTTTAAAAAGATTGAACATTGGGAGAGAGAATGCAAAAGAAGGTCCCACATTTTCAGTTCTGCTAACCCTGCATTCTTTCAGGCTTCCTGAATGTTGGGTTTCTTTGTCAGGACTTTGAACTGCTAATTTATCCTAACTCTACAGAGTCTTCTTTGCTTACATCAGGCTGCAATTAAATTTCCTGTCCCATATTCACCACTCTCCCCCATTTGAAGCTTTGAGAGCAAATCCAGTTAGGGGGCAAGTAGCCTAGTCTTCTCTGTGGACAAGCAGTCCCCCTGTTTCTTCTCTATGGGGGATATACAGAAACCTTCTCTCCTGCACTTTGTCTTAGCGACCAATCTCTCAGTCCTCAGGCAGGCCAAGAGAGGAAAACTTACTTCTCAGCTGAATATTTATAGTCCTGGATCTCAGAGGACGTAGAAAAGTCAATTCATCCTTTCATTCAACAAGCTTTATGGACATGTGACAGTAAACAAAAGCTGAAGTACCCCTCCTGCCCTCAGGGCCACAGCAGAGTTTCCATTCTCATGGGAAAGATACACCTACAGCAATTCCAACACAGACAGTGAGGATTATAAGAGAGGAAATAAAGGGGTAAATCACAGCTGCCTAATTAAGTCTAAGAAACAGGGAAGACTAAGACCTAAAACTGGAGGAAGCCAGTAAGGCAAGAATGAATTGCAGGAAAAGTGAACCACATGTCAAAATGCAGTGAAGGTCGGAGAGCCAGTGGGTATTTAGTATAGTACAGAGCAAGGGGGACTGCAAATGATAAGAAGGGGGATGTAAGTAGAGAACAAACATTTCAGGGCAATGCAAACCAAAATTAAGGAGTCTTGGCTTTTGAGGACAATAGCAACACTGAGGATTATAAATATTTCTGCCTTTCAGAAAGATCATTCTGGCTGCACAGTAGAGTTTACATTAGAAGGAACCAAAACTGAAGCTAGGAAGATCATTCTGAGGACCGTTTTAGGAATACAGGCAAGATATGTTGGTGGCATAAACCAGCAGTGGGATTAAGCAGAGTGAATAGCTAAGTTAATTATTTTGGAATTTGTAGTTAAAATTTGTAGTGAGAAAAATAAGACAGGGAAAAGTTACGATTGGTTCCTAGGTTGCTACTGGGTTTCCATTCACTGAGATAGATAACGCTGGAGGAGGAATGAGGTTTGGGAAAGCTGTGAGGCTCACTTGTTTTGTCCAGGACATTTAATCGTGATCCGTGTCCTCGCGTTACCCAACAGTGGTGGACAAATACTCATAAACTTCAGGGTTACATAGGATTGCAAACTGCTGTGTTTAGCCCTCAGCCTAAGCTGCCAATTATATTTTATAAGCTGCCTCCCATCATCTTACTGAGATCAGAGAAAGGCCTACAGTTTTGATGACTGAAGTTGATGGGTAGAATCCTCCTGGTTGCAGCAAAAGTGTCAAGAATATATGGTCACCCTTTGACACTGAACTTTTATAGGCATCCACGGAACCTCTGCCTTCTTAGCCTCTTTGTAGTGTGGATTTCAAGATACAGTTTGTGATTGCATTTCACACTTGTCTGTTTTGTTCTTCTTTTCTTTCTCTAAGAATGTGGATTGTAGAAATGCCGTGGATGGAGAAAAAGGAAATAAGCTCCCATGCCGAAAATACTAAAAGACATCAGCAACTCTTTTCTCAGACAAGTGTGCACGGCAGGGAGTTGTTCTTTTTCTATGCCTACAACTGGCCAGGCAACTACATTATACTTGATGGATACATTTCAGACTCATTCTTTCTTCTTTGGAACACTGGGCTTCTTATTCATATTGAAGGGCTCACAATGGGCAAGGTTAGAAAATAGGAAGAGTAATAGTAATTGAATGTTCCATTTACAACATAGGCAGGTCACAGGGGCTGAGGAGCAGAAACAGGTTTTCATGCAGAGTCAACTTCCACAACCCAGGTGAAGTTGCTACTGAGAGATTTCTGATCAAATGAAACTCCTGGAGCTTTAGCTTTTAAATGATGCTTATTTTCATTAGAGCGATAATGAATGCCTGAGAGAATGATGTCTGCATAAAACCGAAAGAACAACACAGCAGCAAATGTTGTCAAGCCACTGTGGTGCTTTAATGACACAGGCAGGGCTGCCGGGCCAGGGAGTTCTGACTGTCATACAAAACTTGAATAAGCAAGGAGCATCCACAAAAATTCACTCTGTGCCTCATTTTTTCTTACACACATGAAATATTTCAAGTTCATTTTGAGGATGAACAGATAGAAAAAGGAATAGAAAATATTAATATACATAGGATCTTGGTAATTGACTATATGTTTCTGGGCTTTTAAAATGTCCAAATGTCCTTTTCTATTTATTCTGTGATTTAAACCACAGTAACAGGAATATGGCTACTCTTGCTGGTGCTAAATGGAAGGATTTGCAAATTTTAAGAAAATAAAATCTTCTTATAGTAATATAACAGCTCAAAAGTCCTAATAAAAAATACCAAAATTTTCTCCTCCCATGCCAGCCTAGAATAGTTTATTGTGCTAGCTGTACTAAAATATATATATATATATATATTAGTGAAGGAAAAATTCTGGATCTGCAATTGAATGAACTCATACATTTTTAATCTTTATTGGTAAACTGACCTTGAATAACATCAAGAAATAAGGAAGTCCAAAATGGAAACAGATTATTCTACAAATCCAGAAAGTACCACTCAGCAAAACAGTGCATAGATGTTTTTGCATTATCTGCCAGTTCTATTTCTCTAATGAATGATTGCAGCCATGCTCAACACAAGCCCTCCTTCCAGGCCCACCAGACCTGCTGGGAACCTTCCCTCACATCATCACCTCAGTCATTAAAAAATATATATATAATCACCATCATCACTGAAGCCTTACAACCCCAGAAATTTATTCTCTCCTTTACATTTGCTGATTTCATTAAAAATTCATTTTGTATTTAGCATACAGAAATATGCCTTATTTTCAGGTAAGGTCTCTTAGGGCAGGCAAAATAAAGTAAACTGATGATTTCATCTAATGTTCAGCTTGTATTTAAGATACAGAAATTTACCTGACTTTCTAAGTGAGGAATCTGGGGATAAGCCAAGTTAGAGGGAAATGTCTAAATTCTCATCCTAGTGACCACACCTAGGTCATCTGAGCTAATTCTGTTTGTATGAATCTCTGATTCTTAAGGAAGCCCTGGCGATTCTGGCAGGTTTGTCCAGACTGAGGCTGAAACTATTCTCCTTAGCAACAGACAACTCATCCTTTCTCCTTTACGCTTTCCTGATGTGTGTGTGTGTGTATACACGAGTATATGGTGTGTGCGGGTATGTATGTATGTATGTATGTATGTATGTATGTATGTGTGTGTGTGTGTGTGTGTGTGTGTGTGTGTCTATCTATACTCTTCATATTGTTCTCTCTCTCTAGGTGTCCCAGGTCAAATTACTCAAATGCTTTCTCCAGCTCTTTCTGTTAAATAAAGAATGCTCACCCTCAATAGTGGCCTCTTAACTCAGAGTTATCCCTCTCTATTCCAGAATATATTTTTTTACCCATTCAGTTCTTTGAACACACTTATCCATACAAAACCTATCTGCTTCTTTAACGTTGGTAAATTCTTTCCCAGCTTTCCTGAGGTGTAATTGAAAAAAAAAAATTGTGTATACTGAAGATGTACAACATGATGATTTGTGTATACCGCTACACTGTGAAATGATTAGCACAATCAAGCTACTGGACACATTCATAACTTCACAGTGTTACATGTGTGTGGTGAGAACATTTAAGATCAACTCTTAGAGAACTTTAAGTATACAATACAGTTTTATTACTATAGTTACCATGTTGTACATGAAATCTGCAGAACACATTCCTGTTATAGCTGAAGTCTGTACTCTTTTATCAAAGTCTCCGGGGTTAATTGCTATCTATTGTAAAAATAACCTTTATAAAACCCATATGTACACAGCCCAATATAGCAGTAGATTCTCTTTTAATAAAAACTGAGGTGACTAAAATAGACTTGCCTCTGAGAATGGGGCAATTCACAGAGTGACTGTTTTATAAAAATAAGCAAATCAATCATTTCCCAAAGAAGGAATATTTAGCAAATGAACCCTATCAGTATTTAGTATCATTTAGCCACCATGGGTTAAATTACACAGCCTGCAGTTTTGAGTGAATTATGTTGCTATTTCCAGTTTACTGGAACATAGAGAAGATTCTCTATGTGTAGTCTTGAGAGTGTTGCAGATGGGAGTTAAATTTTGAGGAAAATATCTTGGTCCAAAGAGCCCTGACCTAGAATGGTTGAACTGAATAAAGAAGAGCTAATGGAAAGAAAGGAGGGAGGGAGGAAGAGGGGAAAAAGCAGGAAAAAAAAGAAGAAGAAGAAGAAGAAGGAAGAAAGGAGAGAAGGAGAGAGCAATGGAGGAAGGAAAAGATGCTTAACCATAAAAAGGAGAACTAAATTGAAAAATACTGTAAGAAAATATTTGAAAGTAAGGAGAATCTTATAAGTTGATTTGGTTCAGTTAGACAGACAAGATTGAATAGAAGCAATATGGTTGGTGGCCAGAGATACATTCAGAGGAATTAAAACCCATGAAATGTAAGTGTAAATACTTTTACAAGAAAAAAAGAAAACAGTATAGAGAGATGGTTCTGAAAGTTCGTGAAGATGAATCATCTGACCAACTTGGAAGTGAAACACAAAACAAGAGTAAGAATCTGACAAATGAGTTTAACTAGCATTGATCCATTTTAAACAGTGAGTCTATGTATTAGTAAATTATTCTCTATATTGTTTGGACACTTTGGAGTGATGTTATTTATACTTTGCAATTGGGTATTTTGGCCTCGTGTTGACATTAGTTCAGGCTCAAGTCACAAACATGCAGATTATATTACTCAGCACTGTTGCTTCTTAGAACAACGTGTGGTTAAACCAGCAATATCAGATAAGTGCAGAGAAGCTGCAAGATATTATTAAACCACTTAAGTGAGAGAATGAATAACATTCATGTTGAAGGTTAGAAAGACTAGCTGTTTAAATTATACCTAATTTGGAATACTAAAGGAAAATAAGCTTTGGGAGTATAAATGTGAGGAGATAAACAACTAGATAAATGATCACAAAGGCAAATACAGCTCATAAAAGCTGAAGGTCCCTCAAAAGGTATTAAAGCTCATGGATATGCCTTCTGCCATCAGTGTCTTAATAGATATTACTGTATCAGTATTTCATTAACCTTCAAGATTATGAGATAATTATCTCCAGAATATATCCCCATAATGCTTTAACTCCTTTAAACATAACTAAATATAAAGTGTTTCTTAATGCATTTTAAAATAATTTTTAGTTTTTCGAAGGCTAAATTGTACTCTCAATTAATCTGTAAAAAGTGGTTTTAACCATATTATTTTTAAGGTTCTAATGGTTTGATACAGAAGTACCACAATATTTAGCTATCATTATACCCTGAACACTTTCAGTTGTAATATATGCTGACCATTAGACACTGTTTTTTACTAATAGTCTACTGAGTTTTCTTCTTTTTCATGACTTTGAAAAATTGAAGATTTCTTCAAAGAGAGAATGTGTTTGCTCTTTTAGTAAAGTTCAGTCTGGCTCTATTCCTGGAAATATTTTGTGTCTTGCATAGAATTTGAATCTGGTTGCTCATGAAATTCTGTGACTGATATGAAGGTAACCAGTGTCAACCACTAGAACTAATCCATCACAGACAGTTGTCATAGCACAAAGAATGTCAATTATCTCTCACAAAGAAACTGAGATGGCAAAATTGATCCAAGAAGGTGCAGCAAATTATCTTCTAAATATAGCATGAAAAGCCAGAGTCTGTGGCATTCTCAAAAGTTGCTTCCCTAAAGAAAAGTCAATGATGGTCTGTTAGACAACGCACCAGATACAGAGATTTGAGGACCTGAATAAAAGTCTTAAAAGGGGGAAATTCCAATGTATGTCAAATGGAAGAATCAAAGTATAAGACAGAGGTGAAGAGAAGCAAAGAGCTCTCAGTTATGAGCTCTTTTTCTTGTTGGCCCACTAAAATGGGATTTCCCTTAGTTTTCCAATTGAAGAGAGGAAAAGGTACTACATCCCCATAGAGGGGTGTTCTTTATTCCTAATTTACATTAAAAAGCCAATTTCTCACAGTAGGATTTATGTGGATGAGTTATGACAGAATCTAAAACATAGTTTTAAGTGATATTTCATGGAGAAGTTCAGGTCAATGCTCTGTATTAATATATAAAAGAACAAGGATAATGTATAGTTATTTGTATAAACCATTAAAGGCCAAATATTTACAATACTTTTTTTAGAATCTGGATAATTTTGTTTGAGTAAAACAAAATCTGCAACATGATTTATTTGATAATGTTTACTGAGTGCTTATTATATCCAAGCACTGGATAAGGCAAGCTGTGAAGAAGTTATTAATGTCTACTGCCCTCATGGAGTTTACATTCCAATAGAATAAAATGTCATTCTTAAGAAAAACAATACACATCTGTTATGGGATTTTTCCTTCTTTGTGGGCATTATTATAGGCCTGCTTCATTTTGTTGAGCTGATGATTCAGGGACTTTGTCCTGATGAGTTATTCAGACCTCAGCATTCTGCAATTATTTTGCAATACTAAATAGAAAAAAAAAAAGAAGTAGGGAATTGAATGAAAGCCTCCAAAGAACAAAGAAGACTAACAGATTTGATTAACAGTTTAAAATGGAAAGCAAGCATGTTTAATTCTACTTAGGGTTTAATGATATCCACAGGAAACTTGACAATTAGAAGTGAGACCTGAAGAGATCCATTTGGGTTATGAACATGTATAAATTAGAAAGTCAATGGTTATATACTGTATAAATTATAGAAATTGCATTCCAAAATATATTTTACTCTTTTATTTTGACAGGTGCAATTTAGGTTCAATTAGTTAAGAAAATTTGGATTGTATTGTTACCAATCTTACAGAATATTTCAGAAAATTGGTTAATTCTTTCCTAAGAAATAGATAGCATTCATTGATGAGCAGTGTTACTGGAATACCTGGATTTTCAGATTTACAAAGAATGATTGTGTCTTCACCAAACACCTATTTCATTTCTTAATCTGCCAATAAATGACCAAAGACACTGAAAAGATTGACTTTCCAGGTGGAGTGGTTTTCTGTAGATGCAAGAAACTCAATAATCAGTAACTATTTGTTCCATACAAATTATAAGGCAGTCAAAAAGTCATGACATTGCAAAGTTACATGATGTATAAGGGGGTGGGAGCAGAAGGAGAAAGAGTCCTTGAACCTCATTTTCTGAGCCATTTTTAAGCAATAGAGAAGCTAAGTGGCATCCCAAGGGAACAGCAGACCCAAATGTATTAATATCTCAGACATAGATTAATGTTCTTAGAAACTAAGTTTAATGAATAAACAGGATGGTTTCCCAGTGACAATTTAAGAAATTGGCATGCAACCTCCTGACACTCTGCTGCTAGGCCCTTGTGGTAGCCTCCAAGAAGATCCTTCCATGAATCCTCTCACCCAGTTCTCTCATTCTGCACTATTCCATTGAGAAGCAAAGGGTTACAGAATGTACATGTTTGACCTTGGTATTTTGAACACTGCCAAGAGCAATATTCTCTTAAATTTTCTTCTCCTAATTAGTACAAGCTGTCTCTTGCTTTTTATCTCTCTACATTTAAGTGGAAATATGAGTCAAGAAAAGACAAATTGTTCTTTGCTCCTTTCCTATCTGCCACCAAGACAAATGATGCTCCTATAGGTTATGGGAATACTTCAAGTGGCTAAGAGCCCTTTATTACTTTTTACTAGTGCCATGTGTAATAAAGGAATGAAGAATTAGCAGTACAGCACATCACTTAGTTAATGAGCACCTACTGAATTTGAAGCATTACATGTTCCTTGGTCGACCATTCTATTGTTCATTCCTTTATTCTTACATATTTGGAGTAGATGTGAATAGAGGGGGAAAAATGTGTGTGTGTGTGTGTGTGTGTGTGTGTATGTGTGTAGGGAGTTGTATGTGGGGGGAGTGGGTATGTGTATATTCTGCAAGGCAACTTACAGGTGCAGATGCCTAATGATAGTGTCAAAATGGCAAAAGGTAGTGCCAACCTCAGGAAGCACAATGACGCTCAAACAAGTCACACACACATACACATACACACCCGTACATGGCATAAAAAATGACTTCCAGATGTATTGGCATGGGAGTTCTGAACACCAAGAAGGGTCATGGAGGGGTGGTACTAGATCTGGTCCTTAAAAGAGGGAGGGATAGAGAATTATTTGTCCATATGACAGCTTAGTTCATACAGAGATCTGACTTACCACAACTCACCCCTTGATTCTACTCCAGAAAAGAGAACAGTTGAGAAATAATTCAACCACACATTTTTTATAGTTGAAAAACAAAAAGTAGACTGGAGAATGTAGACATATACAGATGATGGTGTGGTTTAAGGTGGGCTATGATATGAGAGAAGGCAACTAGAGGTGGTGGTCAGGGAGCCTTAAACTCTCTCTACATCAATTTTTTTTTCTTTTGACAAATAAAAGGTCTGTAGTAAAGGGTAATAAATTATTGACTGTTTTTCATTCTGGTAAAATATGGATGTTTATTATATTACTATTTATAATTATTTTATTTTTTTAAAGGATGGATGGAACTTCCATAGTCATAGAAAGGGAAAGGAGGAAGTCCAGAATTTGACAGTAAGTCCATCAAGATATATAAATCAGAAAATATCACTGTGGACTTTTATTACCAGAGTAAGAAATTCTGATTTTCTTTCAGTAAGCAGTAAGTAGCCTTACAAAGATTTTGAAAAATGTGATATAATAAAATTTTTCCTTTAGGATACTAAACCTAAAAAAAATTCATAAAAGGTTCAATTCCTGAAATTTTCCTATATTCATCATGTGTTGACTAACCGAATGCTATCACCTGGGCTACAGGACCAAGGAAAGGGAAGGTCAGTAGAAGTTTATTCACATTGTTCAGTGAGATGGTAAAAAGACTGAGCTAAGTAGCAGCAGGAAACAATAGATGAAAGAGGCATAAACGGGTGTAGAAAAGGGAAAAGGAGGAGTCAGGGGGAGCTCTTAGGTAAGTGATCATGTTGAGAGAAATAAGGAAGGAATCAGGAATTTTTTAAAGATCACAGATAGTTTACCCTATTTATCTACTGATGAGAATGAACAAGATAAGAGGAAAAAATGGCTGCTGCAGCGGAGAAGGGCCTCTTACAGCAGCCATGCCCTGTGGTAGGCAGAAAGGGTGGAACCCAGGACCCCTGTCAAGGATGCCCTAGATAGGGTCACTGAGAGTTCCTCCACTGTCTCTAAATATGTAGGTCTGGTAGTGGAAGTGTGTGACTGTTTCGATTGCTTCTATGTTCTCAGTGAAATAGAATGTAAGTTTGGTGGCTCAAAGAGAAAGGGCAACAGAGATGGATGCTTGCAAATGGAGAAGGCATGAGGTAGTCATCTAGGAGAATAAGAAAAAAGTTTGTTAAGGAAATGAAAAGGGTTGCTAGACAGAGCTAGGAACTGACTTGAGGATGACACTCCTTTATGTAAGATAAGATCAGGGAGCACTGGTGCATAGTTTTCTCCAAACATGTGTAAATGCTAAGCATGAGAATTGAATATGACCAGGTTGGGTTTTGCTGGCTTATAAGAAGATGCAATGAAAGGGGCCAAGGAATTGAACATGTAAGCAAGAGGCAAGCGTAAAAATGGACTACAGAATCTAAGTTTAAAGGAAGGAATAAGAGAATTTGAGGGAGGTGAGAAAATAGATGGGGTGAAAAAGTGGTATGACCCAAGGACTGAAGATTTCAGACTGGTGAATCAGTTGTTTAGGAAAGGGACTAGGAATGTGTTAGAAAAATATGAAGGTAAGATCAGAGAGTAGATTGCTTGAAATTAAGATTATGGAGGGAGAGCTATTAGTAGTAATGACAAAGTAGGGATTTATCCCATTCCCCATGAGAGTGGACAGCTGATATAAAGTGAGGACAAAATTCTAGCCAAAATAAAAAAAGAGAAAAAGGAACCAAAAACTCAGGATATTCACAGGATTATCTGCATGAATACTAAAATAAAAAATTGTGACACAAGTAGTAATGGGGTGAATTGTGTGATAAAAATCTTCAAGAAATGAAGAAAAATGGTCTGGGATGTTGGTTAGATAACTGAAATAAGTCAGGGTAGTGGGTACTCTGCTGGTAACAACTTCAAAAGAAATCAGTGGTCTGGGAGGAGACAAGGAGAAACAAAGGCCTGGAAGTGACAAGAAAAATCAGGAAGGACAATCATCCTAACTCCAGACCCAGCAGGATGAGGAGCATGAGAGGGAAAACCACCACTGCTTGAGAAGACGGCTTTCAGTGTCCTCACGGGAGAGCTAGACTTCAGTGAGAGAAAGAGGAAGGGACTTCTCTGAGAAGAGCTTAAGCATAAAGGGAGTTTTCTGATGACCGACTGTGTATTGCAAAGGGTGCAGAAGAGGGCCGGGGGTTGTGGAGGGAGGGAGGCGTAGGCTAATCACAGGTGTCTGAGCGGCTTGAGGGTGAGCATCCATGCAATGAGATGACTTGGGTGTCTTGGGTCTTCTTGTGTGGCTGACAGAAATTCAGATAAAAGGCACAACGGGTTAACACTGGCATTTTCTACGGTGGTCTATGGCGCCATGTGGGGAGAAAACTATCTTGACAGAGGACAAGTAGCTCAGAGTGTCACTTCTTCTTTTGCATCGAAATACATTGAAGTCAAAGAGGAGCACCAAGAGCATAGGAGGACCCTTTGAATGTTCCCTTCAGCTCCTTCAGGATGATGGGTTGGAAGAGGATTGATCTTCCTGGGAGTTCATGGGCCTCTACTAGCACCTTCTGCTATTTCTTCCCCACCAAGAGCTTCAGTGCCTTGTGACAGCCAATCCGATATCTTTCAACAGTAATCTGTTCTGAGCTGCTATAGTTTTTTTCTACCAAACACATTTCCACCATTTCCCTACCCTCACCCACTGTGCAAAACTGTCCTGGGAGTTATGCGTACAGTGAGTTCCTCAAACTGGACAAAAAGGAAGGCATGCCCTGGAGAGAAGTTTTTGGAAATAGGAACAGAAAGAAGATAACAGTCTCTAAGCAATATTCTAGTGCCCACAATAAGATAAATGGGCCAGGGAACTAATACAAGTCAGAAGTGAGGAAACTAAACAATGGCAGGACAGTGACACCACAGTTGGGTGCCTCAGTTGCTAGCAGTGGAGAAAGTGGACAAGTTAGAGACAGGAATTTCAAAATCTCTTTTGGAATCCTCTGGTTTAGATAAATTAAACAGGACTTTTATCTTTTATACGGGCATTTCAAACAGGAACTACAACAAAGTAGTGGTCATTAATGACTTTAATTTGTTAACTCTGTATCCTTTTGCAAAGCAAAATGACACGTTAATTGCCAAACCAAGGCTTGGAAGGCCAGATGTAGTCCTTAAGCACAGCTGAACACATGGACACAAATGGCCTGTTCCTTTTTCCAACAATCAAGGATTCAATTGGTTAAACTGACATTACTTGAACTTTGACTTCCTTTATAGAATAAACAAATTCAACCAGAAAATGTTAAATGGCCGTCTATCACAGATAGGGTGGGAAACCCACAGTAGGATTCAGGACAAGGAAGATGATCATTCCCCATCCTTGAGGTCTACAGTCGTTCCTAGAGCGCCCCCTACACTTCGAGGCCCAACAACGGCATTCGCAGTCTGTGCCCCTTCTGAGGTCATCAGGCACTCCCACCTCCTACTTGAGGTGCCCAGGTTTAGTGACAGTCATTTCAGAGAATCTCCTTATGCAACTTCATGTGTGTCAAGGTCAATGAAATATTAACGTGTATTTCTTGACTCTCAAGTTTATATTTTGATTTCAAACTCCAAATGCTATAGGTGTTTTCATTTTGTTTTTATGTGCATTTACATATGTGTATAAAAATATATTGTATTGTATGACTAATCACTTCTTTTAGGCTCATGAGTATACATTTCCCAAAGACAAGTATTTTCAACTTCCCAGTGTTGCAAATATCCTGAATAACTGTTATCCTGGAAATATGTTATTGACCCATCATCAACAGCAGCAAGGAGAAAACAGATACGACTCTGATATGCTTAATTTATTATATTTTTAGCAATTTTCTGGGAAGCATTCTGCATGTGAAGCAAATTTCTATTAGATGGAGATTATTTTCCAAGTATCAATTCAGCTAAACCATTAATTCCTTAATGGTTTTTTTTAAACATGAATAATTAATTTTAAGGACATTTTTGAATGTTCCTTCAAAATATGTTCATATTCATTCCATTCAAAGAAAAAAAAAACCAGAAACCTTAATGATTACCTTTGTAAACCTGCCAAATTACCAGCATAAAACATATTGGTCTTTCATTGCATTGAATCATGAATCATTTTCCTTTCTTAAGGGTTTAGGGGAACTCAGTGTATAAATATTTTCTAAAGTATTTCCTAGAAGTTTCCTTGGCCTTCCAAAGATAATGAATTGCCCTTTTGTGTCAACCTCACTTCACCCATAAGTCCTAGGTAACATAAAAAAACATACAATCTATTTAATCCTATCACTCACACACAAAATCCTATGTCCAAGTCCTATGTCCAACACTACATGAGCATTTTTTCCTTTAAACCACACATAAACACACCTGCCATATGCTCACAATGAAACAAATTTAAACATACCTTATTTCCACCATTTGTTTCACTTCACCATCAAGCATATGTTGATAGAAGCAAGCCATTAAAGAGATTTGAACATCATTTTTCTGATTTGTAAAATTCCAAATGATAATAAAGAACAGAATAAAATACACAAATCGTAACTTGATTAGATCCATATAATCTGGTCAACTTTTCCACAGTCAGCCAAAAGAAACCAAAAGATCACCAGCAAGAATCAAGAGGCCAGGCTCCTGGTTGATGTTCCAATACTTGCTCTGTGAATTTAGAAAGC
Organism: Phataginus tricuspis; assembly: GCA_029783875.1. NCBI lineage: Eukaryota > Metazoa > Chordata > Mammalia > Pholidota > Manidae > Phataginus > Phataginus tricuspis. Next base: position 50,418,307 of record JAQQAC010008880.1, on the reverse strand, counting down.
CTATTTCCCAGCTAAATTACCTGTGTTCCAGTTTCCTTATTTGTAAGTTACGATAATAACAACTTCCCCTATGTACCACCCAGGATTACTGTAAGAATGAATTCTCATAGATGCCTAGATACATATTAGTAAACATTTTGCAAATCGTGGAGTAAAATATGAGTGAAAATCATTATTATTGCTACAATTATTATGTTTATAAGACACATGATAGAATCAGATGAACTATTAAATACTTCGTATTTCTGTAATATTCACCCTAAAAAAGGATTATCTACTTATGCATGAGTTTACAATATATTAAGACAGAGAACGTAACAACATCCACACAATTTACACCAAAGATTCATTAACCTTCTCCAACATTCCCAGACCTCTCTCCTGCTCTTTTCTTACTACCCTACTAAAGTTTAAGGGGTTTTGAAATTAGAAGTAATAATATCATTTCATTCTTACATGCAAAGCAAGTCTGACAACTAGAGTCCAATAGGATGCGTACAAGAAACTGTGGTCTCATTTATCATGATTGTAAATTTTTTAAGTCTCTCAAAAACACTTAAAATGACTAATTAATTATTGCTGAGATAGTAAGGTTTAGATGTCTCTGGGGCTCTGTTTCTGTAACCCTCTGAGGGTTTCAATTTACAATGCTTTGTCAGTTGTTCACAGAAACAACAGGAGAGAGGAGGGAATTTATCCCCTCCAGATACCCACGTCTAGAATAAGTATACTTGGCCTGGCATGGAGGTTAGAGGTACGCAGAGTCTGAGCTTAGGTGAGAGAGATCCCTTCATCTGCATCAGCAGAACCACAAAGAGAGGAATAGATAATAAACTCGTTTCCTAGAAGTACCATAAAAAGTTACCACACACTGGAGGGCCTAAAACAACAGATTTATTCTCTCTCACAGCTCCGGAGGCCAGAGGCCTGAAACCGAGTTCTCCGCAGGGCAACCCTCCTGCTGAAGGCTCTGGGGCAGAACTTCTCTTTACTTCTAACTTCAGTGGCCCCCAGTGCTCCTCTGCTTGTGGTGACCTAATCCAACCTCTGCCTCCATCAGCACCTAGTCCTCTTTGTATTCCTGCCTCAGTTCCCTTCAGTTCAGGTTTGCAGTGTTTCTGCTAACACATCTTCTCAAAACCCTTGTGGGCCTACGATGTATGGCGAGGGGACTCACACCCTTCGACAAGCGGGCCTTGCGCAGATGTTTCCAGGACAACCCCAGCTCTACTGCTGGTGTCTGCTGAGATGGTCGAATGGACTCGAGGGTCAGACACCTAATTTCTTCAGCAAAAGGTTCTGCAGTCACACCCTTGGCCCTTCCATAGGATGCTTTCCCAAAAGTGAATTTCCTAATTTTAGCATCCTTTGCAATCCAGGTACACCAAGAACCTCCCAAACCATCAGGCACTGCTTCCTTTATGCTCAGAACCTCCTCCTTGAATCTCTCTCTTTTTGCATTTTACTACAAATGATAAGGAGAAATAAGACCACATCTTCAACACTTCGCTTGGAAATCTCAGCTAAATATCCAAGTTTATCACTTAAAGTTCTGCTTTTCACCCAACACTAGAATACAATCTGGCCAAATTCTCTGCCACTTTATATAAGAATCACTTTCCTCCAGTTTCTAACAACATTTCTCATTTCCTTGAGACATTACCAGAAATACCTTTAGCATTTATATTTCTATCAGCATCCTGTTCGTGATAATACATGTATTCTTTAGAACAACAGAAGCTCTCACTACTGCACTCTTCACTTCTGAGCCCTCACCAAAAGCACCTTTAATGTCAGTATTTCTAAACATTTCTTCAGTGCAATCTGGACTTTTCCTCTCAAGCACATCAAAATTCTTGCAGCCTTTTCCATTATCCAATTCCAAAGCAATTTCCACATTTTTAAACATGTATTCCAGGAGCATCCCAGTTCCTATACAAAAATCTCTAGTAGTTTCCTAGGGCTGTTATAACAAATTACTACAAATTTGATGGCTAAAATAACAGAAATGGAATCTCTCCCAGTTCTGGGGGCCAGAATTAGAAAATCAAGTGTTGACAGGCCCCCACTCCCCTGAGAGGTCTAGGGGTAAATCCTCCATTGCCCCTTCACCTTCTGGTGTCCTGAGGGGCTCCTTGGTGTGGGGCCGCGTGACCTCTCCACCTTCTCATGAATTTCTCCCCTGCGTCTATGTCCTCCCCACTTCTTACAAGGGTGTCAGTCATTGGATTTAGGTCCCCCTAATTCCAGGATGATCTAATTTTGCAGTCCTTAATGTGAGGCCCTATTTCCAAATAAGGTCATGTTTACAGGTATTGAGGGTTAGGACTTGGACATGTTTGGGAGAATGCCATAAAGGATACGAAGATGGAAATTTATGATTCTCACTTTCATTGTCTACCAATATCTTAGGATTTCTGGTATATCCCCTGAGAAGTATAGAAGAGATTGTCCCATCACCTCACTGTAATAATACCACGCATTTCCTTTAGGAAATCCAAGTTCATAAGTTCTAGAGAACCAGACCTCCAAACTAGACATGAGTAAGTTACAAAACCCAAGGGAATTTACTTTTAGAAAGGCTTTTAAACCTGCATATGGGCTCTGGGTGTGTGAAATGAAAGGAAGGTGGGAGGAGGAAAAGGAGCTTGTACCCATGCTTTTAAGTCAAGTGAAGAAGTTGTATAAATAGCAACTGTGGCTAGAAATACCTTGCTATCTTCTAGATCTCAAAAAAAATAAAATTCAATTTTGTGTTGATTGTCATCAGTTATTACTCATATGCCTGACAAATCTATTTTCTTTCCTGGCACTAATCTAGTGAACCCAAGCAAATAACAATCAGTATTATTGAAGAGAAGGAAAGATGTAAACAAGATGTTACAGAATACTACTGAAAATGACACATTTCTTTGAATCAAACCATTTTGCTTTATAATAGTTTTCAGTAAAGCTGGTATTACTAGCATTAAGAGAGAAAATTCCAAAGCCGATCAAGTGTGCTTTGAAGACATAAAATAGCACCCTGACTTCGAAAAGGAAGATAGGAGGGGTTCACATCTGGTCAATTAGAAATAATAACATTTGGTTCAAAAATGTTACCAGTAGTTCCATAGCTAGTGCTGTAATTTTAAAGGACCACACATTTCACTAGTTTCTGAAATTAATTACAGCAATCATAACAACTGTCTGTGGATAAACTGATGAGGTGTATCTGTTGGCAAACCTCCACCCTCTCTCCCACAGACATGTGTAACCACAAACGAAGTAAGAGATGTCAAGCAGCTTA
>JAQQAC010008880.1:50260872-50410018 GCA_029783875.1 Phataginus tricuspis | reverse complement strand
CTGTTTATGTGTGTAGACTCTCTTTTTCTCTTAATGAGTCTGGCTAGGGGTTTATCTATTTTGTTTATTTTTTCAAAGAACCAGCTCTTGGTTTCATTGATTTTTTCTATTGTTTTATTCTTCTCCATTTTATTTATTTCTTCTCTGATCTTTATTATGTCCCTCCTTCTGGTGACTTTGGGCCTCATTTCTTCTTCTTTTTCCAATTTCAATAATTATGTCTTTAGACTGTTCATTTGGGAATGTTCTTCCTTCTTTAAATGGGCCTGGATTGCAATATACTTTCCTCTTAGAACTGCCTTTGCTGCGTCCCACAGAAGTTGTGGCTTTGTGTTGTTGTTGTCATTAGTCTCCATATATTCTTTGATTTCTGTTTTGATTTGGTCGTTAACCCATTGATTCATTAGGAGAATGTTAAGTCTCCATGTATTTGTGAGCCTTTTTGATTTCTTTCTAAAATTCATCTCTAATTTTATACCTTTGTGATCTGAGAAGTTGGTTGGTAGGATTTCAATATTTTCGAATTTACTGAGGTTCTTTTTGTGGCCTAGTATGTGGTCTATTCTGGAAAATGTTCCATGTGCACTTGAGAAGAATGTGTATCCTATTGCTTTTGGGTGCAGAGTTCTGTAGATATCTGTTAGGTCCATCTGTTCTAGTGTGTTGTTCAGTGTACTTCTTTTTAAAATTGAAAAGTAGATTAGTTCTTTTGTAGTAATGAAAGTCACATGTACTTAGTGAAAAGAAAAATGCTAATGATGTAGGAATTTAGAAAGAGCCTATCCCGGTGTTGTTCCCAGATATTAGCATTGACAGTTACCATCGTCTTTATTCTAAACTTTGCCTCCTTATATTAGCCTTGATTTTGGGGAGAAGGAGGTGTGCAGGGTTGTTTGCTTTTCTGTTTGTTTTCACATAAATGATACTCTCTTGTAAGCCCTCAAAAGAGACACATGATTGAAAGTATTTACCAGAAGTGGCTGAAATACAGAAACTAAGAGTCCACTCAGGATTCACCTGATTCAGTAGGCTTTCATTTTCCCTACCCACCCCTGCCCATTTGGAGGAGGTACCTTCCTCAGTGGCACCATAATAGGCCAACCTATAAGTGTCTTTATCACTGAACCCCACAACACTGTTGTTATCTTTTGTGTGTGTTATCTCCCATTAGACTCTGAGTATCCAAACAGGATAAAATATCCTATACGCTTCTCCTCCATTCATGTGCAGAGAAGTCATAGAACTGGAGGTGGCTAAGTGCTTTATGAGCCATACATACAGCATGAATTTTGGGGTGACATCAATACCTTAATCAATACTCTTTGTTCACTATTTTTAATCAACTGCAATTTCTTACACTTTTGCTCACATGTAGTCCTCATTTTTCCCTCTTGTTCACAAGGATATCATGAGAAACATGCAGTATATGTCCCTGATTGGCTAAGCTAGTAAATCTACCCCACAAAGGAAATGAGTTCAGGCTGGCATGACTGTCCTTTTTAGAGCCACAACTGAGTTCTCCACAGTAGAGCAGAAGACTTGGTGCTTTCAGAAGTAAGAAAGCAGAGGGAGAAGGTTGCCTATGTAGTCACAAGGCACCTCAGAGAACTCTTTCTATCCAGAGGCAGGACAGGCTAAAATAGTGAATACCTCTCCTGATCACAACACAGAGGCAGAAAGAAAAGGCATGCCCCAGTGACAGGAAACTGCAGAAGGCATTTTTACAGTGATAGAGCATTTCCTTAATGTCTAGCTCATCATAGGGCTGCACCATAAATATAGGAGCAGGAATTACCCAGGAAGTTTAAAAATAAAGAGTTGATTAAGACCATAAATAATGTGTGAACCTCCTAATTGTGGATAATCTTTTTGCAATTAGTATAGTAAAGCATACAAGGGAGTGAAATTTCAATGTTTACCAAAGATGTAGAAAGATGAAGCAAAACTAGGCTGAAAGACCAGGGACAAGACAAACACATCTTTTTAGTCACACTTGTCCAAGTACAGGGCCAGCTCTTTTGTCAGTAGGAATTAGAAACTAATGCCTCTAACATACACTAGACTATTTGTAGTTAAGTGTAGGGGGTTGTGATGGCTCATCTTATGAACCAAGTCTGAGGGTGTTTTGGATGAGACTAACCTTTCAATCAGTGAGCTCTGAGTAAAGCACATTGCCCTTCACGATGTGGTGGGTGTCATTCAATCAGCTGGCCTGATTAGAACAAAAAGACCCTCTTCCCTGAGCAAGTTTTCAGCAGACTGCCTTGAGACTTCATGTGCATTGTTGGCTTGCCTGTGTTTCTAACCTGCCAGCCCACACTGCAGATCTAGGACCTGCCGGCCTCCACAATCTTAAGAACTGATTCATTATAACAAACCTCTGCCTATATGTTTATATATGTACACATGCTGTTGGTTCTGTTTGTCTGGAGAACCCTGACTAATGCAGGGGCTATGTACATATATGACATATATCTGCTTCCAAGTAAATGTTTAGTAAACAGCACATAGGGTATGCATACACTTAGATATAATCCACCCTATTTTTGAGACTATTTAGACTGTATTATTGTGCATACTACTTTAACTAAATCGGTCTTGATCCCAATTGCAGCCAACGTGCTGCTTCTGAAAGTTTGTAGGCTCTTTAAGATGCCTCAGTAAGTGTTGTTTTAGAGATGCTTCTTCCCTTCTGTCTGTAGTTCATGTCATAGCCACTCTTCTTTTCTGTCACAGACCTTATCTTCTTTTCTACAATGTTTCCAATTTACCCTTAGGAAAAGCAGAATTAGTATGTATACATTTTTATGCTATCAAAAAGAAAAAAGAAAACATCCAGGAACTTAGATTTCTGTCTAGAATTCTAGATTTTTAGATTTCTAGACATCAACTTTTAGGTACCTAGAGGTCCAGATTTTTAAGGGATCGATTGTACTGGACCCTCTGATGTCAATTTGGCATCACCTGTCACCAGTCCTGGAACTTCCTTGCTCAGAACGTGCCTCACCATACCATTCTGGGTAACAGTGTACAAACCGGAGACCCTCACTTTAAAGGGCAGAAAAGGAGAAAGTAACGTCTGCTGGCAGCAGGGGCAGTCACTGACTTAGATAACTGTATGGGCTTGCTTGGGTTGCTGTAACAAAATACCTCACCAAATAACACATTTTTCTTCTCATAGTTCTGGAGGCTAGAAGATGAGATCAAAGAATCAGCAGGTTTGACTTCTGCTGCAGCCTCCATCCCTCCCTATGCAGGGCTGCCTTCCACTGTGCTCGCGTGGCTGCCTCTGTGTGCCTGCACATTTTGAATCTTAACCTGTTCTTAGAGGACACCAGTCATACTGGGGTACAGTCCACCTAATGACCCCATTTTAAGTCAATTACCTCTTTAAATGCCCTGTCTCCAGATACAACCTCCACGAAGTAGAGGTTAGGACTTCAACATGTGAACTGGGGAGTGGAGGGACACAATCCAGCCCACAAGTGTTCCAGGCAGATAAAAGTGTAGAGATTTACAGCAGTTTTTAGGGAGATTGATTCCAGAGAATCACCCCCTTTTTGATACCTCAGGCATATAAGTGCATCATCCATACTTCCAGCCCTTCCCTAAATGCCTGAGACGCACAGCAGCTTTCAGGTACCCTCCAGTCACACAGTCTCTCCTAGCAGCAGTTTCCCTGGTCTTTGCCCCAGAGTTCTCAGAATGGTTTTTGAAAACCCAAGTTCCATGTGTTAAAACTCTTTTCTTTGGAATACTGAGAGGGGTTTCTAGCACATTTAACATATGCTAATTCAACCATATGACTTCAGAAGAGGGAAAAAAAAAGAGAGAGAAGGATTTAAAAATGTAAATCATGTTAGTGATTCTGCATATATCTCAGACGGAATGTAAGACTGAGGACTGAATCTCTTGTTCCTTCAGTGAATCTCATTACTTACGCCTTTTATAGAATCACTCCTTGCTGAATTAAATCTAATTCTTCATGAAACACCCCTTTTTGTACAATAAAGTCCCTAACTACAAGCCAGTGTTTTGATGTTTAACTGAAGAAATAGTCACCCATTCGCAACGAAGATTGATCGGACAGTGTTGGACTTACTCAAAGCTGGAGTGTAATATTAATGCAGAGACTTCTCAGGAAATTTTCAAGGACAATTTTGGTTTGGTGCAATATTTGCCTTATTCTTCCACTTAGAGCCTGACCTGGAACAAGATGCAACTCTACTGAATATAAAGCTATAAATAACTATGTCCAGGCAGTAGTAATATATATGGAAAGAGTTGGCAGGGTTTCTGGGGAATAGTAACTAACTGGCAACTATTAGAAATCTTAGAGGGTATGGTTAAGAACATGGACTTAGGTGCCAAATCTCCTGGGTTAAATCCCACCTCTGCCTTACTAGCTGTGGGAAACTGGGCAAAATATTAAGTTAGTGTTTTTTTAGTCTCTTGTCTCTGCTTTCTAGAATGGGGATGACTACTACTCAGTAGGTTATTATGGGGCTAAATATTACATATGTTTATAATATGAATAATATTGAAATAGTGCCTGCACATAGGATAGTTTATGATTATCAATATTTGTTTTATTCTTCTCCCAATCTCACTCTCTTTCAAAAAACACTTTTACTAAAGTATAACACACATACTGAAAAATAACACAAATCATAAATATATCACTCAATGAATCAAAAGGTAAGTATATGCATGGAACTTGCACCTTAGGTCGTGAACTATAAATATGCTTCCTTAATCATTACATACCATCTTCCTCCCAACAACTATTCTGATTTAAACCATAGATCATATTTGAGGTTTTGGAAGTTCATACAAATGGAATTACAATATCCACTCTTTCACTTCAAACTGTGTTTGTAAATTCATTCAGATTGTTCACATAGCTATAGTTCATTTATTTTCATCACTATATAGTATTTCATTATTTAAGCAGATCACAATTTGAATTTCTGTTGGGCTTAAACTTAAGAGTAAAACTGCTGAGAAACTCAAACATGTGTGCTCCAAGAGACCTTTGTATGAAAGCTTAGAGTCATAATTAATAAAAAACTAGAAACAATCTAAATGTCTATTAACATTTAAGTAGACTAGATAAGTAAATTGTGATATTTATGAATACACAAAAAGGTTTTCCAAAGTACTTGAAAATCTTATTCCTACCAGTACTATATAAGTTTTAGCATTTTGCCTTCCTGTTGGCTATTCCCTTCTTTTTTAATTACTGCTTATCAATTTCAAGCAATTCAACAAACTATTCTTTATCCTGTCCATGGCTTGGCACTAAAACAGGCTCCAACCATGATGCCAGATGGGGACATTTTTTAACCAGCTGTGACATATTTTATCACTGGGAAATTTTCTTTAAAAAGTACTGTTGTGATAAATAGTAAGTCCTTCAGTACTAGGGAAAGCTTAGAAACCAATAACTCAACTTTACTTATTATGATGCAAACTATTAAGAATTTATCACTGACAATCCACAATATCCTACTTGATTGTTAATATAAGATTTTGCCCCTTCCTACATATTCTTAAGGATTGCTTGATCTTTCTTTTATTAAAGATTCCTATTCTTTAATTTATTTCATTCCCACAGGGCTACTGCACTTCTCACTGAAATATGTGTTACTGACTATATTATTTTTGCTTCCAATTACTTATCATACATCAATAGCACTTTTGCATCATGATATGTTTAAAAGGAAATTTTAATTGTCATTGCACAGGTGTTGTGAACATCCCATAACAGACAATGGTGATGCAGCAGTCATGACAGTCACCATTATTAAAGGCATGTATGTAAGGCATTGTATGAAGCGCTTAGACAATATAGATTAATTCTGGTAACAACCTTAAGATGGAGACATCATATAAATTAGTTTTTCCTGATTATCTCTGTTTTCTTCATCATAAACTTTATTGCAGAGCCTGGCATGGCTTTGAATTTTTGAGGGGGAAAAAAGAAAACTTATACTGAAAGATCATTGAGCAATAGAGATTTTGTAAAGGTGTCAAGGAGACAGAGGCATTTTGGCTCTTTCACAAGCAGCCTCCTTTTACCCACCTCCTTTTCTGATCTGTCTTTTCCAGCACATCACTCATTTCTACCCCTCCTCTCTCTCAAAGTCCTGATTGTGCAAAGTAGCATCCTTTTTCCCACTGAAGACCCAGGCACCATTGTTGCAAATAATCTGAGGGATCTTGCTTCTCACTAGCTACCAAGAAAAAAAAATTATCTATTGCTACAGATGTAAATCTCTAATTTAACTGTGATAAGGTTTAGAGAAATAAAACTGCCTGCTCTAGGCTACTTAACTGGCAAGTGGCTGCACCAAAGCCAAATCCAAGATGCTGTGACATTGATGGCCTCCAAATTTACCAGCATGTTTTTTGTTTATTTTAAAATATAAATTTTGAAAGCTTCAGGAAATTCACTAAGATTGTGGTTTCTTGTCTGATTTCACTTTCTAGTTATTCTCCAATCTTGAGTCACTGTAAATCAACTCACGTGTCAATGGACCTTTTAACCTTTAAACGAAATACATAATTCAGGGAGGAAAACTTCAACTCTTAAGCCACCCAAGGTAGGGCAGACATTGGGTGCTACCAGGCAAGCTATGCAGGAAACTCAAGAGTTGCCACTGAATGTTTAAATAATCATTTGATGGATGCAGCTTCTTGAAGTAGAAGTCAGAAGATCCTCCAAATAGCAGGAAAACAATTTGACAGTAATTGAGAAATCCTAAGATCCAGTTCTATGTGTAGAAGGAATTGATCACTGCTTTTAAGCTATGATTTCGGAAAGGCCACAGATTCAGTGTTTCCCAATCCCTTCTTGAGGATACCTCAGTAAAGGAGGTGGTGCCTTCATTCCATGACTAGAGTTTAGGCTTTAATTTAACTAGCTGTTGACAGATGTGGTGCATCGACTGATGGTCATGATCAAAACCACCTAGCCATAAACATAAAATAAAACATCCTCTCTGGAGAACACATGATGTGAAAACAGGTGGTGTGACTAGGGAACCGAGTACCTAGAGCCTGTTTGTTTTGGTATCACATGGGTTAGAATAAATTTAAACAACAAAATTGCAGAGTGTTAGTGTTAGAAAGATTCTTAGGGCTCCATGTATCCATATCAGGGTGGGGTTTGGGAATCCACATAAAGTTTGAGAAAAGCTCATTAAAGGTCATAAATTCTTTGCCATTATTGTTTTTATCATTCAAACTTAGAAGCTAAGACTGTCCACAGCTCGACGTTGTGCATGAAGTCATATAAGCCAATGTGGTAGCATCAAGTGAGGAAGATGCAGGAGAGTCAAGCCTGGGCACTGGGTTCTTTAAGATTATTTCACATCCCTAAGGGACAGCTGCTTATTCGGTCTATGAGTATAGCTTGCTCTGCATTGCCACCGCAGCTCACTGCCACTGGATCACATGGTCCATTTGTTTGAAATGGGTTCTCTGTCTGCGATGGCTACAAGCCAGATGCTGTCCGCTGTCGTGGCTCTGCAGCAACCCCATGCTCTGCCGGCCCTGGAGAGTGAGTTCTTAGGTGGGCTGCGTGGACGGAAGCTCCCAGGCAATGTTCTGAGAAACCACACACCAGCTCAGAGAGGTTATACCATCTGACGGTCTTGCAAAGAACAAGATTTACATCAGCAGAACTGGTGAGTTGCCCCATAACTAGTGCATGGGCAGTGTTAATCATGGTACAGAATACAATACTGCTAAACAGTAGAAATATGGGTTGAAGTCTGACAGAAAATAATTACATGGCTATGATGAATACAGTTAAACACGAGTGGGTGAAATTTCAAAGCATCACATGGGGATTCAGCTGTCCAATTCCCATGAATGCTTTGAAAATGTATTCCTCTCTGACTGATTTTGTATCAAGAAGTAAATAACAATCTTGAGTTTATGGGCTCCATTACATTTTTTTTCTTCTTGTCAGCTCTATCCTACTTTCTCCACTGATGGGAATTAATTTATAGCAGAAACACTTGGTACACAACATTTTTTGTTGTGCCCTGCAGTGTGCTTTGATCTCAGAAGCTCTGAATTTCACAGCTTTAGGGTCCTGTTCAGCGTGAGCCTGAAGATTTCTTTGAAAGATACTTTCATTGGTTAAGTTTAAAATAGCACATGGACAAAATGTTATAAATTTAAAACCTGAGAATTTTTCATGCTGTTTTAAAAAATAATGACAAATATGGCATTTCCTTTAATCTGTCTTCAATTATAAAATAATCCTGATTTCAGAGAGGTTTTTTTAATGCACACCTTAGAACTGACAAAATCTTTAAATACAATGGGCTACAGGTCAAAAGTGACTTTTAACTAGCTTTATATTCTACTATTTAAAACTCAGATGTATTTTACTGGTATCATCAATTTATACCCTCTTTTATATTAGATATAAGTATGGTTTTTGTATGTGTGCCCTATAGGTGCTGCCTCTAAAATACGCCTCAATTCTGTCTACTTTTCCTTTTACACCTGCTTCCATCATGCCCAAGCCACACCTCACTATCATCCCTAGCTTGGACTACTGGAATGGCTTCCCAATGGTTTTCCTGCTTCCATGCTTGCCCCAGAAACCCTTCACCATAAGGCAAACAACCTCAAGGGGATCCTTTCAATAACTTCCTATTGCCCTTGCAATGAAATCCAAACTCCTCACTGAAGCCTATGAAGCTGTGAACAGACTCACACCTGCCCACTCTCTTGCCTCCCATCTGTCCATCTCAATCTCTGCTCCATCAGTTCAGCCTTCTTTCATCTGATAGACCAGTACAAGATTTTTCCTTCCTTAGGACATTAAGCCATAGGACTCTTTCTGCCTGGATGTCCACCCTGTTGTCATCATTGTATTCTCTAAGTCTTTAACTTTTCAGTTTAGATGTTACTCCCTCAGAAAAGTCCCTGCCATCTAATTTAAAATAGGTCTTTTCCATTATTCTTTCTCTCAGCCCCTAATTTTCCTTCATAGCACTTATACCTAGCTGAGAACTATACAATGTTAAGAAATGTGTATACATTTTTATGCATCACCTTATTTAAAATAGCTGATATGACATAACTTTTTACTATGTGCTGCCTTGTGATAAGGACCAAGGCACAGAGCAGTGGGATCACTTGTGCAAGTTCTCACACCTGTAAGTGACGGCCAAGCAGAGAGTCTCATCTTAGAGCCCATCTTCTTAATTTTGAGACTATGGAGCATCCTCTATAATAGTAATTTTACTCTTATTTTTTCCAAGCCAAGGGTGCTCGCCAGGAGGTGCAGAATGAGCCTGTAGAGGAATCGGCACTCTCCGACAATCAGTTATACATATGTGTTTATCCTGTTATGTTTCCCCAGAACATCAATAAAGGAAACCTAATGCCACTTAACATCTCTTCTGCTTGGTCCTTGCAGTAGTGGTTAGTTTATGGATAAACTAGATCCCATCCTTCCTAGAAGGTCTAGTCAACTCCAGCTATTTCTCAGATGTCTTTATTGATTTTTGCATTGCTTCTGGCTTGTTTTCTGCACATCACTTTAGTGTCTTACTTGACAGCCCTCTGACCTATTCACTACAGAACTTTTGTTCAGGAATGTACTCACCTGCCTGCACAATAGAGCTGAATTTCTACAGTATTCTGATTATTTGACACTTTAAAGAGGTGTCCATATATATGTGGTGGAACTTTCCATGACCATGATTCAGTAATACTTAGCAAAAAGGTCTCAGAATGATGAATGCAGCATACTTTCAACTCATAATTTCGTTACATCTATGTTAACTGGCCTATTTGGTTCAATTACTAGGTATTATTGAGTATTTTCTATCAAGCTTGAACAGTACTAGTAATACAGTGGAGATTAAAAATATACAGTGCCCTCAAAGAATGCATGACCTTATGCAGAAAAAAAGTTTCATTTAATAAATACTTTAGATAATTAGGATAGGATACAGTCAAGAGCTGCAGTGAATATTGTAAATGGGTGTGCAATTGGAATGAAAAGAAAACATTCAGCTATGGACAGGGATTGAAGATGAAGGCTTTATAAGCATGTAGATATTTGGCTGATTATCGGAAGCAGTGTGGTGTAATGGTTAAGAGCATGGGCAGTTGCAGTCAAAAAGCCTAGAATAAAATTTGGATTTCTCCACTCACTGACTGAATGTCCTTGAAGAAGTTACTGGATTTCGATGGCACCAATTTATTATAAATTGAGAATAATAATAGTATTTACCTCATTGGGTTGTGATCAGGATTAAGGTGAATAACATATATAAAAATTAATTTAGTGGTGGGACACAGAATGTACTACATAATGGTAGACACAATGTGTAAATATCATTGACTCATACTAAGAAGGATGGGTGATATTTGCATGGGATGATGGGCTAAGGCAGAATTTCAGGAAAGGGAATATCAACAAAGGCCAGGAGCTGGGAATGAGCATGGAATGTCTTAGGAAGGAGAAAGGACCTGCCTCAGTGGAATGTAAATAGTCTAGTACCTTGTATTAGACACTCTGTTCTACCATTTTATTTTGGACAAAAAGAAAAACTAATGCAATTGCAATTTACCAAGAATTTCACCTGTCTCCAAAGAGAATTCAATACCATTCTCACTTTGAAGGGTAGATTCTCATCTGCACGGCACATTGCTCCAATCCCATTCCCGCCAGTCCTCCAAGAGATGCTCTCACTTTCTTAATGCAGGTCGTTATCTCCTTGTCAAACAATGCCTCAGTGCAAGGAACAGGTCCAAGTTACATGAATATAGATACAACTTTTAGCTTTGGCCCTTTGATATGCCAGCAATCCAAAGACAGAACAAAGTAGAATATATGTCTCTGCCTTTTACCCAGCTTATGGTATACAGAGTAATTCTTTTCATTTTCATGATATTGTCTTTGTATCCTTTGCAATGAATTTTAATCAGCAGCTACAGTAAGATGTTCAAAATCTGAGCCTTTCCATGGAGGCATGGATGACAAACATCAGGCTTGCTGCATAAAAGTGGGCAAGAGGCTGAACTGCATTGAACTAATTTCTTCATATTAGAAAAATTACTCCTTATTTCTTTCTACAAACAACAATTCTCCTGCTTCACCATTTCCAGGGAGTCTGTAATGTGGAAATACAGTCAAATGACCTGCGAGAGAAACAGTGTTGGGTATTCTCAGAAAGATACTGTAAGCGCCTCTCCGTTTTATCTGAGAAGCTCATAATACCTTCAGAGAGTCACATGGCTAGCAGGTCCTTCAGGCCAGACTTTGCTTTAATCCCTTCTAATCCTCACAGCATCTCTGTTCAGTCAGTATTATTCTTCCCTTTTAGTCCAAAGCACACAGAATGTGCAGAACCCTCTGTACAGCTTGTGTTGCCAGGTATCCCATGCCTCACTGCCCTGTGCCATTAAGATTCCTGATTATCCCACACTTGAGGTGCCGTGGCTAAGGAAGAAGAGAGAGGGCTACAAATTGTGCGGTGCTGACATGCACCCAGCTTAAAGAGAGAAAGGGGGAGCAAGGTGTAATAGTTCTCACTCACACAATCGGGGGCTTCCTGGAGAAGAGCTAGATGATCCAATAAGGGGCAGGGGGCATTCTGCCACTTCTGGCTTAATGTTCAAATGCTTAATATGGGCACATTTTGCCACACTGGACTGTGTCTATTGATGGCAAAATATTCAAAGAAAAAACAGAATGCAAACAATCATTTCAAACTCTAGGATTCTGGAGTTATATTGACAGAGAGCCATGAGATTGAGCGAAATGTATTCTTTCCTTTGGGACATACTGGCATCCCACATAGAGGTGGTAACTCCTCTGATGGGTAAAAAGTGTACAAAACAGAGCATCTACCCGCTTTAGCTTCTGACTGGCAAATACCTGCCTGCAATGATATTAGGGGATTAGAAGCCTCAAGCAGCCAGTTCTTGGGCATGGCGGGCTCCATTCTTCCTATTGTGCACCGACAGACCTCAGCCAGCCCAGGCTGTTAGGATGTCACAGCAGTGTCCACAGACCAGGGCATGCTCACAGACAATGCCAGAGAGACAGTGGACTGCCCTATCTTGTTGCCACCTTTATGCATTGAAGTCACATTTTTAATATAGCCAGATAGTCTCTTAAAAAAAAACAAAAGAAAACTTGCTTATTAGCCTCGTATGTACCCTTCCTGAGAAAGTAGGAAGGTTCAGGTATGCAACGGAACGTTTGGGGGCATCCAGATACTGAGTTAGTGCCTGCGCTCATCCAAATCCAATCTCTGTTGAGCCCCCAACCTTCAAAATTCTGCAGCCAAAGACAACTGGAAACTGTATAAATCATAATTTTGCTCCTGGGTACTTAGCCACAGTGATGAAGTGCTTAGTATCCTGTGCTACCTGCATCCTGATGGGTCATAAGCTTTTCTGGTTTTTCTGAGACTTCACTGAAAGTAAAGAGATAGACAGCCTGCTCCATCGTTAGTATTCAGGACTGAGAAGGACTGCTCCGTAAGCCATCGCTTATGCTTTCCTGTCAGCCCAGACTTGCAGGGAGGTCCTGCTAGACTGGGTCGCTTTAGAATAGCATCCAAAGTGATCCAGAAGTAAGAGGCCACAGAGTGGATAATGCCTGTGATGCTCTTGACAGCTGCCTAGGAGTTCCTCACTGCTAGGAGTCCTGAGGTGATTGTAACTATGATGGCCATTGGCAACATATAGAGAAGGTAGAGCTCACTTGTGCCTTATATAATCAATAGCCATGCTTTTTGTTCTCAGTTTTCCACTATGCCCCAAGTCGGCCTACCAGTAGTCATACATAAGTTTTCTGATGTTGCATTAGTCCCAGAAGCATGGTAGGGAAAGAGCTGACATCTGGCAGCACAGATCCTGTGGGATTTACAAAACTGACAGATGTCACACGTAAGAATGATGCTTTGCATTTGACACCCAATGGTGTTACAAAAAAGTAACTTTTAATGCAAACTGAAAATCAGATTTCAACATCCTTTTAAAAAATAAGTTGATATTCTAAAGCATGTCTCTTACAACTTCCATAAGGATTTTTGCTACATTCATGCTTCAAATAACATTGGAACATCTTCTAGATATTGAATTCAAAGAGTAGTTCATAGAAAGCAGACTTTAGGTTTGACTAGAGCTAATGTCTTTTGAGTTGATTTTGGAATTTCTTGTCCCATTTTAAACAGGAACTGGGGGATGGTTAGTTTGGAAAGAAAAAAGATAAAATAGAGCTTCTTAATAACAAGTATGACATTTTTATTGTTCTCACTCGCCCTAAGTTTCTTTTTCTTGACACCCACATATAGTGGTGTTGTCTCAGACAGTCACAGTGGGGCACAAATGAGCCTATGTGATTCCAGAGAGCCCTCTCTCCTTTAAGCTTTCTTGTTAACTCATGTACGAAGGCCAGAGCATAATTAACACTAATTTAAGAGGGTCTCTTACTGTTCTGACAACCCTTAATCTCTGGAGAAAGCAGAAGAGGCAGGGGCAGTAGAAATTATTTTTCTTTTCCTTCTAGAGTTAACTATGTATTGCAGCAACTTGATTCTGGGGAAAAATGTGTAAAAGTACTAACTATATATATGTATATTTGTCATCTAAATCTGTTTTCATTCAGCAAGAATTTACTGAGGGCCTATTATGTTCCAAGCATTAGATTTTGGAACCCTGGCTAGAGAAATGAAGAAGAAAAAAAGCTCAGTCCTTATGGAATTTTTAATTCCAGTAGGACAGATAGATAATAAGCAAGAAAAATAAATAAAATATGTACCATGCTAAGTAATGATAGTGTCTAGGAGAAAAAGGACAGATCCAAGAATGTTGGAATTTTAGGTAGGATATACAGGACAAATCACTGAGAAAATAATTTTTGAGTAAATATTTAAAGAAAATAAGGAAGCAAGCAACACAATTATCTGGAGAAAGAGCAGTCCAGAGAGAGAAAATAGCAAGTTCAAAATCCCTGAGACATGGCATGTTCAGGAAATAGCAAAAACACCAGTGTGCCCAGAGCAGAGCAAGTGATGGCAGGGTAGGAGGAGAGGTCAGTGGTCAGATCCCACAGGGCGCTGGAGGCCACTGTAAGGACTGCTTTTTACTGTGCATGAGATGGGAAGCCAGGAGAGGCTTGTAAGCAAAGTAGTGACTTTATTTTACATTTTCATATTATCAGACAGGCTGATATGCTGAAACCAGACTAAGGAGCAGGATGGGGCACCAGGTAAAGAGGCTACTGCAGTCAAAAGATGATGTGTTTTGTCTCAAAATATTGACGGTATGGACCTGCAACAGGGTTGGATTCTGGATATATGCATATATACTGCATTAGTCAAATTTAACACTAGGTCAAATTAACAACTACTGGAAAGCCCTTTTAGACACTCAGACACTCATAGGGTACACAGACCATACGATGTCCTCTGCCAACATATGCAGCGAAAAGATCTACATAAATTCATATTCATTCCCTACTCTCATTTATGTTCTCAACTTAGGTTGCATATTCTTAGTTATCCCATTACCAGAAACATCTTGAACCAAACAAATTTGATGACTTAAACTTAAGTTCCATAGGAAAAACATGTTCGATATATGCATAATATTAGAATACATTTTCATACTTTAGTGTAATTACTAAGTGGAAATTCACCACTGGCATCTAATATTCATACTCTAACAATTTCTTGCATGACTGCATAATTTGTGAAAAATGCTGTAAACTCTGGTTCTCCTATGCCATACCTGTCTCAAAGTATTAGAATTTAGTCCTAAACAGAATATTCCCAGCTCTTCCTGTGGAAGTCACCTTCTGCAGAATTGAGCTGCCTCAGTTAAGGTTGCATTCCCTCCCCAAGGGCAGCCCATATCAAACAACTGGTCAGTGCAGGGAACAAAAACACGACCTCCTTGCCTTGATTCACAATTCTGAAGAGCAGTGCTAGCACCGGAGCTCCCTGTGGACTTGGCCAAGGCACAGCCACATGACAGTCCAGCCTCTCCCTCTGCCTGTCCTGCCTTTCCCATTCTCTCCTCACAGGTGTTGTTTCTAAGAACTCTCACCTTATCAACTTATTGCACATAAATCTCTGTCTCAGAATCTATTTTCCAGGGACCCAAACTAAGACATTGCAACCTTATTTATAAAACTGTTATTTAATGAAATTGAATATTGAACTATAGATAGAACCAAAGTTTCAGCCACTTAAAAAAAAATACTCAAAGAAAATAAATGTTAAGTATTGGTTTTTTTATTTTAATTCTGATAATTCCCAAATTTATTACAACATCAGGTCATTATTAACCTTAAGGAAAAGGCTTTTAAAATGATCAAGTAACCAAGAGAAAATGCTTTACCATCATACAAAATGTATTCCCTACTCTGAAAATTACAGAAAACACATATGCAGAATTTAAAAGATAACTGTCCTTGGAAGTTAGAAGTCTATGACATAATAATATGAGCATGTGTATATCTTGGTAGAAGATTAAGACAGTTGTATTTGAAATTGTTCTCTAAGTTCCTTGGCTACTCAACCGTTAATGAAATGAAATAAGCTGTGTGCGTGTGTGTGTGTAGTCAAGTTCATACCTGCAAGGTGTATCTATTCATAGGTGACTATGCTTAGAAGTACTGGGAAATCTTTCATAAAGTATTTTAAACACAAATATTGCCTGCCTTTGGAGACATCTGTAAGCCACTGCCAGTTCATCTCCCAGGAAACAGAAGAGAGATTTATAATATAATGTATGCTGATAATAGCAGCAACCCTGATAATATATGACACAGATGCAGCAATTTTAACTAAACCACAAAAAATACAAAAACTTCATGTATGCATTAATAAGTCCTAGTAAAATTGAAATACAGTGAGTTGGAATTATTTCTTTCTCATTTTTTGGACTAACAACAATTCAAGATCAGAGATTTTCTTTCTGTCTGTCTCTCTCTCCTATTTTTGTTTTGGTTTGGGAATGACTTCTGTTCTTTCTAATGTTTTATAAAAGCCAGGTAAACCTATTGTTCTTTTGGGAGCTGAGAAATTATTGCATGATCACAGTAAATCACTGTAATGAGACACATAAATAATCCGAGAATAATGCTGTGGGAACAGTTCGTTGTTGTTATGATTTTACTTGTCATACTTGGGACTGTATCATTCCATTTTATAATATTAAAAATATTTTTTTAAATCTCCTATTTCAAATTACTATTTTTTCAGGAGAAAAGAACAGGCTCAGTAAGATAAAAGTTATCTCAAGATCATAAAACTACTTGTAGAATTAAAGCTGGAAATGCAAGTCTTCCTTTCAGGATGATGAACTGAAGACAAGTTTAACTTTGTTTCCTCCCAACACACCACAAAGTGATGGAAAAGATATAAAATTTTGTAACTATGCTAAGAAACTAGAGAAGGTGTCATCAGCAGAACAGAAACACTGAGAAATTTGTGGAAGATACAGGTGGGCTTCTCTGTCTTTTAAATCTGTGACCGTGCTGAGTACTCTTGTCTCTTCCTTCGCCCCATTCAGTGAACCCGCCAAGGAGGACCTCCCTGCTTAGAATCAAGGGCTGGTTTCCCATCTTAACTACCCTGTAAGCAGATTCTCAAGAGAGCGAGAAATGGATCATTCTGCCAGTTTTCCCTAATAGCAAATCCAGGTTTACTAGAACAATACAATGTAACCACCTGGCACCACACTGCCTGGCTCTGTAACTGGGACTAATAATCACATTTCCTGTGAGCAATATGATTTTCTTCCTTGGAGACTCAATTTACTTATCTGTATAGAATGAATAGTAACAGCACCTGCTCCTGCAGCTATGATTATTTGTTTTTTATTATCATTTTTCCTCTAAGTCTCAAATATAAATAATAAGCAGACATTTAAAACAAATACCACATTGGCTCAGACTGATGCTAAAACCAGAGCAAAGCACCGCACATTCAAAAACAGGGACAGGAAAGGACGAACAAAGGTGTGAGCTGTTCCTCCAAATGAAGCTGCTAAGGGGCTCTCCATTTAGAAGCAATAGCTATGAAGAACAGGAGGGGAAAAATGCAATGATGTTCAGGAATAAACTAATTAGAAGCTGAGACAATCAGGCCTCTTCTGATCCCCACATATGAAAAGAGCTGATTGTGGACTTTGTCTTCAAGATAAAGCCAAGGAAGCATTATCTAAATTAAAAACTAATTTAATTGATCTGGGGTAGGACCTAGACATCCAAATCCCTTAACAGCTCTCTAAGTGACTCTGGAGCTAAGGGCCATTTTTCTAAGCTAATGGTTCTCAAAGTGTGGTCCTTGGTACAGCAGCACCACTGTCATTTGAGAACTTAATAGAAACGCAAATTATTTGTCCCTACGCCAAAGACGCTAAATCGGAGACTGTGGGTATGGAGCCAGCAATTTGTGTTCTAACAAGCATTTTGGATCCTTCTGATTATCCAAACTAACCTTAGTTTGAGAACCACTGCTCTCGGTTAAGTGGAGGATCTAATTTAGAGGACCTTCCCTGATCTGGGGATTTGAGTCAGAGCTTAAAATTAGAAAACAATATAATGTAACTCCAGACTTCTATGATGGGAAAAGAGAGGATGGCGAGAGGGGAAAAAGGATTAAAAAGAATTAACTCTATTCAAGTGAAATAATGATTTACTTTGACAGCTTCAAGATTGGTAGTCAAAGTCAGCTTTCCCATTTACAACAATTAAATGATGCCAACATAATGGGCTGTCTGACTAAAAAAAACCCTTACAACTTACATATCAAGATAAAGACTTAGATTCAAAAGAATTAAATGATAAAAATTCTATATCTGAATAAACAGTGTTTTCAGAAGTAACTTAATAAATAAGAAATCCAGATTTAATTAAAGGAAATATACATATTTGACTTTATGAGCATCCTCAATATCACCCACAAAGACTAAATGATTTATTTTGAAAAACAATCAAGGGAAAAAGATGCAGACAAATCACAGAAAAACAATTCCAATTTCCTACAAAATGATTCCCAGTCCCACAGGTAGGCAGGGGAATGACAAGTGAAACCATATTCCACTTATAAGATTGGCAAAAATTAAAAACTGCAATAATACCCAGTACTAAAAAGATGCAGAGAAAGTAACAATAGCAAATATTGTTGAAGGGGATGTAAGTTTTACAGGAAAACATCCCAAAAGTTGTAAAAATCTATATATCGTTTTAAACAAAGTAAAATAAAATATATACATTAAAACCAAGAAATTCTATTTTGGGCTGTCTATAGATTAAGAAATACAAATATGTAATAGTAAGTCAAAGGTATTTTTATTGTAGCATTGTACATAGTAGCAGAATAATAAAATATAAACTATCAGTAGGGGAATGGGTGATACAAGTATTTTTCATCTCTACTATGCATTATTATATGTATTCGAAAATACATACTTTAGATTTTATCTAGGACCAAGAGAATCATTAAAGGTTGAATGGAAAATTATTTATTTCACTTGATGTCTTTTTTAAAATTAAAATTACAGGGAAAAAAACCTTCCTGTGTCTTTGTGTATGTGGTTAATTTAGCCAAATTAACTCACTTGGAATTATCATTTCCTCCCCTAAACACACACACACACATACACACACACAAAGTCCCATAGAAATTCAAGATGCAGTATAGTAAAACTACATTTAAAAAAATTGAATATACACAGGAGAACTTAAAACTGAAAAGAGACCCTTGGAAACTCAGAAGCTGTAAATAACAGGACATACTCAATGATGATCAGAGGCTGCCGAGAAAGGGTTTACAAACCACTCCAGGCAAATATGAGTCGTAATGTTGAAGGGCAATGGAAAAGGAGAATCCATGCTAATAGTCCAAATGACTCCTTATGCTGGAGCTGCTCTAGTGTAATATTGAGACAAAAAGGCTTGAAAGAGGGATTTGATATGGGACCTGAAAAATTCTACCAACTGATTCTGTGCATACACTAAGCAGCTTATGATTCACATAGGGCCATGGATTAAAAAAAAATTAATCAACAACAGGAAACTGGAATTCCATACTAAAGTAACTAACCAAAAGCCAAAAAGTTAACATTAAAACAGTCAGAAATGCTGGAACACATGGGCCAGATTGAGGGAAATTGGAAACCACCTTCTAGGATTGACTTCACATCCAGACAACTTGCAAAGGTAAACAAAATGACAACAAAATTCACTTTAATTCACTGAAGAGAAGCACAAAATCCATGATAATGAAAATAATATACAAAGAAGATACAGAAATCCTGATTTCTAGACAACTAACATCACTGTGCAAAACATATAAGGCAAAAAGTGACAGAATTGCAGGTAGTAATTCAATAATCCACCATGCAAGCAGAACATTTTAAATTATCTTTTAGAAACTCACAGATTCAGCATTTGTAAAGCTAGTATGGCTGTAGAAGATGTGAACATACACATCATCATACTGTAACTATTAGGGATGCTTTGAACTCCATCATATTCAACTCATGTTCAAGTGCACATTAAAATTTTCAGAAGCTGACCACTCACTGGTCCATAAAGAAAGTCTTAACAAATCCCCCAAAATGGCTATTGTCTAACAGACCCCAATTGTCACACAACAAATTAGAAATAGCTAATATCAGAGTTATTTAAAAATGTGTGTAACCAAAAACTAAATAGTACTTAGGTTGGAGAATTCATCATAATGAAAGTTATAAAAAATTATGTATTTAGAACAAAATAATAACAAATATCAAAACAGACCCCCCCAAAAAAAAAATATATAGAAACTGGTATATATATAATTGAAATAGAACTA
Organism: Phataginus tricuspis; assembly: GCA_029783875.1. Classification (NCBI taxonomy): domain Eukaryota; kingdom Metazoa; phylum Chordata; class Mammalia; order Pholidota; family Manidae; genus Phataginus; species Phataginus tricuspis. The sequence continues at coordinate 50,390,159 of JAQQAC010008880.1, read as the reverse complement.
AATATCATCAGGAAATATTTGGTAAATGGCATAAGCAAATTGGCTTTCCATATGGAAAAAAACTAGATCTTTATGTAAATCTATACTTTGAAATAAGATTCAGATACTTTGGAGACCTAAGTCAAAACAAAACAAAACAAAACAAAGAAGAGAAAGTATTTGAAACTGTCCGAAGAAATTACAGAAGACTATCTTTCTGACCTTAACATAGTAAAGAATTGCTTAAATAGGACACAACAAGCATAATCAATGAAGAAAATAGGTTGATAAGTTTGACAATGCCAAATAAAAAATTCTGCATGATAAGAGACTTCATAAACACAGTTAAAAGGCATATTAAAGACTGCAAGAACAGTTGGTAATATATATAATAGCCAAAAGATTTTCACTCAGAATATCAATGAACTACAAATCAATACAAAAAAAAGGTCAAATCAATGGAGAAAGTATATGAAGCTACAAGTCACAGAAGATGAAACCAAGTGGCCAATAGACTTATAAGGTGCTACACATCATTAGCAATGAGGGTAATGCAAATAAAACAGTAAAGAAATACATTCCACTGACTCCCAAAATGCTAAGGAAGCTGTAGCCAACAGGAACTCTCATATTCTGCCAGTAGGGCTGTCAAAGAGGCCACTGATTTGCACAGCAACCCAGCCAGAGCCGAGGATAGAGGATGGGCATTGTTGGAGGGGATGGGTAGTCATAACTACATGTATTTCTCCAAAATCCATGCTCTTTCCCTTATGAGACAAATACAATGCATTTCTTTCTGTGTATCCCACAAATCTAACCTGATACCATCCTCACTGGGGCTTGATAAATACTGTAGGTGCAGGTGAGGAACCCATCTAACAGCACCAGCTGACCTATCATTTTGGTGCTATGTATTCCCTCTTCAAAATTCTTAAATCAGGTTCTCAGTGTCTCATCTCTTACTAGACATTTCAGTCACCAGCTCCACCAACGTATATAAAACAAGCTGGTTTTCTCAAATGTAACAGAATAGAGAACAATTGGCAATTTATTACACTTTGTAACTCCAAAGAGAACTTTCATACATGCAATACGAATGCCAGAGTCCATTCCTACTTCACAAAGTCCCATTATATTTTGGTTTCCAGTCCAGAACTGATTTGGTTGGTTACAAACTTTTCTTTTAAAAACTTCAGTGGGCCCATTAATCAGTGAGAATCTGACTATCTACTGTATGAATAAGCAATTCTTTATTACTGCTTTAAGAATGCAAGAGATAAAAACCAATGATTGAACTAATAATGAATGGAAAATGACCAACCACTCTCAAAGTGTTTTTCTTAATTTCACTTGAGCAAAGTCGAATAGTCCAAGAAAATAGAGCAATCTAGGAAAACTAGATTGTTAATAATAGCCTTAAGTCTTCAGCAGATTTAAACTCTACTACTATTTGTGTAACATTTGTAAAGTAAATAGGCATGAGCCCAAGTTGGGTTATGGTATTTCTAAGGGGCTACAAACCAAGGGAACTGCATTTCTTCTCTTTTTTAAAAAATATTAAACGTGTGAGAAGAAATCAATATGTATATACTTCTTACACAAAATTGGTTCATGCTAATGTCATTTTGTTAATGTTTAATAATAGCATGTGATAATAAAAGAAACAAAACATAATAGCCCACAGTAGAATTCCTGTTTGGCCCTCCATGTTTTCCCTTTCTACCCTAAAGGCAACCTCTCTGCTATCACTAATTGGGCGAATGTATCTCCAATCATTTTTTTTTACCATTTAATAACATACATACCCATAAATAATATACAGTGTGTTACTTTCTGAAAGTTGCTTTTTTATTCCCTACAATGTTTCTGAAATCCATTCATGTATCCTAGTACACTCATTTTACTTTTATACAGCATCCCATTGCTAAAATGTATCACTACCCTTTATCTACTATAGATCGATGTTTGATTTGTTTCTAGTTTTTCACATTACAAACATTTCACATATAAAAACTGCAATGAATACCTCTATTCATGTCTTCTGGTAAACATGAGGAATAATTTCTCTGTTACAGATCTAAAACGTTAAGCATGAGTTCTGGTTTATGAATATTTTCTACTTCACTGGATATTGCCAAACAGACTGAGTGGGAAAGGAGGCCTTCTCATGCAGTATTGTGAATAATGAAAACTGGTGCAGTATGTGTGATAAGGAATTTGGAAAAATATTCTGAAATTGAAAATGCATATAGCTGTTGGCTGAGGAATTCTATGTCTAAATATATCTTCATAACATACCTGCTCATGCATATATAAGTGTATTTTCAGAAAATTATTAAACACAGAATTTTTTGTAATAATGAGTAATTAGAATAATATTTGATGATCATTTTACAACTTTTATAAGAAATGCAATAATTTTGAAGTCTACAATCACAACCTCCCTACACATACACACATACACACTGAGCAGCTGAAGAAAGAAATACTAGATTTTATCTGGTACTCTCTAATTTTCATCTAGTTTCTTTAGTTAGCTCAGGTGTTTAGCTAAATGTCTAGGGTTTTAAGTCACCCTTCCTCTACTTTCTCCTGCTCATGATGATATCCGGTATTTGTAGAACATATTGTGTTCTTTTGGTGGCTAAGGGGATGGTGGGAGGCAGTTTTGGATATACAGTGACCTGTAGTGCTATTACCCCCCCATAGGTCACTACTGCATGTTGTGCTGGTAGAATTCAAGGTGTTGTCTCTCCTAAATTGATTAAGATCAATTTCCTCTCTGGCTAGGTGAACGTACATCAGAATGATCTTGCCGTGGATAAAAAGTAGAAGAGCCTCCTGTTCTCCTCTCTTCTCCCCGTCTCCTTTGTCCTACACTGCATCTGCCATAGAATCTACTCCAAATCAATCTCTCTCCACAGCAGCTTCCAAGAAGCTCTGTTGTCTCTCAGTACAGTTGCTCTCAGTCATTGCTATGAGGCAGTGGGAGAGTAGGCATCCGATGCCTGATGTATAAGAACTGTGAAGATCTCAGAAAGTGTATGTCTGACCTTCCTCCTGTCTAGCTAGACTGTACTACTGAATTTCCTTTGAGCTGGTCACCCTCAGATAATTGCTAGAGGCCCCATTTGAGACAATCTTCTTCTAAACATGAATTGGGATAAAAACTCTTAGTACTTGTCTCAACTTATCTAAACTATTCTGGATAACAACTTATCCTAAAACTATAGACCAAAATTCAGAGAAAGGTGGATTGGGAGCTATACACTTTATCCCCTTCTTCTGCTTTTCTCTCCACTCTCCATGTAGTAGCTGCTGGGTCCTGATAGGGTTAGATTTTCGCTTCATGCTCCTATTTTCCCTGTGTCATTTTCTGTCATGCGCTGTCCATATCAAAAGTGGAAGGGATGTTATTGGTACACTGTGTAAGACTCTCTGAGTCCTCATCACTTGATTTTTAATATAATGAATTTAAGATATTCTTTACAATATCTGCTGACAAAGTGTTTTGTTGTAAAATCCTCTTTTGGAAATTAGAAGCTGAAAAGGCTCTCATTGAAATTGTGTTCTTAACACTTTGTTCTACCACCCCTGAACACAACCTAAGGCAGAAGCATGCCTTAAGCTGACTGCAGAAGAGCATGTGGTAAAAAAGGCAAAAGAGAGATTAAAGATGGCGGTGTGAGAGGTGAGACGGAGAGCTCCTCCCAAAACCACAAACAGTACAAAAATATAGTTAATAAATACAACTAACCTTCAGACAGCAACAAGAAAGAGGGCTGAACCAGACTGCATACAGACCTCACGAAGAGAGCAGACATCAAGAAACAGGGTAATGTACCAAAACCTTAATCGGGCGGGACCCAAGCCCTTCCCCCACCCCAACTCACCAGAGGGAGGAAGAGAAATGGAGCACGGGAGGGAGTGTAAGCCTGGGACTGCAGGACACCTGGCCCTGGAGGTCTGCTTTGCAAGCAGAATCCTATAGTGTGTGGTGCCCTGGGCATTGGGGAATTCGGACAGTTGGAGTGCTTGCAAAATTGACATTACAGCTGTTTGTGGAAGAGGGGACCTACACCCGGCTGCTCTGTGTCAGTGGAAAGGCAGGGAGTCTGAGAGGCTTCCTAGGAGTGAGAGGGCTGGGGGTGGAGTTTGCACAGAGCTTGCTGTGCGGGAGAAGGGAGAGATGGACAAGGTTGCCTGGGTGTGCTCTGCCCAGCTGGTTGGGAATTTTGAGGAGCTTCAGGTGCTCCATCCCCCTGACTGCCTACTCAGCTCCCAAGGCCCCCACTGTGACACACAGCCTGCTCAGCCTTCATACTGACCTGCAGGCAACTGGTCGCAAACCTGCAGTCACTATGCAGGCATCAGGCCAGCCAGAGGGAGGCTCCGCCTACAACAGCTAGAGACACAAAGCACAGAAGATTACCCGTGTGTGCTTGGCCCACTGCCTCTGACACTGGAGACAGGCACCATAGACGGGAAGCAGGAAAGAGATCATTCCTCCCCGCAGATACCAGCTCCGCTCCCCTATGTCCCCCAACCTCACGCTAGGGGCTGAGCAGCTCCAGAGACTGGAGTTTCTGCACACTAGTGGGCACCACACAGAAATATGAAAAGTCAAAAGAACATGGTTCAGACCAAAATCTCACAAATCCCAGAAAGAGGGTCAAATGAAACCGAACTCACAAATCTTCCAGAAAGAGAGTTCAAAGTAAAAATTGTAAACATGCCTATGGAGGTACGAGAAATATTGAAGACCTCAGGAACGAATTTAAGATGGAGATTCAATCATTAAGAAATACCATATCTGAAATGTAACACACAATGGAGGGATTTAAAAGCATATTAGATGTAGTAGAAGAGATGGTAAATGGAATAGAAATTAGAGAAGAGGAATACAAAGAAGCTGAGGCACAGAAAGAAAAATGAATCTCTAAGAATAAAAGAATATTGAGAGAAGACTGTGACCAATCCAAACAGAACAATATTGGCATTATAGGGGTACCAGAAGAAGAAGAGAGGGAAAAAGGGATAGAAAATGTCACTGAGGAGGTAATTGCTGAAAAGTTCCCCAATCTGGGGAAAGAGAGAGCCTCTCAGGCCATGGAGGTGCACAAATCTCCCAACACAAGGGACCCAAGGAAGACAACACCAAGACAACAATAATTAAAATAGCAAAGATCAAGGATAAAGACAGACTTTTAAAAGCAGCCAGAGAGAGAAAAAAGGAAAACCCATCAGGCTATCATCAGACTTCTCAACAGAAACCTTACAGGCCAGAAGGGAGTGGTATGATATATTTAATGCAATGAGAAAGAAGGGCCTTGAACCAAGAATACCCTACCCGGCAAGGTTATCATATAATTTGAAAGAGGGATTAAACAATTTTCAGATAAACAAAAGCTGAGAGAATCTACCTCCCACAAACCACCTCTACAGGGCATTTTGGAGGGACTCCTATAGATGGAAAATTCCTAAGACTAAATAGATGTCAGCCAAGGGATAGACAAAGAGTACAGAATATGATTCATAACATACAAAGAATGGAGGAGGAAGTAAAAGGAGGAAAAGAAAGAAAAAAGAATCTTTAGGTTGTGCTTGTAATAGCATATTAAGTGAGTTAAATTAGACTGTTAGATAGTAAGGGAATTACGCTTGAACGTTTGGTAGCCACAAATTTAAACCCTGCAATGGCAATAAGTACATACCTATCGATAATCACCCTAAATGAAAATGGTCTGACTGCACCAGTCAAAAGACATAGTTATTGATTGGATTAAAAAACAAGACCCATCAATATGCTGCTTACAAGAGACTCACTTCAAATCCAAAGACATACACAGACTAAAAGTAAAGGGATGGAATAAGATATTTCATGCAAACTAATAGTGAGAAAAAAGCAGGAGTTGCAGTACTTGTACCAGACAAAATAGACTTCAAAACAAAGAAAGTCACAAGAGACAAAAAAAGACATTAGATAATGATAAAAGGGTCAGCCCAACAAGGGGATATAACTATTATAAATACCTATGCATGCAACACAGAATCACATACGTATGTGAAACAAATACTAACAGAATTAAAGGGGGAAATAGAATGCAATGCATTCATTTTAGGAGACTTCAACACACCACTCACTCCAAAGGACAGATCAACCAGACAGAAAGTAAGTAAATAGGAAGAGGCACTGAACAACATATTAGAACACATGGACCTAACAGACATCTACAGAACACTCCATACAAAAGCAACAGGATACACATTCTTCTCAAGTGCACATGGAACATTTTCAAGAATAGATCATATATTAAGGCACAAAAAGAACCTCAGTAAATTCAAAAAGATTGAAATTGAACCAACCAGCATCTCAGATCACAAAGGTATGAAACTAGAAATAAATTACACAAAGAAAACGAAAAAGCCCATAAACACATGGAAGCTTAATAATATGCTCCTAAATAATCAATGGATCAATGACCAAATAAAAACAGAGATCAAGCAATATATGGAGACAAATGAAAACAATAATTCAACACCACGAAATCTGTGATGCAGCAAAAGCTGTGCTAAGAGGGAAATATACTGCAATACAGGCCTACCTCAGGAAAGCAGAACATTCCCAAATGAACAGTTTAAACTCACGATTAATGAAACTAGAAAAGGAAGAACAAATAAGGCCCAAATTCAGTAGAAGGAGGGACATAATAAAGATTAAAGCAGAAATAAATAAAATTGAGAAGAATAAAACAATAGAAAGGATCAATGAGAGGAGGAGCTGGTTCTTGGAGAAAATAAACAAAATAGATAAACCCCTAGCCAGACTTATCAAGAAAAAAAAGAGTGTCCACACACATAAAAAGAATCAGAAATGAGAAAGGAAAAATTACTACGGATACCACAGAAATTCAAAGAATTATTAGAGAATACTATGAAAAATTATATGCTAACAAACTTGATAACCTAGAAGAAATGCACAATTTTCTAGAAAAATAGAACCTTCTAAGGCTGACCCAGGAAGAAACAGAAAATCTGAACAGACCAATTACCAGCAAAGGTATTGAATTGGTCATCAAAACACTACCTAAGAACAAAACAACTGGGCTAGATGGTTTCACTGCTGAATTTTATCAAACATTTAGTGAAGACCTAATATGCATCCTCCTTAAAGTTTTCCAAAAGGTAGAAGAGGAGGGAATACTCCCAAACTCATTTGATGAGGCCAACATCACTCTAATACGAAAACCAGGCAATGACACCACAAAAAAGAAAATTACAGAAGCATATCCCTGATGAACGTAGAAGCAAAAATACTCAACAAAATATGAGCAAATCTAATTCAGAAATACATCAAAAAGATCATCCATCATTAATAAGTGGGATTCATCCCAGGGATGCAAGGATGGTACAACATTCAAAAATCCATCAACATCATCCACTACATCAATAAAAAGAAGGACAAAAACCACATGATCATCTCCATAGATGCTGAAAAAGTATTCGACAGAGTTCAACACCCATTCATGATAAAAATTCACAACAAAATGGGTATAGATGGCAAGTACCTCAACATAATAAAGGCCATATATTACAAGCCCACAGCCAACATTATACTTAACAACAAGAAGCTGAAAGCTTTTCCTTTAAGATCAGGAACAAGACAAGGATGCCCACTCTCCCCACTTTTATTCAACATAGTACTGGAGGTACTAGCCATGGCAATCAGACAACACAAAGAAATAAAAGCCATCCAGATTGGGAAGGAAGAACTCAAACTGTCCTTGTTTGCAGATGACATGATATTGTGCATAAAAAACCCTAAAGATTCGACTCCAAAACTATTAGATCTAATATCTGAATTAAGCAAAGTTGCGGGATACAAAATTAATACACAGAAATCTGTTGCATTCCTATACACTATTGATGAACTAGCAGAACGAGAAATCAGGAAAACAACTGCATTCAAAATCACATCCACAGACGTCTGGGAAGATGGCGACATGAGCGGAGCAGCAGAAATCGCCTCCCAACATTATATTTATCCACGAAAACACAGCAAATACAATTATTCCTAAAAGAGAGACCAGAATACACAGGAAAGCGCACAGCATGCAGCTACACGAGAGGACTCGGCACCCTGAGAGGCGGGTAAGATACGGAGCCGCGCCCGGCGGGACCTGAGCACTCCCCCACCCCAGCGCACTGGTGGGAAGAGAGGATACAGAGCCAGGAGGGACTGGAAGTACAGGCACGTGAAATAACCAGCCGCGGTGATCTGCGCCAGGAGCGCCGACACACAGCGCGCGGTGTAGTGGAGACTGGAGAGACAGAGGGCGCAGGGTCTCAGTGGGGAACAGGCCAGGTTGCTTGCAGCCAGCTCTGGGAAGGAAAAAAAAAAAGAAGAAAAGCACGCGCTTTTTTCAGTGGTCTTAAAGAGACAGGAGCATAGCAGACAAGGGCATCACCCGGGCACACTCAGCCCAGCAGGCTGGGAGTCCTGGGGAGCTTCAGACCACTTAGCTGGCAACTGGGAAAGGGTGGCCGCACTTAGGACTCCCACAGAGCTCAACAGCCTCCCATTTGTTTCCACCCCGGACAGAGCTATAAAGGGCCTTGCACAGCTGCGCGGCCACGGCTCTGGAATAGTGGAGCTACAGCGCCACCTACAGCGTTCCCACAGAATCCACTCCCTGTGTGCGTTTTTTTTAGATGTTGTTTTTTCTTCTCTTTCTTTTCTTTCTTTCTTTCTCTTTTTGTTCTTATCATTATTTTTTTTTCCTTTTTAAAGTCATAAAAAGCCCAGCTGACATACATGGCAACTACCAGCAACCACTTCTATAGCCATGAAAAGACAGAGGAATATGGTACATACAAAGCTTCAGACCCAGACAACCCCAGAGAGGGAACCTGAAGTGATGGACATGCACAGTCTCCCTGAAAAAGAATTCAGAATAAAAGTCATAGCCATGCTGACGGATCTACAGAGAAATGTGCAAGAGCTGAGGGAGGAAGTGAGGGAAGTGAGGAAAGACTATGCAGAAATCAGACAAGTGATCGACGGGCTTAACAGCAGACTGGATGAGGTGCAAAAGACTGTTAAGGGAATAGAAAATAGAGAACAGGAATACAGAGAAGCTGAGGCAGAGAGAGATAAAAGGATCTCTAGGAATGAAAGAATATTAAGAGAAATGTGTGTCCACTCCAAACGGAACAATATTCGCATTATAAGAGTACCAGAGGAAGAGGAGAGAGAAAAAGGGATAGAAAGTGTCTTTGAAGAAATAATTGCTTAACACTTTCCCACGCTGGGGAAGGAAATAGTCTCGCAGTCCACGGAAGCCCACAGATCTCCCAACACAAGGGACCCAAGGAAGACAACACCAAGACACATAATAATTAAGATGGCAAAGGTCAAAGATAAAGACAGAGTATTAAAGGCAGCTAGAGAGAGAAAAAAGATCACCTACAAAGGAAAACCCATCAGACTGTCATCAGACTTCTCAACAGAAACCTTACAGGCCAGAAGAGAATGGCATGATATATTTAACGTAATGAAACAGAAGGGCCTCGAACCAAGAATACTGTATCCAGCACGATTATCATTTAAATATGATGGAGGGATTAAACAATTTCCAGACAAACGAAGTTGAGAGAGTTTGCCTCTCATAAACCACCCTACAGGATATCTTAAACGGACTGCTCTAGAGGGAAGCACCCCTAAGGATAAAAAGATGTCACCAGAGAAAATAAAATCATAGCAAAGAAAGCAGACCATCCAAATACTAACTAAAGGCAAAGAATAAAACACCTAATCTATAAAGAATGAAGGAGGAAGAATAGGAAGGGAGAGATAAAGAAACATCAGATGGCATTCACAATAACTTAACAAGAAATTTAAGTTAGATTCTTAGATAGTAAAGAAGCAACCCTTGAACCTTTGGTGACCACGAATCTAAAGCCAGTAATGGCAATAAGTACATATCTATCAATAATCAGCCTAAATGTAAATGGACTGAATGCACCAATCAAAAGACACAGAGTAACAGAATGGATTAAAAAGCAAGACCCATCTATGTGCTGCTTACAAGAGACTCACCTCAAACCCAAAGATATACACACACCAAAAGTGAAGGGATGGAAAAAGATATTTCATGCAAACAACAAAGAGAAAAACGCAGGTGTTGCAGTACTTGTATCAGACAAAATAGACTTCAAAATGAAGAAAGTAGCAAGAGATAAAGAAGGATATTACATAATGATAAAGGGGTCAGTCCAACAAGAAGATATAACCATTATAAACATATATGCACCTAACACAGGAGCGTCAGCATATGTGAAACAAATACTAACAGAAGTGAAGGAGGAAATAGACAGCAATGCATTTATTTTAGGAGACTTCAACACACCACTCACTCCAAAGGACAGATCAACCAGACAGAGAATAAGTAAAGACACAGAGGCACTGAACAACACACTAGAACAGATGGACCTAACAGACATCTACAGAACTCTTCACCCAAAAGCAGCAGGCTACACATTCTTCTCAAGTGCACATGGAACATTTTCCAGAATAGACCACATACTAGACCACAAAAAGAACCTCAGTAAATTCAAAAATATTGAAATCCTACCCACCAACTTCTCAGATCACAAAGGTATAAAACTAGAAATAAATTTTAGAAAGAAATAAAAAAGGCTCACATATACATGGAGACTTAACAACATTCTCCTAATTAATCAATGGGTTAACGACCAAATCAAAAAAAGAAATCAAAGAATATATGGAGACTAATGACAACAACAACACAAAGCCACAGCTTTTGTGGGATGCAGGAAATGCAGTTCTAAGAGGAAAGTATATTGCAATCCAGGCCCATTTAAAGAAGAACATTCCCAAATGAACAGTGTAAAGACACAATTAGTGAAATTGGAAAAAGAAGCACAAATGAGGCCCAAAGTCACCAGAAGGAGGGACATAATAAAGATCAGAGAAGAAATAAATAAAATTGAGAAGAATAAAACAAAGAAAAAATCAATGAAACCAAGAGCTGGTTCTTTGAAAAAATAAACAAAATAGATAAACCCTAGCCAGACTCATTAGGAGAAAAAGAGAATCTACACACATAAACAGAATCACAAATGACAAACGAAAATTCACGACGGACCCCACAGAAATACAAAGAATTATAAGAGAATACTATGAGCATCTATATGCTAACAAGCTCCAAAACATAGAAGAAATGGACTTCTTAGAAAAATACAACCTTCCAAGACTGACCAAGCAAGAAACAGAAAAACTAAACAGACCAATCACCAGCAACGACATTGAGTGAGTAATCAAAAAACTACCGAAGAACAAAACCCCCGGACTTGATGGATTCACCTCAGAATTCTACCAGACATATAGAGAAGAAATAACACCCATTCTCCTTAAGTTTTCCAAACAATACAAGAGGAGGGAATACTCCCAAACTCTTTCTATGAAGCCAGCATCACTCTAATACCAAAACCGGGCAAAGACCTCACCAAAAAAGACAATTACAGACCAATATCCCTGATGAATGTAGATGCAAAAATACTCAACAAAATATTAGCAAACCGAATTCAAAAATACATCAAGAGGATCATTCACCATGATCAAGTGGGATTCATCCCAGGGATGCAAGGATGGTACAACATTCGAAAATCCATCAACATCATCCACCACATCAACAAAAAGAAGAAAAAAACCCACATGATCATCTTCATAGATGTTGAAAAAGCATTTGACAAAACTCGGCATCCATTCATGATTAAAACTCTCAACAAAATGGGTATAGACGGCAAGTACCTCAACATCATAAAGGCTATATATGACAAACCCACAGCTAACATCATACTTAACAGTGAGAAGCTGAAAGCTTTCCATCTAAGATCGGGAAAAAAACAGCAATGCCCACTCTCTCCACTGTTATTCAACATAGGAGTGGAGGTCCTAGCCACGGCAATCAGACAAAACAAAGACATACAAGGCATCCAGATTGGTAAAGAAGAAGTCAAATTGTCAGTATTTGCAGATGACATGATACTGTACATAAAAACCCTAAAGACTCCACTCCAAAACTACTAGAACTAATATCTGAATTCAGCAAAGTTGCAGGATACAAAATTAACACACAGAAATCTGTTGCTTTCCTATACACTAATGATGAGCTAGCAGAAAGAGAAATCAGAAAAACAATTCCATTCACAATTGCATCAAAAAGAATAAAATACCTAGGAATAAACCTAACGAAGGTAGTGAAAGACATGTACTCTGAAAACTACAAGACACTCCTAGGAGAAATTAAAGAGGACACTAACAAATGGAAATTCATCCCATGCTTTTGGCTAGGAAGAATAAATATTGACAAAATGGCTATACTACCTAAAGCAATCTACAGTTTCAACGCAATCCCTATCAAACTACCAACGGCTTTCTTCAATGAACTGGAATAAATAATTCTCAAATTCATATGGAACCAGAAAAGACCCCGAATAGCCAAAGCAATCCTGAGAAGGAGGAATAAAATAGGGGGAATTACGCTCCCTGACTTCAAGCTCTACTACAAAGCCACAGTAATCAAGACAATTTGGTACTGGTACAAAAACAGACCCACAGACCAGTGGAACAGAATAGAAAATCCAAACATTACACCCAAACATATACAGTCAATTAATATTTGATAAAGGAGCCTTGGATATACAATGGGGAGATGGCAGCCTCTTCAGCAGCTGGTGTTGGAAAAAATGGACAGCTACATGTAAGAGCATGAAACTGGATGACTGTCTAGCCCCATATGCAAAGGTAAACTCAAGGTGGATCAAAGACCTGAATGTAAGTCATGAAACCATAAAACTCTTAGAAAAATACATAGGCAAAAATCTCTTGGACATAAACATGAGCGACTTCTTCATGAACATATCCCCCCGGGCAAGGGAAACAAAAGCAAAAATGAACAAGTGGGACTATATCAAGTTGGAACCTTCTGTACAGCAAAGGACACCATCAGTAGAACAAAAAGACATCCTACAGTATGGGAAAATATATTCATAAATGATGTATCTGATAAGGGGTTGACATCCAAAATATATAAAGAACTCACGCACCTTAATAAATAAAAAGCAAATAATCCAATTAAGAAATGGGCAGAGGACATGAATAGACACTTCTCTAAAGAAGAAATTCAGATGGCCAACAGGCACATGAAAAGATGCTCCACATCACTAATCATCAGAGAAATGCAGATTAAAACCACAATGAGATATCACCTCACACCAGTAAGGATGGCCAACATCCAAAAAACAAACAACAACAAATGTTGGCGAGGATGTGGAGCAAAGGGAACCCTCCTGCACTGCTGGTGGGAATGCAAATTAGTTCAACCATTGTGGAAAGCAGTATGAAGGTTCCTCAAAAAACTCAAATAGAAATACCATTTGACCCAGGAATTCCACTCCTAAGAATTTACCCTAAGAATGCAGCAGCCCAGTTTGAAAAAGACAGATGCACCCCTATGTTTATTGCAGCACTATTTACAATAGCCAAGAAATGGAAGCAACCTAAGTGTCCAGCAGTAGATGGATGTATTAGAAGATGTGGTACATATACACAATGGAATACTACTCAGCCATAAGAAGAAAACAAATCCTACCATTTGCAACAACTGGATGGAGCTAGAGGGTATTATGTTCAGTGAAATAAGCCAAGCCGAAAAAGACAAGTATCAAATGATTTACTCATATGTGGAGTATAAGAACAAAGAAAAATACTGAAGGAACAAAACAGCAGCAGACTCACAGAATCCATGAACGGACTAATAGTTTCCAAAGGGAAAGGGACTGGGGAAGATGGGTGGGAAGGGAGTGATAAGAGGGTAAAAGGGGCATTACGATTAGCAGACGTAATGTTGGGGGGGCACGGGGAGGGCTGTACAACTCAGAGAAGACAAGTCATGATTCTATAACATCTCACTACGCTGATGGACAGTGACTGTAATGGGGTTGGTGGGGGGGACCTGATGAAGGGGGTAGTTTAATCACCATAATATTGCAAATGTAATTGTAGATTAATGACACCAAAATAAATTATTTTAAAAAATCACATCTAAATGAATAAAATACCTAGGAATAAACCTAACCATAGATGTGAAAGATCTATGCCCTGAAACTACCAGACACTCTTAAGAGAAATTAAAGAGGACACTAATAAATGGAAATTCATCCCATGCTCTGGCTAGGAAGAATTAGTATTGACAAAATAGCCATCCTGCCTAAAGCAATCTGCAGATTCAACACAATTCCTATCAAATTACCAACAGCATTCTTCAATGAACTAGAGCAAATAGTTTTGAAATTCATATGGAACCACAAAAGACCTCGAATAGCCAAAGCAATCCTTAGAAGGAAGAAAAAAGCTGGGGGAATTACACTCCCTTACTTCAAGCTCTACTACAAAGCCACAGTAATAAGGACAATTTGGTACTGGCACAAGAACAGACCCACAGACCAGTGGAACAGAACAGAGAGCCCACATATAAACCCAAGCATATATGGTCAATTCATATCTGATAAAGGAGCCATGGATATACAATGGGGAAATGACAGCCTCTTCAACAGCCGGTGTTGGCAAAACTGTACATGTAAGCTACATGTAAGAGAATGAAACTGGACTACTGTCTAGCCCCATACACAAAGGTAAACTCAAGGTGGATCAAAGACCTGAATGTAAGTCATGAAACCATAAAACTCTTAGAAAAAAACATAGGCAAAAATCTCTTGGACATAAACATGAGCGTCTTCTTCATGAATATGTCTCCCTGGCAAGGCAAACAAAAGCAAAAACGAACGAATGGGACTATATAAAACTAAAAAGCTTCTGTACAGCAAAAGATACCATCAGTAGAACAAAAGCAGTTCCTACAGTATGGGAGCATATATTCATAAATGACATATCCGACAAGGCATTGACATCCAAATTATATGAAGAGCTCACGCACCTCAACAAACAAAAATTAAATAAGCCAATTAAAAAATGGGCAGAGGAGCTGAACAGACACATCTCTAAGGAAGAAATTCAGATGGCCAACAGGCACATGAAAAGATGCTCCACATCACTAGTCATCAGAGAAATGCAAATTAAAACCACAATGAGATATCCCCTCACACCAGTGAGGATGGCCACCATCCAAAAGACAAACAACAACAAATGTTGGTGAGGATGTGGAGAAAAGGGAACCCTCCTACATCTGGTGGGAATATAAATTAGTACAACCATTGTGGAAAGCAATATGGAGGTTCCTCAAAAAACTCAAAATAGAAATACCATTTGACCCAGGAATTCCACTTCTAGGAATTTACCCTAAGAATTCAGTAGCCCAGTTTGAAAAAGATATATGCACCCCTATGTTTATTGCAGCACTATTTACAATAGCCAAGAAATGGAAGCAACCTAAGTGTCCATCAGTAGATGAATGGATAAAGGAGATGTGGTATATATACACAATGGAATATTATTCAGCCATAAGAAGAAAACAAATCCTACCATTTGCAACAATATGGATGGAGCTAGAGGGTATTATGCTCAGTGAAATAAGCCAGGCAGAGAAAGACATGTACCAAATAATTTCACTCATCTGTGGAGTATAAGAACAAAGAAAAAAACTGAAGGAACAAAACAGCAGCAGACTCACAGAACCCAAGAATGGACTCACCATTACCAAAGGGAAAGGGACTGGGGAATATGGGTGGGAAGGGAGGGAAAAGGGGGAAAAAGGGCTATTATAATTAGCACACATAATGTAGCAGGTTTGGGGGTGGGGTGAGGGGGCTACTGGGAAGGCAGTTTAACAGAGAAGACAAGTAGTCATTCATAACATCCTTCCATGCTGATGGACAGTGAGTGCCGTGGGGTATATGGTGGGGACTTGATAATACAGGGAATCTAGTAACCATAGTGTTTCTCATGTAATTGTACATTAATAATAGCAAAAAAAAAATGGCAAAAGAGAGAAGTATATTAACATTTTTCAATGCATTACATCATTTCTTACATTCACATGTAACAGGATGTTAAGTAGGACTTTTCCGTACCCTAGAATAGCCTGTGGGATTAAAAACTGTCGATGATGTGGCTCCAAGTACTTCACTTTCCAAAGAGAGACCAGTGAGCTGTGTCAGAAGCCTCCCTCAGTTTAGTTAAGAGGTGACCAAGTAAGCTCTTCTATTCCAATCACTTCCCTTGCTCCCCTCCTCAGCTGCCCTAATGCCTTGTCTATATGAGAGGAAGGCTAAGGAAGAAGCAACAAATAAATAACCAATTTTTGGAGTTGAAAGAGTGTTCGGGAGTGCAGACTCCATGGGTGACAGGAAGAGTACATTCCACTAGGGAATTTCATCTCCCTCTTTCTGGCCCAGGGTAGACGGCACTTCCCTCCAAATTCCCAGGGGCAGCAACGAGAAGGAGGGGTATTCGACCGTACCACGTCCCTGTCACTCTGTGGTGAGGGAGTGGAGAGAATGAGAAGAGGAGCAGAGTGCTCCCTGTGCCCTCCACCTGAACCTTGGCTGGACGTGAAGGCCAGAAAGTGCTTTAAAGAGTAAATGAGATGGGAGTTTTTAACTAGAGAAGACAGTGATCTATTTTATTTTATTTTTTTGCTTCTTTTTGCTTATTTGCCTTAATAACTGGAAGTGACCAGAAAGTTTTGGAAACTACACAAGTTTTGACTTAAGGATTTAGCAAAATAGTCTAGAAGATAGGTAATAATAGAAGTACAGAAAAAGGTTTCACATTCATACTCTACTAAGCTTGGGCTACTTAATAAAATGGCTATCTGTGCATAAAACTTAAAAGACTAGAAGTATGTAGACCAATACTTTAACAGATAATATTTCTTGTTGGCAAGATTGTGGGTGATTTTTTTTGCTATTATTAATATACAATTACATGAGCAACATTATGGTTACTAGACTCCCCCTATTATCAACACGCCACCACATTCCCCATTGCAGTCACTGTCCATCAGCATAGAAGGATGTTATAGAATCACTACTTGTCTTCTCTGTTATACTGCCTTCCCGTAGCCCCCCACCCCACCCTCACCCCCACTACACTAAGTGTGCTAATTGTAATAGCCCTTTTCCCCCCTTATCTCTCCATTCCCACCCCTCTTCCCCAGTCCCTTTCCCTTTGGTAACTGTTGGTCCATTCTTAGGTTCTGTGAGTCAGGTGATTATTTTTATTTTTATGTATGCTTTTGTGAATCTTTTACAAGTTCTGCACTAAACTTTAAAAGTCAGAATAAAACTCTACTCTTTCAAAATGAGCAAATGGATAAGAGTATTATCAAGAATTATTTTATTTTTAATCATTATTATAATTACACTTATGAGTTAGTCTTCCACTTAATTCTCAAGATAAAGAGCAGTGGTAATCACAATATCATTGTATCTTTAGAGATTAATATATTTTATCACCAGAGTAAAACAAAACCAAACAAAAAAAACATAGGACTGATTAGAACCGCAAGTCTAGAAGAAGAGAAATAAAAGGAATTGCAACCTTTCCCCTTTATATCCTTGAGACCTGTTGAATTTCATTAAGCTTTAAGATAAGCCCCCTGAAGGGGTACCTGAGACTCAGCAGAACTTCATCTAGCACTGGGAACAAAGTTCATTTTGCTGTCTCCCCACTCTTCAGTCTCACTTCTGTTCTCAAAGTTTTCCTTACCTTGGCGTCCCAGGTGCCTGTGCATGAATGACTCATGGCATCCACAGGGCAGCCAGAAACCTCTATGATGTCCTTCAGGAGGATCATTAATGCAGTGTTTTCATGGAACTTGATCATTCCCTCAGATCAAAGTGTATTTCTGTTTTGTAACCAAGGGACTCTCCTGTCTACTACTATAGACCAGATATTATTCAGTGAGGCCAAGTAAAATTTTGGTTATCTCAATTACAAGGACATCTTAATCATTATTTTTGGAAATACTGTTTTCTGGGATATTGTATTTTCAGATGGATTATTCTCTATCAAATATTCTACTTTTAGCAACTTTATCACTCTTAGGAGATATTATACTACCATGCAGGGTAGAGTGGGTGGAAAGGGAAACAAGATTAATAACGAAATTACTGTTTTATTTTAGACACAAAAATCCTTCAGGCAAAGCTGTTGAAAGCTCAGGACCAAATGAACATGTAATTTACTCTTTTCTTCTTCTTTTGATATTAATGTCTCTTTCTTTTAGTTATTCTTACTCTATAATAATAAATTCTGGATCACTAAGTGAAAGAGCAGATTCCACGCTCCTAATCCTGTGCAACATAATTAGATGTTGGGAAAAAATTCTATTATTTGTAAAAGCTATAAAGAATAGAAAACACAATTTCACTAGTACTAGCAGTTTTATTTATTGCAGGAAATTTGAATTAACCTCTTCTTTTATTGGCTACAATAATTTTCAGTTGGAATATTAGAAAAGTTTTGCTTTGTACTACAAAGTCCCTTTCTGAATCAAGAGGAATCAGAACAATTTTTTTTGGTACAGCTCAATACTGACCCCAGTATGGGGAACAGCAAAGGAGCAGAAGCCACATGCTTCTCTTCCTTTTCCACAGTCTGAACATACACTTAAGGCTACATGACTTACAATCATGCTGACCTCTGACATGTATGTCCAGGCTGCTGAACCTTATGATGAACCAGACCTCAAGCGAGACCTTCGTGTAGCCAACAGGGTTAACTCCTTAGCATTTAAGGAAAGATACCTAACTGACCAGAAGTGGGCTCAACAATGTCCCAATTCAAACACAGACCTGGAAGCGCAGAAGGGGAGAGGCCTCTAGAACCACAGCTTCTCCCTGTCTCGTGGTCACTTGCTCTAAGTTTTCTTGTCTCTGTTTTTAACAAGCATAATAAACACAGTCCTGCCTAAGGAGAGTGTCCCCAGTTGCTATGAAACATCCTTCTCCCTTCGAGCCAGGTTTAATCGCAAACCTGAAGGGAGTATTATGACAGGAGCCTCTGCATTTTTCTGATAAGGAGCAATTTTTCATTTCCCTCAGGTTTTATGATCCTCAGGGGTGGGAAAGTGCTGACGACGCAGTCAATGACCACAGGTGCTGACTCTCTAAATGCTGATTTTTTCAAAAGGAAGAAAGAGGAGGTCTAGGAATTAAAATCATAATGAGGAAGAAAGTGTGGCCATGACAACTGATTTGCATACCAGAGAAGGAAGAAAGGCTTCAAGATGAACCAGTATGTCTCTATCTAACTGGGTACAAATTAAGAAGATAAAAATGTTTTGTTAGCACTCCTGCATTACAGGGAAGGGGTACCATTTACGACCCCCCTAAATCTGGAGGACCACTACTACTTCCACTACTATGACGGTATAAGTCATAACAGGAGATACCATTTACATTGATGTGTGTGCCAGGTTTTTTTATAGGTCTCATTCCAGTAGTTTTCAAACATTGCTCTGATATAAGCACTATCACCAACCACATCTTCAAGAAATTGAGGCTCAGAAAGATTCATGAATTCCCCAAGGACCAATGAACAAGTACGTGGTCGCATGAGGATCCAGGCTGTAACTAACTGCAAGTCCTCTGTGCCGCGCTGCTGCAGGCTCGGGATCCCCAGACATCATGTTGCACTTTGTCCCTCAAGCTTCTGGAAGCCTAAAGAGAATGCTGGCCAACCAGCGAATCTACCCTCTATTCCAAATTTGCCACTATTGAGAAAGCATCGATGCCTTACATGTTTGTTATAGTCAAAGCCCATCCCCTAAAGTGTGCCCTACTTATATTACTGCTTATTACTGCTACAATTGAATATTCAGTCAGGGTCAGCAAATCTCATTTAAAACAAAACCTTTTTATCTTGCTACACCCTTAGCACAAAGAACTCCCAGGCTTTTTTTGTGATTTCTTACAGCTCAACCAGTCCTCTGAAGGCTGTAAAAGACTGACTAGAAAAATCTCTCCTCTCCAAGGTTTTAACGGTGACACTGAAATTACAACCCCAGGCACAGTCCACTTGGAGACATAACAAGCTGTTTCTCTTTCCCTTGTGCTTTGTTCAACAAAAGTCATACACAAAAGCAAAAAAAAACAACAACAACAACAACAACAAAATTCCATCAAATCTGTAATGGTAAACCGATTAAGTTCTTTACTTTTTGGAAAGCAGAGTATGGTAAATAGGAGGCACACAGTCTTTACATGAAAGTATTTTTCAAAGTTTAAAATTCTTGAAAAGGTGCTCAATATTAATCAAGGAAATACCAATGAATATAATGACAAGGTATGACTACCTATCCATTAAAATGAAAAAGTCTGACAAGACCAGGGAGGATATAGACCTACTGGAACTCTCTAATATTTCTAACTGGGAATAGAAACTGTTGAAACTACGGAGAAGGGAGGCCTAGAGTTTTTTATAAAAGAAAACATGCATATACCCTATGGTCCAGCAATCCCACTCCTACGTACTTACTCAAGGGAAAATAAAATATATGCCCATAAAATGTGCACAGGAATGTTCACAGCAGCTTAATTAGAATAGCTTAGCACTGGAAACAGCCAGAAGTCCTTCCATAGGAGAATGGATAAACAAACTGAGAAATGTTCATATTGAGAAATACTATACAGCAATAAAAAAATAATAAAATACTGATAATGTAATATAAATCTCAATACATGCTAAGTGAAAGAATCCTTTTACAAAAGAATATTTATATTCCCATTTATAATAAGGTCTAAAACATCTAAAACAGATCTGTAAAGCAGATCAGAAGAGCAGTTTCCTCTGGGACAGTGGTGGAGAGGACTGGAAAGGACTATCAGAGAACTTCCTGGGACGATGATGGTGTCCTATATTTTTGCGGGAGTTTGGGTTACATAGCTGTATGCACTTGTCAAAACTTAGCAAGAACACACTTATGTATCTTTCACTGTATACAGATTTTACCTTAAAAAGACTATGAAAAAATTTTAATTCTAGTTAAAATATACTTATGTTGAAATACTTAATAAGAGTTAAACTGATATCATTAATTTACTTGAAATATATATAATAAATTGAGGATTAATAGGTGAATAGATATATTGTAAGGCAAATATAATAAAACAATGGTAAACCAGTAAGAATCCACTTAATGTGGATATACATGTGGTGCCTATAAAATTCTTTCAATTTCACTGTATGTCTGAAAATGAATTTAATAAAATGTTGGAAAAACATGCTTCACTCCTCCTTCAGTCTTTTGCTACCTGACATAATTAAAGAGAATGTGTATAATGAAGAAGGGAAGAGAAAAAAGGGGCCAAGAAATATAGCCACGTGCACATAATTTTCTAGATATGCTTCATCTCCAGTTTCATTCAGTTGCTACATGTTCTTTATTACACATTCAGCAGATATGTATTCAGTTTCTGCTACATAACAGGCTTTGTGCTAGATGAACAGACACATCGAGTGATTTCAAAAAGCTTAAAGTACCATGGACATCTACAGATTTGATATACACAAAAGTTTCTAATCTGGCACTATCATCATGTATTCTTTTCTCAGTTTCTAAAATTAGAAATTTTTAATACTTGGAGAAAGACCAAAATTAACCAAGAGCACTAAAATGTTGAAAGCAATTATATTTTAATATACATAATTATAAATACACAATTATTCTATAATCTATAATGTAGTCAGGACATCTGCTTAATTATGATTTTGATAGTTTGTACATTTAAGGAGTGGAATTAAAAATATCATCATAAAATTATAAGAATTATAACAGGAAACCTTGCCTAAACTTACAGCTTCAACTACTATCAATGACTCACAAATGTGTATTTTTGGCCAAGAGCTCATTTCTGAGTTTCAGAAACTTAAAAACAGTGCCCTTCTGGACATTTCTACTTAGGTATCACTCAAGTACTTCAATTTCAAAAGGTTCAAAAATTAACTCAATATCTTCTATATAGCTGTTTCACCTCAGTACTCTTTAGTTACCTAAGGCCCAAATTAAAAATGAAAGAATTAACCTAAACCCTTTCTTGATACTTATTCACTAGTATCAATACTTAGTGATATTTATTCTAGGTTCTAAAAATATTTAAAAGTTAATTTTCTTATAATGAAGATAATGCCAATCAAATAAAATTCAGAAAATATAGGAAAACAGCAGGAAATATAATCAGTCATGATCTTACCATGCAACAGGTAGAATGCTATGTATTTCTGCTGCTCCTTTTTTCCCCTAACTATAGCTTCACAGGTGGTTTCCTTTTTCCACTTAGCAAAATATAAATGATTTAGTGCCCTGCTTTTAAAAATATACTGTTATATCATACCTTGTTTTTCATCCCACCATTTGGTACTTATAAATTTTATTCTTAAATGGCTATAAAATATTTAATTACCTTATATTCCAACTGTCACAGACTGCATTCAGGTTCATGTCATTTTTTTCTGTATTATTACAGAAGTTATTTTAACAAGTGTCCTCTAAAATCTGTAATCTACACTGAGCCACTGTTGGTATTCAAATTCCAGAATGATTGTGTCACTTTCATTCTTAATAGCCGATAGTGGTAACACTGTATACAGTCAAGATAGAACAACAGAGACCTAATTAACTCTCCAACTTAACAAAAAACTAAAACACTGGACAAAATACATAAAATACATTTAAAACATTGTACATCATATAGCACAGGACAATTGTGACTGAGATAGGAAAATCAGAGATAATCTCTTTGATTGCCTGGCTTTATTGCTTGGAAATAAATTCCAGGCTGTGGCCCAGAATGAGGAAATCTAAGAAAAATGGGGAGGTCTTACAGAATGGAATAAACTGAACTGAGAGTCCAGGGAATCGGGGGACTATAGTTCACAGAGTAGAGTACTACAAAGAAGAAAGTTGCAAAGAGAGAGGACTCTGGATATATGTAGAGGTGTCCCCTTGAGGATTCCTCAATCAGTACACACAGAAAGAAACCATCTGAGGCTAAGGAAATAATTGCCTCAAAGGATGAGGGAAAAAATCTTTGAGGCACAAATGATTTGGGAATATTTACTGTTCCCATGAGCCAGAGTATTAGGGAAAGTAGAATTTGTAGGAAATCCTACAAAAGAGTAGGAAAGAAGGATTTTTGTCTCACTAGAGGGAAAAAAATAGTGCCGGAGTAAATATAACTAACAAAGATTTAAATCAAGATCCAAAAAGATCAAGTGGTTTCCATGTAATTTAAGTGTGAACCAGAACAAAGTTTAAGAACGTTTTTATAAATGAAAATTCCTCAACACTCAACAAGGTAAAATTACAATTTCTGTCACCTAATGAAAAAATTACCAGACATGCAAAATAAACAAGAAGATATAACCCACAGGGAAGAAAAAAAAATCAGTGAATGAAAAAATGCATTACACAGATAACTGATAGAAATTTTAGGCAAGGGCATTAAAATGGTTATAATTGTATTCCATGTTCTCAAGAAAGTAGAGGAAATATTGACTATATTAAGCAAAGATACAGAAGTTATGAAAAAGGCTCAAATATAACTTGTAGAGAGAGAAGGTACAATGTCTGAGAAGAAAACTATACTAGATGGGATTAACAACAGATTCAAGACAAAAAAAAAGATTTGTGAATTTAAACATAGCAATAAAAACTATTCAAAATAAGGCAGAGAGAGACATGAGTGATACAAAATGAGCAGAGAATCTCTAAACTATGGAGTAACATCAAGCAGTCTCACATACATGTAATGGGTCCCAAATGAAGTCCCAAAATGAAGAGGGGGGTGCATGCAGAAAAGGTATGAAAGAAATAATGGCCAAATGTTTCCAAATTTGAGGAAATGTAAATAAATTTAACAAGCTTAGTGAAACCCAAGCATAAGAAATATAAAGAAAACAACATTAGAATAGGTAGTAATCAAATTGTTTAAAACCAGTGAAAAAGAAAAAAATCTAAAAGAAGTCCAGGTCAGGGGAAATAAAGGTAAGATGATGCTGGATTTCTCATCAGAAATAATACTAACCAGAAGAGCACACAGCAACATTTGCAAGATGGAAATATGTATCTACATAAAAAAATAAAAAGCACCAGAAATGGTAGCTATGTGGGCAAATATAATAAATTTTCTTTGGAATATAAATGACCCATGAAGAAAAAATAACAGCAAAGTATTAAGGGGCATTATAACATTGTAGACATAATTTATGGGAACAACAGTAAAAGACAAGGAAGAAGGAAATGGACGTAAACTGTTGCAAAATACTTAAACTATATGTGAATGGTGTAATATTACCTGAAATTAGAATATGACACTTTAAAATGTATACAGTAAACCTAAAACCACTAGAAAACAAAACAAAACGAAAACAAGGTGTTTTAATTAACAAAGGAGGTTAAATGGAATCATAAAATAATCCAAAAAAAAGGAAAAAGCAATGAAAAAGGAATAAAGACATATGGGGAAAATAATAACAAAATGGTAGCTATAAACCCAACCACATCAGTAATTACATTAAATATAAATTATTCAAAACCCCACATAAAAGTTAGAGATTGTCAGATTGGATTAAAAAGTAAGATTCAAGCATTAGGCTATCTACAAAAAACCCTAAGTATACCAAATATAAAGTCTTAATTAAAAGTACAAGAATGGGAAAAGGTATGTTAAGCCAACACAAATCAGAAGAAAGTTGGGATGACTAAAATAATATCAGACAATGTGGATTTCACAGCAAAGAATATAATCAGGGAGAAAGAGGGTTATTTCATAAGGACAAAGGAATCAAACCATAAAAAGGACCTAAGAAACCTAAACATAGTAACTAATAACAGAATTGGAAACACATAAAGCATAAACCAGTAGAACTACAAAAAGAAATAGGCAAATCCATAATTGTACTCAGACATTTCAATACCCATCTCTCAATTATTTGATAGATTGAGTAGACAGAAAATCAATAAGGATAAAATAAGACTTGAATAGCACTATCAGCCAACTTGGCCAAATTGATATTTATAGAATTCTTCACCACATTATACCAAGATGCATACTCTTTTTATATGCACACAGAATATTTACCAAGGTAGACCATTTTTCAGGGAACAAATCTTAATGACTTAAAAATTATTCAGACAAAACAGAAGATATTTTCAGACCAAAATGTAATGACATTAGAAAGCAATAGCACAAAAATATTTGAAAAAAAATTCCAAATATTTGAAGACCACACAACACATTCAAAATAACTCAAGGGTCAAAAGAGAAGTTATAAAAGATATTTAGAGGAATTGGATTAAAGATGGCGGTGTGAGAGGAGAGACAGAGGCTTCCTCCTAAAACTGCATACAATATGAAAATATAACTAATACAACTACTCTTGAAAGAGCAACAGAAAAAGGACTGCACCAAACTGCATACACCTGGAGACAAGAGCACACCTCACAGAACAGGGTAATGTACTAAAGCTTTGGCCTGGTGGGATCCAGGCCCTTCCCCCACCCCAGCTCACCAGTGGGAGGAAGAGGAACAGAGCAGGGAGGGAGTGGAGAACTGGGACTGCTGAATAACTAACTCTGGAGATCTGCTCTGGGAGCACAAACCTACATTTCATGGTGCTTGCATGATACTGTCATAATTAGGGGGTTGCAAAGCTAAGAGAAGCTGAATTCCTGGGGAGATAAGATTCCAGCTGCCTGTGGAAAGCAGGGATACATATCCAGCTGCTCTGGGACAAAAGAAAGGCAGGCAGTCTGAGAGACTTCCTAACAAAGAAGCCCTTAGCAAGAGAGCTGCTGAAGGGGCAAAGATTGCACAGAGTTTACTCCTCAGGAGAAAGGACAGGTAGACAAATTGCCTGGGTGCACTTTGCCTAGCAGGTTGGGAGCTTTCATGATCTTCAGGTGCTCCAGCTCCCTGGCTGTCTGCACAGCTCCAAAAACCCCCTCTGCGCCTTTCATCTGGCCAGCACAACTGGACTTGCAAACCAGAAAAGACAGTGGAGACAGGCATAGCAGCCGGAAAGCAGGAAACAGCCCTTTATTCCCCCCAGGAACCAATACCACTACCCTGCAACCCCTGACATTGCTTCAGGGGCTGAGCAGCTACAGAGAGTACAGCTTCTGGGCACTAGAGGGCACCATACACAAATATGAAACACCAAAGAAACCTGGTCCAGAGTAAAATTATTAATAAAACTCCTGAGAAAGATTTAAATGATGTTAACCTCATGACTCTCCCTGAAAGGGAGTTCAAAATCAAAATCATTAACATGTTCATGGAGGTACGGAAAGATATTCAAGAACTCAGGAATGAACTCCAGTTGGAGATCCAATCATTGAAAAGCACAATGGACGGTATTAAAAGCATATCGGATATGGTGGAGGAGACAATAAATGAAATGGAAACTAGAGAAGAGGACTACAAAGAAGCTGAGGCACAGAGAGAAAAAAGGATATCTAAGAATGAAAGAATATTGAGAGAACTGTGTGACCAATCGAAACATAACAATATTCGCATTATAGGGGTACTAGAAGAAGAAAAGAGAGAAAACGGGATAGAAAATGTCGTTGAGGAGGTAATTGCTGAAAACGCCCCCAATCTGGGGAAGGAGATAGTCCCTCAGGCCATGAGGTGCACAGATCACCCAACACAAGGGACCAAAGGAAGACAACACCAATACATATAGTAATTAAAATGGCAAAGATCAAAGATAAGGGCAGACTATTAAAACCAGCCAGAGAGAGAAATAGTATCACATACAAAGGGAAGTCCATCAGGCTATCATCAGACTTCTCAACAGAAACCTTACAGCCCAGAAGAGAGTGGCATGATGTATTTAATGCAATGAAGCAGAAGGGCCTTGAACCGAGATTACATTATCTGGCAAGATTATCATTTAAATTTGAAGGAGGGATTAAACAATTCCCAGATAAGCAAAAGCTGAGAGAATTTACCTCCCACAAACCATCTCTACAGTGTATCTTGGAGGGACAGCTATAGATGGAAGTGTTCCTAAAGTTTAATAGCTATCATCAGAGGTAATAAAACCACAGTAAAGAAAGTAGAACAGCTAATTACTAAGCAAATGCAAAATTAAAATAACTATCTCCAAAGTCAAGCAAGGGATAGACAAAGTGTACAGAATATGATACCTAATATATAAAGAATGGAGGAGGAAGAAAAAGGAGGAAGAAAAAAAAAAAAGAACCTTTAGATTGTGTTTGTAATAGCATATTAAGTGAGTTAAGTTAGACTCTTAGATAGTAAGGAAGTTAACCTTGAACCTTTGGTAACCACAAAACTGAAGCCTGCAATGCCAATAAGTACATACCAATCGATAATCACCCTGAATGTAAATGGACTGAATGCACCAATCAAAAGACATAGAGTCACTGAATGGACAAAAAAACAAGACCCATCTATATGCTGCCTACAAAAGACTCACTTCAAACCCAAAGACATACACAGACTAAAAGTGAAGGGATGGAAAAAGATACTTCATGCAACTAATAGGGAGAGAAAAACAGGAGGTGCAGTACTTGTATCAGACAAAACAGACTTCAAAACAAAGAAAGTCACAAAGAGACAAAGAAAGACATTACATAATGATAAAAGGGTCAATCCAACAAGAAGATATAACCATTATAAATATCTAGGCACCTAACACAGGAGCACCTACATATGTGAAACAAATACTAACAAAATTAAAGGGGGAAATAGAATACAATGCAATCATTCTAGGAGACTTCAACACACCACTCCCTCTAAAGTACAGGTCACCCGTACAGAAAATATTAGGAGACAGGGGCACTGAACAACACATTAGAACAGATGGACCTAACAGACATCTACAGAACTCTACACCCAAAAGCAGCAGAATACACATTGTTCTCAAGTGCACATGGAACATTTTCAAGAATAGATGATATCCTAGGCCACAAAAAGAGCCTCAGTAAATTCAAAAAGATTGAAATTGTACCAACCAGTTTCTCAGACCACAAAGGTATGAAACTAAAAATGAATTATGCAAAGAAATTGAAAAATCCCACAAACACATGGAGGCTTCACAACATGCTCCTAAATAATCAATGGATCAATGACCAAATAAAAACAGAGATCAAGCAATATATGGAGACAAATGACAACAATAATTCAACACCGCAAAATCTGTGGGATGCAGCGAAGGCTGTGCTAAGAGGAAAATATATTGCAATACAGGCCTACCTCAGGAAAGAAGAACAATCCCACATGAACAGTCTAAACTCACAATTAACGAAACTAGAAAAAGAACAAATGAGACCCAAAGTCAGTAGAAGGAGGGACATAATAAAGATTAGAGCAGAAATAAATAAAATTGAGAAGAATAAAACAATAGAAAGGATCAACAAAAGTAAGAGCTGATTCTTTGAGAAAATAAACAAGATAGATAAACCCCTAGGCAGACTTATCAAGAAAAACAGAGTCTACTGACATAAACAGAATCAGAAATGAGAAAGGAAAAATCACTACAGTCACCACAGGAATACAAAGAGTTATGAGAGAATACTATGAAAAATTGAATGCTAACAAACTGGATAACCTAGAAGAAATGGACAACTTTCTAGGAAAATACAACCTTCCAACCTTCCAAGGCTGTCCCAGAAAGAAACAGAAAATCTGAACAGACCAATGACAAGCAACGAAATTGAATTGGTAATTAAAAACCTACCTAAGAACAAAACGCCTGAACCAGATGGCTTCACTGTTGAATTTTATCAAACATTCAGTGAAGACCTAATACCCATTCTCCTTAAAGTTTTCCAAGGAGTAGAAGAACAGGGAATACTTCCAAACTCATTCTATGAGGCCAGCATCATTGTAATAGCAAAACTGGGCAAAGACACCACAAAAAAAGAAAATTACAGCCCAATATCCCTGATGACAATAGATGCAAAAATACTCAACAAAATATTAGGAAACAGAATTCAAAAATACATCAAAAAGATCATACACCATGATCAAGTAAGATTTATTCCAGGGATGCAAGGATGGTACAACATTAGAAAATCCATCAACATCATCCACCACATCAACAAAAAGAAGGAAAACAACCACAGGATCATCTCCATAGATGCAGAAAAAGCATTTGACAAAATTCAACACCATTCATAATAAAAACTCTCAAGAAAATGGGTATAGAGGGCAAGTACCTCAACATAATAAAGGCCATATATGACAAACCCACAGCCAACATCATACTTAACAGCGAGAAGCCGAAAGCTTTTCACCTAAGATTGGGAACAAGACAGGGATGCCCCCTCTCCCCACTGTTATTCAACATAGTACTGGAGGTCCTAGCCACGGCAATCAGACAAAACAAAGACATACAAGGCATCCAGATTGGTAAAGAAGAAGTCAAATTGTCACTATTTGCAGATGACATGATATTGTACATAAAAAACCCAAAAGACTCCACCCAAAACTACTAGATCTAATATCTGAATCCAGCAAAGTTGCAGGATACAAAATTAATACACAGAAATCTCTGGCATTCCTGTACACTAACAATGACCTAGCAGAGAGAGAAATCAGGAAACAATTCCATTCACAGTTTCATCAAAAAGAATAAAATACCTAGGAATAAACCTAACCAAGGAAGTGAAAGACCTATACTCTGAAAACTACAAGACACTCATGAGAGAAATTAAAGAAGATACCAATAAATGGAAACACATCCCGTGTTCATGGATAGGAAGAATTAATATTGTCAAAATGGCCATCCTGCCTAAAGCAATCATCAGATTCAATGCAATTCCTATCAAAATACCAACAGCATTTTTCAATGAACTAGAGAAAATCATTCTAAAATTCATATGGAATCACAAAATAGCCAAAGCAATCCTGAGAAGGAAGAACAAAGCTGGGAGGATTATGCTCCACAACTTCAAGCTTTACTACAAAGCCACAGTAATCAAGACAATTTGGTACTGGCACAAGAACAGACCCATAGACCAATGAAACAGACTAGAGAGCCCTGATATAAACCCAATCATATATAGTCAATTAATATATGATAAAGGAACCATGGACATACATTAGGGAAATGACAGCCTCTTCAACAGCTGGTGTTGGCAAAACTGGACAGCTACATGTGAGAGAATGAAACTGGATTATTGTTTAACCCCATACACAAAAGTAAACTCGAAATGGATCAAGGACCTGAATGTAAGTCATGAAACCATAAAACTCTTAGAAGACAACATAGGCAAAAATGTCCTGAATATAAGCATGAGCGAATTCTTCCTGAACGCATCTCCTCGAGCAAGGGAAACAAAAGCAAAAATGAACTCATGGGACTACATCAAACAAAAAAGTTTCTGTATGGCAAAGGACACCATCAACAAAACGAAAACATATCCTACAGTATGGGAGAATGTATTTGTAAATGACATATCCAACAGGGGTTTAACATCCAAAATATATAAAGAACTTACATGCCTCAACACCCCAAAATCAAATAACCCAATTAAAAAATGGGCAGAGGATATGAAAAGAGAGTTCTCCAAAGAAGAAATCCAGATGGCCAACAGACACATGAAAAGATACTCCACATCACTGATCGTCAGGGAAATGCAAATTAAAACCACAATGAGATATCACCTCACACCAGTAAGGATGGCCACCATCCAAAAGACTAAGAACAACAAATGCTGGCGAGGATGTGGAGAAAGGGGAACCCTTCTACACTGCTGGTGGGAATGTAAGCTAGTTCAACCATTGTGGAAAGCAATATGGAGGTTCCTCAAAAAACTAAAAATAGAAATACCATTTGACCCGGGAATCCCACTCCTTGTATTCTACCCAAAGAATACAACTTCTCAGATTCAAAAAGACATATGCACCCCTATGTTTATCACAGCACTTTTTACAATAGCCAAGATATGGAAACAACCTAAGTGTCCATCAGTAGATGAATGGATAAAGAAGAGGCGGTACATAGACACAATGGAAAACTATTCAGCCATAAGAAGGAAACAAATCCTACTATTTGCAACAACATGGATGGAGCTGGAGGATATTATGCTCAGTGAAATATGCCAGGCAGAGAAAGAGACTTGCCAAATGATTTCCCTCATTTGTGGAGTATAACAAGGAAGCAAAACTGAAGGAACAAAATAGCAGCAGACTCAGAGACTCCAAGAAGGAACTAGTGGTTACCAAAGGGGAGGGGTGTTGGAGGGCGGGTGGGGCGTGTGGGAGAAGGGGATTGTGGGGCATTATGTTTAGTACACATAGTGTAATGGATCAAAGGGAAAACTGTGTAGCACAGAGAAGGCAAATAGTGAATCTGTGGCATCTGACTATACCAATGGACAGTGACTGCATTGGGGTATGGGTGGGGACTTGATAATATGGGTAAATGTAGTAAGTACGTTGTTTTTTCATGTGAAACCTCCATAAGAGTGTATATCAATAATACCTTAATAAAAAAAAGAAAAAAGATATTTAAACATTTTTCAACTGAATTACAATGAAAACACAACATAACAAAATCTGTGAGATGAAGCTTAAACAAGAGGAATTTATAGCATTAAATGCCTGCACTAGAAAAAGAAGATCTTGAATCAGTCTCCTCAGCATCAACCTTAAGAAACTAGAAAAAGAAAACCAAATTAACTAGAGCGTAACAGAAGAAAGGAAATAATGAAGAGCAGAAATTAATAAACAGAAAACAATCAAAATAAATCAATATATTAAAAGCTAGTTTTTTGAAAAGATTAATAAGGTTTGTAAACATTTAACCAGAATAATGAGGAAAAAGGGAGTAAACACAACTTAACATTATCACAAATTAGGTGACATCAGATATTAAAAAGATACTAAGGAAACAGTAAAACAAACATACACCAAAAGTATCAGAAACCCGGATGAAATGGACCAATCCTTGATAGTCACAAACTGCCAAAGATTACTCAAGAATGAAGAGCCCTATAAGTATTTGGGAAATTGAATTTCCCATTTCAAACCTTTCCACAGGAAAATCCAGGTCCAGATGGCTTCAGTTGTGATATCTACCAAATTTTAAGGAAGAAGTAATACCAAATCTGTACAATCAGAAAACTAAAGAATAAGAATTAGTTTCAAATTTATTGTAAGAGAACATGACCCTGATATAAAAACTAGGCAAAGATATTAAAAGAAAATGACAAACCAAATGTCTCATGAACATATATGCAGAAATTTAATATTTTAACAAATCAAATTCAACAATATATAAAAATTTAATATGCCATGGGCAAGTTGGCTCATCTTGGAAGGACAAGTTTGGCTTAACATGTGAAGATCAATGTATTTCAGCATATGAGCAAATGAAAAGAGAAAAAGAAAACATGACTATTTCAGTAGATGCAAAATAATTTTTTTGGACAAAATCTAATGTCTGTTCCTCTCAAAAACTCTCAGGAAACTAGAAAAAGAAGGAAACATCCTCAACCTGAAAAGGGCACTTTATATAAAAATGAACTAAATCATTACCTAAATATTAAACCAAAAAAATCTAAAATTTTCTAAAGAAACACAGCAAAACATTTTTGTGGCTTTGGTTTAGGCAAAGACTTCTTAATATTAAAAAATTATGTTGTAAAAAGAAATACTCATAAATTGAACTCCAAATTCAGAAATTCTGCTCTTTAAAAGATGCTGTTAAGAAAGTGAAAAGATAAGCCACAATCTTGGTGAAAAAATTTGCAAATCACATTTCTGATAAAGGACTTGTATCCAGAATATATAAAGAACTATCCAAAGTCAATAACAAAGAGGAAAGCAAGTGATCAAAATATCTGAACAGAAAACTTCACCTGATGATATGTGAATGGCAAAAAACCAAAGGAAAATATTTTCAACACAATTAATCATCACAGGAATGCAAATTAAAGACAAGATGATAAAGCACTACACATCCACCAAAATAGTTAAAATTAAACTTGACTATACCAAACATCGGTGGGGATGTGGAGCAACTGGAACTCTCACACATTGTTGGAGAAAATGCAAAAGAAACACTTTGGGAAACAGATGGACATTTTTTCAAAACCAAATACCTGTCATATTGTCCCTCTATTTCATTCCTGGGTATTTACCCAAAAAATGAAATTACTTTTGAAGGAATGTTCACAGCAGCTTTACTCACAAGAGCAACAAACCCAAACAACCCATAATTAGGTAAATGGGTCATCAAATTGTGGTTTATTTATACCATTCATCATACACTATAGATGAACAGCAAAATAATTATGCTGAATGAAGTTAGATCCAAAAATATGTATACTCTGTGATTTCTTTTATATAAGTTTCTAAAAAATACAACCTAATCTATAGTGAAGAAATTATTACAAAGAGGCAGGGAGGCAGGAGGAGGCTTTTGGGATGGTGGATGTGTCCATTATATCGATTGTGTTGATGGTTTCATGGGTATGTAGATCTGTGAAAAATTTATCAAGTTGTAGCTTTTAAAGATGTGTGGTTTTTATTATACCCAATAGAGAAGGAAGGGGAAAAAGAGAAAGAAAGAGAGAAGAGAGAATGGAATGAAGGAAGAGAGAAAGGAAGGGAGGAAGAAAAAATTCCAGTGCCTCCCCAAAACTCTCAGCATACTGTATGTCTTTAAATCATATCATGCCCTTTTACGAAATGGCTCCTGTCTTCCTCTGCGGTCTCATCTCTCACAACTCTAACTTCAATCTATTTTCAGTTCCTTTCACCATGTATTTTACATTCTAGTTTACACTGTCTCAAAGCTTCTTATCCCCAGTGGCCCCTGCAACTCCTATTTGTCTTTTAATGGTAAGTGTTAACTGTCCTTTCCTTTTATCCTATGTCCTACTCTAAGGTGGAGTTAGCTGTCCCTCCCCTGCTTCCAGAACAACAGTTCATACCAAATATTCTTCCTTCTAATTGGTCACTGTTGACTCCCTCGTTGATCTTTCTCTTATTGAGAAATCCCTACAGAAAGGAAGAAATTGTCTTGTCCACCTCTCTCTGTCAATATTTCATACAGTGCTTAGTGCAGAGGATGTATTCAACATAATTTTTTGCATGAAGGAATGAATATAATTACATTAATGTATACTCCATGCCACTGGTGTCCTTTCAGTACCATATAGCATATTAGTAGAAAGTCCCAAAGGTAGTCATAGCTATTACCCCAATATCTGTTTCTATTAACAAGAAAAAAGAGAACACATTAAAACAAATTCCAATACATGAGACCATCAAAAATGTTCACCACATCACAGAAAACCATCTCACCTCCAGGGTTCGTGATGGGCTACACAGCTTCATAGGAGAATGATCTGCCAAACCGGTAGATGTCTAGGCACCTTATTAAAATGGATGTCCTGATCGACTTTTACCTGTTTTTAGCCAGCACGGCCAACAATGACTTCCTGGGGCAAATTGCATGAAAAAGAGTTAATAAACTGCTTCTTTATTTTGAGAGCAGAGCACTTGTGAACTCCTGAAGTCTGGAATTTAACCTGACTCACAAGTTTGCTGTGAGAAACTGACAAGAAATAAATTAATCTAGTTCTCAGAACAATCTCCAGTGGGTATTATAAAGGAGCGAGGGAATTGCCTCGGATGAACAGATGTTGTTTCAGCAGAATATTTTTCTGTTTCTACTTTGACAGTGTTTATGAACTAGTCACAAAATAAGCATTTACCATAAAGAGGTAGTATGTTGTCCAGTTATGCTTAGGAACCATCTTTCCTAAAATAAGCTGGAAGGAACCCAGTTGTATTGTTTTGGCATGCTCCAAATTGAAGATAAATATGAAAGGAGTTCTGAAAAACCATTGGCCAGGATGTTAAATGCAGTCCATTGTGAAATGAACCCAAGAGTACAGCCACTTAAGGTATTGTTCTGTGTCATTTAGGTCAGGCAACAGAAGCAGAGAAGAAAGTGCAAATATATTTTTTTAAATCAAGCTTTTAAAATATAGCTGAGAAAACTTGGGTGAGAACGTGTGAATTTCCAGGCACTCTAGGAAGAGCTGAAAATTAAAATCTAGCTGGTAATTCCCTCCAGAACAGGTTGTTTTGTCCTCTCAAAAAACACAAAGAAGAAATCATGCACCAAGGAAAGCCAAATCCCTTTAAAGCTTCTCTTAGTAATGGGTTCATTTGTTTTCCCCCAAGCAAGCATCACTGGATTCAAATGAAAGGCTTGAGGCATGTTTGGTAGATAATAATAAATGATGAGGAATCTATCTAGTAAAGTCACAGTGGAAAATAAGAATGGTAAAGTTACTTTACAAACATTTATTTAATAGGACATGCACAGAAACCTGAAGGCAAAAAGAGGTTGACGGGAAACCATTATGATATATCTTGGGGCATCTTTCAACATCTATTTCAAACTCATGAAACTGGAGAAAAAAGCAACAGCAAATGAAATCCTCATCAGTCAATCATAAACACGAAAAGTAGTAACATGAAAATATCACTCATTTTCTGCATACACAGAGATAAGGGAAGT
Source organism: Phataginus tricuspis (assembly GCA_029783875.1). NCBI lineage: Eukaryota > Metazoa > Chordata > Mammalia > Pholidota > Manidae > Phataginus > Phataginus tricuspis. The sequence continues at coordinate 50,354,617 of JAQQAC010008880.1, read as the reverse complement.
CCCTTCGCAGATGTTTATTTTCAGTCATGGTAATAAATTTAGAATGACTGAAAAGAAAACAGCAACTGCTCCAGCCTGAAACACAGCCCATTACTTCTACCTGTTACCTATCTCTGAATGGTTTCTTTAAAAAACAAGTTGAGAGTAATTCGACTGTTTCAACTATTTCAGACATGGTTAAAATATATAAAGAATTAACACTGCCTTGTAATGGAAGATGTGTACATGTTCACAGTTAAATCACTTTAAGCAATAATGGTGTGTGTGAGAGAGAGAATTACCACGTCCTTTTATTGTGGATCACCTTGGCTCTTGAATTTATGTGCCTCTCAAGTTATAGGGGAAAGTGTTACAGAAATGACTCATGACATCAGCCTTATTCTCCAACAATCAAGTCTAGAGGGTAAGTAAAAGATTCTAAGTGTTAAAAAGCATTTCTGCAATGTCAGCAGCAATTCCAGAAGCCTATGCTTTTCGAAGAATTTATCCTTTGGCCCAAAAGGCATGAAGTGGCAAATTTTGAAACATGGCACCTTAAAGATATCTTCTAGAAAATACAGTCTCCTCTTCAGTGGCACTATGCCTAGAAACTAGTCTTTCTTTCGCTCAACATCATGGACTTGAGGCAGGAGGGAATAAATGGTGAAAGAGTCTTCAAATAGCCACCATGCTCTGGGCATGAGATCCAGCACTGTGCATACATTATTTACTTTATTATTTGGAATATACTAAAACAAGTGTGACCACCATTTCACAGGTGAGTACTAAAGTCAAGACTCTCTAGTCCACATTGACCCACTTGGTAAACAGTGGGCTGGGAGATCTGACCCCAAAGCCAAGGTCCTTAACTCTACCCCAGTCAGTTAGATTCTGGGTCCTGTTTATGTTCCCAGACTGGTTTCATTCTAACAAGTCAAGCATCAGATCTTCTACAGGAAACCTTCCTTACAGCTCCCAGACTGTACCTCTCTGCAGTCCCACATGTCCCAAGCAAGCCTCAATCAAAATATTGAACTCATTACATTATGAAATGAATCCTCTCTAGAATGGAAGCCCCATGAAGGCTGGAACCAAAGCCACTTTCATGTCCCAAGCACCTGGCGGTGTTAGCAGGGTAGGAGGTGCTCAACAAATATTTGGTGAATTATAATTGAACTACAAGAACTGGTCAGATTGAGAATTTCTCAACTGTGCTCCATGGAGCACTAGAAGTTCTTTAGAGCCTACTTGGTGTGGGAAGAAGGGCTCGAATTGCAGACAGAGGGTGTTGGCCAGACAGGCGTCCTGGTCTCCACCGTCACTAGAGCCACAGCCACTCCTACTTCAGCTGGCATATTTCTTCCTTAATCTTTTTTTCTACTGAACTTTCACATAATATATTTTGTTTGCACAGAGATACATGGCTAAAATCATTGGATTAGTTAGTCACACTTTCACTTCAAAACTTGTTTCACTGTTTCTATTTTCCCTTTAAAAGTCCATAGCTGGACATCCAAACAATCAAATGTGCGCCATGGTGAAGCTGCTGTGGGGAGCTGGCGTTGGTGGGAGTGGTGTACTTCATTCAGGTAATGTGCTACAGAATCTCCTGGAAGGCAAATGTGGAAGAGTCCTGCACGTCAACCTCATGATGCTCCAGAATGTGGTCCTTTGGGGAAAATTTCCTTATCTGATTTTCAGGAATGTTTAAAGGATATCGTAACTGAGAGGAGACATGAATCGCCCAAGTTTAGGGTTATCATTGTGAGTTTCCCACCAGTCATGGACAACAATAAGCTCCATTAGAGATAATTTTCTGAGAGGCACTCACCTAGGAGCCCTTGTTGCCATAGGAGACTGAAATCACTCCCAGCGGAATAGTCTTCAGAAGCAGCTCACCCTGTATGCTAGGAGCAGGGAAGGGGGGAAAATCCAGCCATAAGCCAGATCACATGGAAACTTTTTACCTTAATGTTTAATGTGTAAGTATGCAGAACTGATCAATCATAAAGGTCAGGCCAGCCCAGAACACACTTTGACCAGGGGCTTAAGTTGTGCTGCCCATACCCCAGTCTCAGCTCCCCTGGCAGTGGGAGCCCCCACTTCTACACACAAATCCTCTGGGTGTGGCATGAGGAAGCAAGCATCAGGCAAATGAAGTGAACAGTCGATCGTGCCTACATCCACTGCACAACATTGGAGGGGTGTTATTAAAGGTGCTTAACACAGGAAAAGAATAAAGTCACGAAGGGGAAATGTTTGAGGCAGCGCTCTCAGGAGTGCTTCTAAGCACTGGACACAGCTGATTTACCCACTGGGTCAGGTCAGGGCAGTCCACCCAATAAATCATGCTGTTTCACATCTGTGGCTTTTGCTTGTCATCAGTGCCGCCTGGAGGGAATCAAGGACAGGCTAAACGCAACACTCACTCTTCACGGCCCTGAGGATGCACATGCGTCCTGAGACCAGAACAGCCTCACAGCCTTAGGCTTAGGTCGCTCTGGCTGTTCTCACTCTCCCCGCAGATGCTGGGGTAGGGCTCTCCCCACAGGGAGGTACTGAGTGAAGAACATTAATGATATATTTTTATCACTGACTTTGTTCTAGGCCAGAAATGTCACTACCATCCACATTTTACAGACAAGTAATCATACGGAGGTTAGCTGACCTGCCAAGTTCCCACACAAGTTAAGTGAGGAGTGGAGATTCGAATTTTGTGAAGTCTGACTCCTGGACTTAGATCTCTAATGACACCACATTACCGCTTTCTTCTAAAGTCTTGAATATGGTGATGCTTCTACACGGTGTGGGAAGCCACAGAACAAAGAGATACGCAGACCCACCTCCAAAGAGTGGAGAGCTGTGTGGAAATGATTTGTGTGAGCTCCTCACATTAGCAGAGGGCTAACGGTGTAATATGGAGCTGTAGTGGACAGCCTGGGCTCTAGAGCTGTGTAGACCTGGGCTCTGGTTCTGGTTCTGCTGTTTACTCACCCATCTTGAGGAACTTACTTTAGTTTCTACATCTGTGGAAACTTCATTATTTATTGCTATAGAAATGAGCTAAATAAGTGACATAAAACCTTGGCATAGTGCCTAGTACATTATAAGACCTTTATAAATGCAGCTACTATTACTGATATTGCTATTACTATATTTGCAACCATGTTTCAAGATCACATTTTTCTAGCAAAAACCAGTGTTCCTATTCAATCCTTTCTCACGATCCCATAGGGTATGACAGAGATCTTAAATATTTACAAACGATTGTTTCTCACTAGAGAATTCCAGAACACTAGTGAATTAGTAAATTGGTCCTGACCACATATATACTTCAATGTAACAAAGATAGTAATGTTCTAGTATAAGAGGAAAGTGAACAAATAATGAAGAAAAAGTTAATTACTAATGCCAATTTTCTTAGGAATGATAATGGCAATGTGGCCATGTAAGAGAATGTCCAAAATCTTAGGTAACACACATTGAAGTATTCAGGGATGAAGTGTGGTGATGCCTGCAACCTCCTCTTAGGATTTAATCCTCAATGACTCTTTCTCCACATCTTGTGAGCACAGAACAGAGTTTTCCCCACGCTATCTTTTCAAGGATGTGTGTACAGTGAACAGCCTGGAAAGATAGACAGTGTCTCCCTCTGGGGCAAAAGTTAAGCAGATTTGCTTGCAGTCCTCTTATAAAAGGGTAAAGTTTCTCAGCTGTGACACAACCCTACCATGTGCCCAGTACCCACCTGGATCTGCCTCTGAATCACCACTGCAGGACCGGGGGCAAGGGAACCACTGTGAAAATAGAGCTCATTGTGCCCGCCATGCTGTGAGTTACAGTGTTTTGGTTCTGAAGCCTCACAGTCATATGTCCCATGCCAATACCAGGAAACTCAAGCAGGCTCTCTTGTTAGTTTTCACACAGGGTAAAAATCTCAGATCCCTCATAGTTCTTGACCCCTGCTTTCACATGAATGAGCATGTAAAATAAACATGTGCATATGCATGTATACTGAGATTGAAAAGTCAAGAGATTAATTACCTGTCCTAAGAACAGATATGTTAACCTCAGCCACAAACACTGAACTGTATACTTGAGCATGTGGTCCCAAGTACAAATTGAAAGAAATGTGTTCCCTGGAGCTATGTATGGAGTGGCTCTTTCAGGGATCTCCAGTTGTTCTTTCAAATATGAAATTAAGAGAAAATGCACTCAAAAGGGCCTCAGGGAATCTGAAGCACCATATGTATCTGGCCCAACACTTAAAAAACACTCAGGTAAATATTTAGACAGACATTATTTGCATACTGCTGTACTCTTTTACAAACTCAGTATTGTTTTATACAAAATCACCATTTTTTCTCAGACATTTGTTAAGGACCTACTTTGTGCCAGGTATCTCGGTAAGACTTATAATAACCCTGAGATAGGTGGGTGGAAATGATTATTAAAACTTTTTTTCAGAAGAGGAAAGTGAAGAAGTACAAAACTGAAGGATACGTCTGACACCCAGAATGATGGAGCTAGAATGTGAATTATATCAAATCTTGACGTCTTCCAATTCTACATGACCTCTATATTCCAGTCCCTATATCAGTAAGGCTATAAGGATCAATTATATTCATTTTTGAATTCAAAATATTTAACATGGAAAATATCTTTTATTATTGATCACTTCTGACTGATAAAAATCTACAATTCATATATATATATTTTTTGCTATTATTAATATACAATTACATGAGCAACATGGTTACTAGACTCCCTCTATGATCAAGTCCCTACCACATACCCCATTGCAGTCACTATCCATCAGCATAGTAAGATGTTATAGAATCACTACTTGTCTTCTCTGTGTTATACTGCCTTCCTCGTATCCCTCCACACCACCGACACCCCCACTACATTATGTGTGCTAATTTTAATAGTCCTTTTTCCCCCTTTTCCCTCCCTTCCCACGAATGTTCCCCAGTCCTTTTCCCTTTGGCAACTGTTAGTCCATTCTTGGGTTCTGTGAGTCTGCTGCTGTTTTGTGCCTTCAGTTTTTTCTTTGTTCTTATACTACACAGATGAGTGAAATCATATGATACTTGTCTTTCTCCTCCTGGCTTATTTCACTGAGCACAATACCCTCTAGCTCCATCATGTTGTTGGAAATTGAAGGATTTGTTTTCTTCTTATGGCTGAATAATATTCCATTGTGTGTAAATACCATGTCTTCTTTATCCATTCATCTACTGATGGGCACTTAGGTTGCTTCCATTTCTTGGCTATTGTAAATAGTGCTGCAATAAACATAGGGGTGCAGCTGTCTTTTGCAGACTGGGCAGCGGCATTCTTAGGGTAAATTCCTAGGAGTGGAATTCCTGGGTCAAATGGTATTTCTATTTTGAGTTTTTTGAGGAACTTCCATACTGCTTTCCACAATGGTTGTACTAATTTACATTCCCACCAGCAGTGTAGGAGGGTTCCCCTTTCTCCACAACCCTGCCGACATTTGTTGTTGTTTGTCTTTTAGATGGCAGCCAGCCTAACTGGTGTGAGGTGGTATCTCATAGTGGTTTTAATTTGCATTTCTCTGATGACTAGTGATTGGAGCATCTTCTCATGTGCCTGTTGGCCATCTGAATTTCTTCTTTGAAGAAGTGTCTGTTCAGCTCCTCTGCCCATTTTTTAAATGGCTTATTTGATTTTTGTTTGTTGAGGTGCACAAGCTCTTTATATAATTTGGATGTCAACCTCTTCTCAGATATGTCATTTATGAATATATTCTCCCATACTGTAGGATGTCTTTTTGTTCTATTGATGGTGCCCTTTGCTGTACAGAAGCTTTTTAGTGTGATATAGTCCCACTTGTTCATTTTTGCTTTTGTTTCTCTTGTCAGGGGAGATATGTTCATGAAGAAGTTGCTCCTGTTTATGTCCAGGAGATTTTTGCCTATAATTTTTTCTAAGATTTTTATGGTTTCATGACTTACATTCAGGTCTTCGATCCATTTTGAGTTTACTTTTGTGTATAGGGTTAAACAGTAATCCAGTTTCATTCTCTTACATGTAGCTGTCCACTTTTGCCAACACCAGCTGTTGAAGAGGCTGTCATTTCCCCATTGTATATCCATGGCTCCTTTATCGTATATTAATTGACCATATATGCTTGGGTTTATATATGGGCTCTCTAGTCAGTTTCACTGGTCTATGGGTCTGTTCTTGTGCCAGTACCAAATTGTCTCGATTACTGTGGCTTTGTAGTAGAGCTTGAAGTCAGAGAGTGTAATTCCGCCCTCTTTATTCTTCCTTCTCAGGATTGCTTTGGCTATTCAGAATCTTTTTTGGTTCCATATGAATTTTAGGACTATTTGCTCTAGTTCATTGAAGAATGCTGTTGGTATTTTGGTAGGGATTGCATTGAATCTGTAGATTGCTTTAGGCAGGATGACCATTTAGACAATATTAATTCTTCCTAGCCAAGAGCATGGGATGAATTTCCATTTGTTAGTGTCCTCTTTAATTTCTCTTAAGAGTGTCTTATAGTTTTCAGAGTATAGTTTTTCACTTCCTTGGTTAGGTTTATTCCTAGGTATTTTATTCGTTTGGATGTGATTGTGAATGGAATTGTTTTCGTGATTTCTCTTGCTGCTAGTTCATCGTTAGTGTATTGGAATGCAAAAGATTTCTGTGTATTAATTTTGTATCCTGCAACTTTGCTGAATTCAGATATTAGATCTAGTAGTTTTGGAGTGGATTCTTTAGGGTTTTTTATGTACAACATCATGTCATCTGCAAACAGGGACAGTTTGACTTCTTCTGCCAATCTGGATGCCTTGTATTTCTTTGTGTTGTCTGATTGCCATGGCTAGGACCTCCAGAACTATGTTGAATAGAAGTGGAGAGAGTGGCATCCTTGTCTTGTTCCCAATCTTAAAGGAAAAGCTTTCAGCTTCTCGCTGTTAAGTATAATGTTGGCTGTGGGTCTGTCATATATGGCTTTTATTATGTTGAGGTACTTGCCCACTATACCCATTTTGTTGAGAGTTTTTATCATGAGTGAATGTTGAATTTTGTTGAATGCTTTTTCAGCATCTATAGAGATGATCATGTGGTTTTTGTCCTTCTTTTTGTTGATGTTGTGGATGATGTTGATGGATTTTCGAATGTTGTACCATCCTTGCATCCCTCAGATGAATCCCACATGATCATGATGGATGATCTTTTTGATGTATTTTTGAGTTCGGTTTGCTAATATTTTGTTGAGTATTTTTGCATCTGTGTTCTTCAGGGATATTGGTCTGTAATTTTCTTTTTTTGTGGTGTCTTTGCCTTGTTTTGGTATTAGAGTAATATTGGTTATGTAGAATGTGTTTGGGAGTATTTCCTCCTTTTCTACTTTTTGTAAAACTTTAAGGAGGATGGGGATTAGGTCTTCATTAAATGTTTGATAAAATTCAACAGTGAAACCATTTTGTCCAGGTGTTTTGTTCTTAGGTAGTTTTTTGGTTACCAATTCAATTTCTTTGCTGGTAATTGGTTTATTCAGATTTTCTGTTTCTTCCTGGGTCAGCCTTGGAAGGTTGTATTTTTCTAGAAAGTTGTCCATTTCTTCTAGGTTATCCAGTTTGTTACCATATAATATTTCATATTATTCTTTCATAATTCTTTGTATTTCTGTGGTGTCCATAGTGAATTTTCCTTTCTCATTTCTGATTCTGTTTGTGTGTGTAGACTCTCTTTTTTTCTTGATCAGTCTGACAAGGCGTTTATCTATTTTGTTTATTTTCTCAATGAACCAGGTCCTGCTTTCATTGATTCTTTCTATTGTTTTATTTGTTTTAATTTTATTTATTTCTGCTTTAATCTTCATTATGTCCCTCCTTCTACTAATTTTGGGCCTCATTTGTTCTTCCTTTTCTAGTTTCATTAATTGTGAGTTTAGACTGTTCATTTGGGATTGTTCTTCTTTCCTGAGGTAGGCCTGTATTGCAATATATTTCCCTGTTAGCATGGCCTTTGCTACGTCCCACAGATTTTGCGGTGTTGAATTATTGTTGTCATTTGTCTTCATATATTGCTTGATAGCTGTTTTTATTTGGTCATTGATCCATTGATTATTTAGGAGTATGTTATTAAGCCTCCATGTGTTTGTGGGATTTTTCATTTACTTTGTGTAATTTATTTCTAGTTTCATACCTTTGTGATCTGAGAAGCTGGTTGGTGAGACTGATGACTTTTAAAGTCATTACCTTAACTGGAAATGTAACCAAGAACCATTTATTGTGGCTCTTAAAAGTAAAGTGGTCAGGGATTAAGTAAAGTGAATCGCTAGTTTTCAGTGCTTGTCTTTTTTTGTATGTTTTACAGGGATGCAACCTGTATTGGTTATGATTCCTGGGTTTTAGAAGGGGTTCAGAAATCCAGTAGTATTCTAGAATTCTGTGTGACCTAATGTATCATTTTTAGAACTTCAGAATTGGTAAAGGCTTAGAAGTTACCTTACTTAACATCTCCCCTAACACCTGAATTCTTACACAGCAACTACAGAGAAGCACTCAGATGTGGCTGTGAACAGTTTGTACCACTTCACAAGGCAGCTTGAAATAAAGGCAAGAACCCAGGGCTTTGAAATTAAAAGATATGAGTGACAACGGCAAATATTCTTAACTTTTTTGAGACTCTGTTTCCTTAATTTTTAAAATGTATACTAATATCTGCCTTGCAGATTATTATGAAGGTGAGAAAAAATAAATTACATAAAACTCACATACTAGGCAGTTAAAATACTCATTTTTTCCCCACAGATGCTTTACCAACAAATTTGGGTAAAATTTGCTTTCTTCTTACATGTATTCATTTCCCAGGACTGTCATAACAAGTTACCACAAATTGCGTGGCTTAAAACAGCAGAAATTTATTCTCTCACAGTTCTGAAGCCTAGAAGGTCCAAATCAAGTTGCCAGGAGGACCATGTCCTCTCTGACGGTCCTGGTGGAGAATTCTTCCCTCCTTCTTCTAGCTTGTGATGGTTGCTGATAATCCTTGGCATTCTTGACATGTAGAGACTCACTTCAGTCTCTGCCCCCATCATCACATGGCATTATCCCTGTGTGTCTCTGTGTTCAAATTTCCCTTTTCTTACAAAGACACCAGTCATACTGGATTTACGGCTCAGCCTAACCCAGTATGAACTCATCTTAACTTCATACTCTGCCAAAACCCTATTTGTAAATAACGTCTCCCCAGGTTCTAGGTAGACATGAATTTTGGAGAGGACATTATCTAATATAGTAGAGTTGTTATGAAATTAAGTTAAATATTATGCAAACTATCAAGTACAGGTTGACTCAATTTCTCAAATTTCTAAATGTTAGTTTTTATTTCTATGTATGTCTATGAAACAAATCATTCATTCAAGAAAGAATTACTTTCAAACATAATAAAACAACTCATGCACCAATTAGAGGAGAAATGAGATAATTCCCACCCTAAAATAATAAAGTTATAAAAGAATATAACAGTTTTTATGACTAGTAGGTTATTTCATTATATAAAATCAGCCTATTTTAGAAAATCTACAGTCATGAGATACATGAGGCAGGAATTACAATGTATTGAACATCAAATTTAATTTTTCATTAGTTAGGTTGATGATTAAATTACACTGATGTGAGATTTACTATGCCCTTGAGCCAAAGCTTAACAGTCTACTAACAGTTTTTAAATAGAAACTTCTGAGGAATGATGATTTTGTCACACAACAATAGGAATAGGTTTAGTTCAATGATTATCCACATACAAATATTTAAATGAAAAACGTCATCAGTCATGTTTTAGAATCCTTAGACTGGGTTATATAGTGAAACTTTCAGATGTTTCACTTGTGTTTAAATTGTGAACATTGTAAGTATCAGCATTAAATTAATATGAGCAGAACAACTGAGTTGGGTGAAGAACTTTCTTCTTAGTAACCTGCAGCAATCAATCAATGTCACTTGAATTGCTGCACTTGGATTCCCAATAGCATATGATTTTCACTGAGTGGTACTGTGTAAAATACACCTCAAATACCATGATCAGCTCTGGGAGAGAATAAAAAGAGACTTCTTTTGCAAAGGCAAGATGTGATCATAAGAGTACTTCATGCTTCCTAGATAGAAATAGAAAAATCCGTATAAATAGTAAAGGGCCTACATTTTTCTCATGAGCCATGACACTTAGGTTTTGAATACTTAAGACACATTGGGGCTGTATTTCTGATATAAATAGCCTATTAGCAAATGAGAACATTTTTAATTATCTGAAAGAAGAATGAGGAAGACATCTAAAAAACTTAAATTTTTACCCTCTAGGATGAAAAATATATACAGCCTCTCAGTTAATAAATCCCTTTCTAGAATCAGGTTGTCAGGACTGTAAAGCTACACTAACTTTAACAGACACATTTTGTATTATTCACATTGTCATTGTCCCCAGCCTAACATTCTCATTACTGTCACCTAAAACTGCTGAACTTACCTCTTAATTGTTCTCCATGCCATTGTCTTTTCCTTTTCTTAATCCACTCTATTCCACATTTCAGGTTCATCTTCCAATAACATATTTTGCTCTGGCCATCCCCCCGATGGGTAGTACTGCAGATCCTATCATTGCATGCAAACCATCATTGCCTCATTCCAACTTATCTGTGATATGATCCCAGCCAGTTTCATTAGTTTTATTTCTACTTCTTCCCCTCAAAATCCTACATTTCAGATCATCTAGATTCTTCTCCATTGTCTGGAGTTAGACAACACTTTCCAATATCTCTGCCTCTTCTCAGATTATTCAATTTGAGTTGACCTTTCTCTATCCAAATCTTTTCAGAGCCATTCAGATATCCTTTCCTTCTTGAAGCTTCTCTGATTCAACATCCTTCCTCACAAATCCATCACAATTGCTAGGTGTATCTGTTATGGTGTTTAGCATATTCTAGTTTATCTTAAATGTCATTGTTTATTTTTCTCCCTTACTGATCTTATTTGTACAGTTCATGAGAAGAGGAATCATGTTTTCATCATAGATGAATTATCCCCAGAAACTAGAACTATACCCTTATGGATTGTTAACTATACCCTTAAATCAAGTGAGTTTTTCATATGAATTTTTTCTGAAAATTCCATGAGATATTATCACCTCAGAGAAAACTAACTTAAGACTCCTTCACAGATTACCAAAGATGACAGTTAAAAGAGAAAGAATTTGGAATTGTTATAAACTAATCAATTCTTAGAAGATAGAGGAAGAGAAATATATACCTAATAACCTTTTCACTAAACACTGCAGGGACTTTCCCTAAAATTAAATCTGTACATATTACCTTCACTGAGTAATCACACAGCCCATATTTCTTCATCTTCTTTATATTTAGGGTTTCCTTGATCAGATACCACCATAATTCTAAAAGTGCAAAATGAAGGTGACGTTTGAAAAATTGTAGAGTTCTTAAGTTTATTTGATTGGTGCCACCAACTTACTTTTTGGGGAGGAAAGGAATCTAATTTAGATACCATTGCTATGAAGATGATATGAAAGAAATACAAGTAAACAATTTTTCTCCCCATGGCTTATCCGTGAGGCAGAGTTTAAAATAAAGCCAGTTACTGTGATGCCTTTAAAGGCTATTGGAATGTTTGAAGACAGTCATGAAAAGAAGTTGCATCTCTTTTCACCTGGCCTTCATTCAAACGCTTCTCATTTTGTTGAGCTCTCTTTTCAGCAGAGCTTCCTGATGATAGAAAACACGACTTCACATTCTGCCAGTGGATTTGTCTGGCACTGGAATTCTAGCTGGGTGTTCCTCTACGAGAAATTCACTTTTAGAATGCGTTGTTGAGCATCTCCCTGTGTGTTTAGATAAGGCTTTTATTTTATGGTTTCTTAGTTCTTCTTTATGAAATCCAGGTAGAGTAAATCAACTCTTTTGACTTGTACATATTAATTAGAGCAGTATTTAAGAAACGGTATTTATAAAGTCCTTCCTTGAATGAAAATGAAGGTCAAAAGTGGCATATTACTACTCCACAGGGAGTTTACCAAATTTAAAGGAGTTGTGAGCTGTTTGGCAGGTATTAGGCTCTGGAGAATAATTGAACTGCTTAAGCTTTCTTGAAAACTTTACTGTCTAATAGGAAATATAGAATGAAAAAGCTTTCTTATATTTTAAACTATTAGATTATATCTCCGTGTTTGCTGTTACTCATAAAAATGGAAATTAATGAAAAAAAGTTATTCTCCTATCCTAATACTACTTATTTGTTTTGAGGATTTTAAAACACGTCATTTTGTTTTGTTTTGGTATTTAGGTATCCTCCATTAGACTTTGATGTCTGCCTGTTTTCATTTCCCACATGCTTAATCATAGTACACAGGCTTGTGAAATATAATATTCTCTGTCATCTAGATTCCCCCTCCAGGACCAAAATATGAAAGAACTTTTGTGTTTTCTGCTTTTCAATACCTTATATAGGGACATTAATGGCATCTGATGAAATTTTCATTTATAATGAAGCTAAGAGAGAGAACAATCCATACAGTGCCAAAAGCAGGGCTCAACTGGTGCACCAGTTCTAACAAGGTGAGACTTAATTAGGTTAAAAGTACTTAAGTCTTAAAAAAAAAATACTGTATAAGTATAGAATAGGAGATATATAATTAATTCAAAGAAATACCAAATGAATAAAAACAATCTCAGAGTTATTCCAAGTCCTTTAAGTTTAAGAAAACAGATGCCCAATGTCAAGAGTGACAGGACTCGAGTAACAAGTCCTGTCTCCATCACATCAGTGAGTTGTCACGTTACTACCCATCAGACAAAGGCTGGGGAGTTTTAACTGATTCTAAACTCAAAATTTGAAGTGACTACAAAAAAAAAAAAGTCCTTTTAAATCATATTAATGGAAAAATTATGTCCGGCACTAAAGAGATAACATCCATTAGTCGTCCTCTAAATGGGATTTTGCATTAATCTAGACGCCATTTTTTGACCATCCGCTCAGTAAAGAACCTTAGGCTTAGCATTCCTTGTTTCCTTTTTCCTTGTCCTCTACTCCTGTTCCTTGAAGTCACTCTCAAAAGGACGTTCAGTACCTACATCTTTGTCCCAGGTTCTCTTTTGAGAAGACACATGCTAAGACACATAGTGAACTGCCCCAGTCAGATACAGCATGCTGGACTCCAAAATTTATTTTACTATAGAACAATTTTTTTTGGACACTTCTTTTCTCTGGTGTTTCAAATAATACACTCAGGGAAACAAAGAGCTAGATTTGTTCTCTTCCAACAAAGAATAAAATCCAAATTTCCTGTCTTGATCTCCTACAAGAAAATGTGAGGCAGAAGTGTGAACTATATAATCTGCCCTCAGCTATCTTTCCAGGCTCATGTCTTATCCTCTCTTCTCCACTCTCTTTACTCCAGCTCCATTCTTATGCAATACTGCCTCTGAACTTTTATTTTTCCTAGTCCCTCTCCCAGGAACAAATATTTGTCTAGATAGTAGCATGACTCACTTTCTCACTCCATTCCTCTTTCCATCTGTCACCTCAGCAGAAATGTATCTAAAATATCACCTCCAGTCACTTTTTAAAATAGCTCTACTTCCCTTCAAAGCACTCACCTCTATTTGAACGTACTTTTCACTAATGTGTTTATTGTTATCTCTCCATTAGAATGTAAGCTTAGTAAAGGCAGACTTTACCCACTGTTGCATTCCCAGTGCCTGGGAAATCTGTGTGGCTTTAAAAATGTGTGTGGGTTTCTTCAACATCCTCATTTTTTTTTCCATTTTGTTATGGACCCATGAAAATGCAACCCCAAACCAGGTTCTGGAAAACACTGCCCTGTAGCACTGAATGAGTTCCTGAGCCTGACCGAACACCGTACATTCCGTTCCTCTGCCTCTTTCACTTTTCCACCTCACATTCACCTTGAGACTTCTCCCTCTTCAACACTCACAGTCAGCATCCTATCTTTCACAGAACCTTGCTGATGGCCTGTCATCACGGCAGATATTCTGTCCTGCAGGTTCTGCACCCTGTGCTATGTGTGACCATTTGTTTTAAAACATGTCACAGTGTGCTCACATGTCTAGACCGCTAGGTGGTGAGTTCCTTGAGGGCAGTGACTATCTTTAGAAGCTTGAGTCTCTAAAACCTTTTTCATTACCGCTATCCTACGCTGACCCACCCGTATTGTTGAATGGGACACTTTTGAAGTCACTATGTTTTGTCTTTCCTTAACCAGACTTTCTAAGTTATTTCTTTGTGCAACGTGGTTTGTCCCATAGGACTTTAATAGTGCAATCTTTATTTTTCCTATTTGCATTATGTTTTCATGCTTTGAGCAAAACATATTGTAAATAGAATGTGTTACTGGATGGTTTTGACAACATTTTTATATGATTAATCTGTGTGATCTCTGGGGCTCATTTACAGCAGGGATTTTACAACCAGCCTAGGGAAATTCATAACTGTAGGACACAGAGGCCCATCTATTTAGCTCATTGTAGCCAATGTGATCATTTGTAAATGTGAATCTGATCAGGTCACAGACTTCTGTACTCACTGTACTACTTCCCCTCACATTCTTTGCTGGTGCAGTTCCCATTTCTGAAATGCTCTCCCCACACCCCCCACCGGCCCATGGCACACATTTTTTCATCTTTCCATCTCACAGAAGCCCCCTACTCCCTATGACTATTATGTCTGTATTACAGGCATTTGCAGCACCAACCACTTCTCCTTCTGGCATTTTTCACATTTGTTATTTCACTTTGATCATATGATTAATGTCTGTTTCTCCTCAGAGAATGAGCTTTAAGAGGAAAGAGGTTGTCATTTTATTTATCTAGTATGGTGCTGGACACACAGTATGTAGTCAATAAATATTCTTAGGGTAAACAAATGAATGCATGCACAAAAGTACTTATAATCCAACTGAGTTTCCAACGTACAATAAAAGGGTTGCTATAGAAAAAGAGAGCACTTTTCAGTCGTCTCGAGAGGATTTTGGTTTCTAAAGGAGCCTTAAATTCTTACAGAGTTAAAAAAGGAGTATCTTTTTGAACCTGATCATTTTTAGAATGGTAGTCTAGGCTGTAAGTCAAAGGGAGAAAGCTTTATGTTCACAAACCCCAAGGGGTTAAGGGCACGATCCAGGGAACCTGGAAGAAAAGTCTGCCACTGAAGCATGAAAAGGTGTAAAAGGACTTTTAATTCAGATCCACTTGTTAGGAATTCTAAGTTTTACAGTCCTTGATCCTTTCTATGTCAGATTACTTTGTAACTCAATTGTTTTCTAAACTCAAAAGAACACGATTTTACTTTTTTTGATTCAGGTGTTGAGTGTGCTGAAAGATGGAGAATAAAGGGATTAATTAAAGTGAGATAGCAATGGTCAAGTTTGCTCTCTGCTGAGTATCGCCCTCATCTTAAATCTTCTTTAACCACACGCAATTAATTCAAAAGCTTGAGGGCACCTGCATGGAAAGGATAATGGGGTGAGACTTTAAATGATACAAAGTTCTTAATTTGAAGTCTCTCTGCGTTATTGGTTTATGTTAACACCTTACTGATTAATCTTGTGATGACTAAAGCTGTTTCTATGCATGGATATCAAATTGACTGAATCTATTCTACTTTTGGTCATTTTAAAGTCTCAGTCACCACACACTTGATTGAATTGACAGTACTGTAATCTAAATCTTAAAACTGCAGGAAGTACCAGATTGCATATTGCTTAATCCAATGGATATTATGGCCGTAACTTGTCTCTACATTTTCTACACATTTTTTAAAAAGTAGATATAGACATCATACATATGCAACTACAGAAGAGAAATTTGTAAATCACCTGCACGTATAAATTATGAGACTGATTTGTAAATTATAGCACATCTCTGTATGTGCTGTTCTGATGCAACTTTAAAAATAATGTTTTCAGAGACAAGTTAATGACATGGGAAACACTCACATAATCTTAAAGAAAAGGGTAGGTGACAAAACTATATGAAGAGTATAAACCTACTCTGTTGGGGGAAATACACACACACACACACACTCACACAATGATGCTGCTATACACTTAGTGCTGTGACATCTAAAATGCAGGTGAACAGTAACTGTTAAACTCCAACCATGTATTGCTAGCTGCTGGTAACCTAGGACTGATGCGTCATTTAAAACAAGTCGACAGTCCTCTCCTTTTTTGAACTCAGAGGCTTATGGCAACCAAGATGCTGTGCGGCCACCATCAATTATGAATGAAGAAAATGAGAAGAGATGGAAGACAAAAAGATTCATGCAGCAAGGCCTCCACTATGATGGAGTCTCTGTCTCTGGGAGATGAGGATTTTTTACAAAGCCTGTCCTCCCCATGGACCAAAGTAGTAGCCCACGTGACGGAGCTGGACACTGGCGGGTTCACAGAGAAAAGTCTTTCATTCAGCTGCTTCCCACAGTCACCAAGTGCTTTTGGGGGGATCAGTGATAAAGAAAGAAAAAAAGGCATGGTCCTGAGAACATTCTGAAGAGCAAGCTACAAGATTTTGCACAGCCCAGAAAAAAAATGAAAAGGAAGCGCTTTTGGTCCAAAGAGCAGGAAAAAAGTTTTAAGATTTTGCTAAAACATAAAGCTTTTTCCTTTCCTTCTGACCTTTCTCCTGACTTAATGGTGTTTTTGTTTTGGGGTTTTTGGTTTTTTTTTTGCTACTGAATGCCATTCTAAGAAAAAATAATAATTTTTTATTAGTATTATGAATTTTACCGTTCCTGTTTATGTTGTTCGATCCCTATTTT
Source organism: Phataginus tricuspis (assembly GCA_029783875.1). Classification (NCBI taxonomy): domain Eukaryota; kingdom Metazoa; phylum Chordata; class Mammalia; order Pholidota; family Manidae; genus Phataginus; species Phataginus tricuspis. Next base: position 50,337,812 of record JAQQAC010008880.1, on the reverse strand, counting down.
TTTTATTATGGTATCATTAATCTACAGTTACATGTGCAACATTATGGTTACTTGACTCCCCACATCATCAACTCCCCACCACATACCCCATTAAGTCAGTGTCCATCAGCATAGTGAGATGCTATAGAATCACTACTTGTCTTCTCTTAGTTGTACAGCCCTCCCCGTCCCACCCCCCTACATTATGTCTGCTAATTGTAATGGCCCTTTTCCCCCCTTGTACATCCTTTCCCACCCATCCTCCCCAGTCCCTTTCCCTTTGGTAACTGTTAGTCCATTCATGGGTTCTGTGATTCTGCTACTATTTGTCCCTTCAGTTTTTTTCTTTGTCCTTATACTCCACAAATGAGTGAAATCATTTGATACTTGTCTTTTTCCACCTGGCTTATTTCACTGAGCATAATACTCTCTAGCTCCACCCATGTTGGTGCAAATGGCAGGATATGTTTTCTTCTTATGGCTGAATAATATTCCATTGTGCATATGTACCACACCTTCTTTATCCATTCATCTACTGATGGAAACTTAGGTTGCTTCCATTTCTTGGCTAGTGTAAATAGTACTGCAATAAACATAGGGGTGAATCTGTCTTTTTCAAACTGGGCTACTGAATTCTTAGGGTAAATTCCTAGGAGTGGAATTCCTGGGTCAAATGGTATTTCTATTTTGAGTTTTTTTGAGGAACCTCCATACTGCTTTCCACAATGGTTGAACTAATTTGCATTCCCACCAGCAGTGTAGGACGGTTCCCCTTTCTCCACATCCATGCCAACATTTGTTGTTGTTTGTCTTTGGATGATGGCCATCCTTACTAGTGTGAGGTGATATCTCATTGTGGTTTTAATTTGCATTTCTCTGATGATTAGCGATGTGGAGCATCTTTTCATGTGCCTATTGGCCATCTGAATTCTTCTTTGGAGAAGTGTCTGTTCAGCTCCTCTGCCCATGTTTTAATTGGCTTATTTGCTTTTTGTTTGCTGAGGTGCATGAGCTTTATATATATTTTGGATGTCAACCCCTTCTCAGATGTATCATTTATGAATATATTTTCCCATACTGTAGGATGTCTTTTTGTTCTACTGATGGTGTCCTTTGCTGTACAGAAGCTTTTAAGCTTGATATAGTCCCACTCATTCATTTTTGCTTTTGTTTCCCTTGCCCGGGGAGATATGTTCATGAAGAAGTTGCTCATGTTTATATCCAGGAGATTTTTGTCTAAGTTTTCTCCTAAGAGTTTTATAGTTTCAAGACTTATATTCAGGTCTTTGATCCATTTTGAGTTTACTTTTGTGTATGGGGTTAGACAATGATCCAGTTTCATTCTCTTACATGTAGCTGTCCAGTTTTGCCAATGCCAGCTGTTGAAGAGGCTGTCATTTCCCCATTGTATATCCATGGCTACTTTATCACATATTAATTGACCATATATGTTTGGGTTAATAACTGGACTCTCGATTCTGTTCCACTGGTCTGTGGATCTGTTCTTTTGCCAGTACCAAATTGTCTTGAGTACTGTGGCTTTGTAGTAGAGCTTGAAGTCAGGGAGCGTAATTTCCCATTTTATTCTTCCTTCTCAGGATTGCTTTGGGGTCTTCTGTGTTTCATTATGAATTTTAGAACTATTTGTTCCAGTTCATTGAAGAATTGCTGTTGGTATTTTGATAGGGATTGCATTGAATCTGTAGATTGCTTTAGGTAGCATAGTCATTTTGACAATATTTTTCTTTCTAGCCAAGAGCATGGGATGAATTTCCATTTGTTGGTGTCCTCTTTAATTGCTCTTAGGAGTGTCTTGTAGTTTTAAGGATATAGGTCTTTCACTTCCTTGGTTAGGTTTATTCCTAGGTATTCTTTTCTTTTTGATGCAATTGTGCATGAAATTGTTTTCCTGGTTTCTCTTTCTGTTAGCTCATTGTTAGTGTGTAGGAAAGCAACAGATATCTGTGCATTAATTTTGTATCGTGCAAGTTTACTGAATTCAGATATTAGTTCTAATAGTTTTGGAGTGGAGTCTTTCGGGTTTTTTATGTACAATATCATGTCATCTGCAAATAGTGACAGTTTGACTTCTTCTACCAATCTGGATGCCTTGTATTTCTTTGTTTTGTCTGATTGCCATGGCTAGGACCTCCAGTACCATGTTGAATAACAGTGGGGAGGGTGGGCATCCCTGTCTTGTTCCCGATATTAGGTGAAAAGCTTTCAGCTTCTCGCTGTTAAGTATGATGTTGGCTGTGGGTTTGTCATATATGGCCTTTAGTATGTTGAGGTACTTCCCCTCTATACCCATTTTGTTAAGAATTTTTGTCATGAATGGGTGTTGAATTTTGTCAAATGCTTTTTCAGCATTTATGGAGACGATCATGTGGTTTTGTCCTTCTTTTTGTTGATGTGGTGGATGATGTTGATGGATTTTTGAGTGTTGTACCATCCTTGCATCCCTGAGATGAATACCAGTAATTGTGACTTTAGACTATTCATTTGGGATTGTTCTTCCTTCTTTAAATAGGCCTGGATTGCAATATACTTTCCTCTTAGAACTGCCTTTGCTGTGTCCCACAGAAGTTGGGGCTTTGTGCTGTTGTTGTCATTTGTCTCCATATATTGTTTGATCTCTTTTTTAATTTGGTCGTTGATCCATTATTTAGGAGCAAGTTGTTAAGCCTCCATGTATTTGTGAGCCTTTTTGATTTCTTTGTACAATTTATATCTAGTTTTATAGCTTTATGATCTGAGAAGTTGGTTGGTAGAATTTCAATATATTTGAATTTACTGAGGTTCTTTTTGTGGCCTAGTATGTGGTCTATTCTGGAAAATGTTCCATGTGCACTTGAGAAGAATGTGTATCCTGCTCCTTTTGGGTGTAGAGTTCTGTAGATGTCTGTTAGGTCCATCCACTATAGTGTGTTATTCAGTGCTTCTGTGTCTTTACTTATTTTCTGTCTGGTTGATCTGTCCTTTGGAGTGAGTGGTGTGTTGCAGTCTACTAAAATGAATGCATTGCATTTTATTTCCTCCTTTAATTCTGTTAGTATTTGTTTCACTAATGCCGGCGCTCCTGTGTTGGATGCATAGATATTATAGATATTTTAAATGGTTATATCCTCTTGTTGGACTGACCCCTTTATCATTATGTAATGTCTTCTTTATCTCTTGCTACTTTCTTTGTTTTGAAGTCTGTTTTTTCTGATACAAGTACTGCAACACCTGTTTTTTTCTCCCTGTTGTTTGCATGAAATATGTTTTTCCATCCCTTCACTTTTAGTCTGTGTATATCTTTGGGTTTGAGGTGAGTCTCTTGTAAGCAGCATGTAGGTATGTCTTGCTTTTTCATCCATTCGATTACTCTGTGTCTTCTGATTATTGCATTCAGTCAATGTAGGGTGATTATCAATAGATATGTACTTATTGCCATTGCTGGCTTTAGATTTGTGGTTACCAAAGGTTCAAGGGTAGCTTGTTTACTATCTAACAGTCTAACTTAACTCTCTTATGAAGCTATTATAAACACAGTCTGATGATTCTTTATTTCTCTCCCTTATTCTTCCTCCTCCACTCTTTATATGTTAGGTGTTTTATTCTGTACTCCTTTGTGTTTTCTTTGACTGTTTTTGTGGATTGATTTTATTTTTTGCCTTTAGTTGGTATTTGGATGGTCTGCTTTCTTTGCTGTGATTTTATTTTCTCTGGTGACATCTATTTAGCCTTAGGAGTGCTTCCATCTAGAGCAGTCCCTTTAAAATATCCTGTAGAGATGGTTTGTGGGAGGCAAATTCCCTCAACTTTTGCTTGTCTGGGAATTGTTTAATCCCTCCCTCAAATTTAAATGATAATCATGCTGGATACAGTATTCTTGGTTTAAGGCCCTTCTGTTTCATTGCATTAAATATATCATGCCATTCTCTTCTGGCCTGTAAGGTTTCTGTTGAGAAGTCTGATGATATGATAGCCTGATGGGTTTTCTTTCGTTTGTGATCTTTTTCCTCTCTCTGGCTGCTTTTATACTCTCTCCTTATCCTGATCTTTCCAAGTTAATTATTACATATCTTGTTTTTGTCTCCCTTGGGTCCCTTGTGTTGGGAGATCTGTGGGCTTCCATGGTCTGAGAAACTATTTCCTTCCTCAGCTTGGGGAAAACTTTGGCAATTATTTCTTCAAAGACACTTTCTATCCTTTTTTCTCTCTCTTTTTCTTCTGGTACCCCTATAATGCGAATATTGTTCCATTTGGATTGGTCACACCGTTCTCTTAATATTCTTTCATTCCTAGACATCCTTTTATCTCTCTCTGCCTAAGCTTCTCTGTATTCCTGTTCTCTGTTTCTATTCCATTAACAGTCTCTTGCTCATTGTCTAGTCTGCTCTTAAGCCCATCAATCGACTGTTTCATTTCTGTAATCTCCCTCCTGATTTCACCCCTTAGCTCTTGCATATTTCTCTGTAGGTCCATCAGCATGGTTATGACTTTTATTTTGAGTTCTTTTTCAGGAATATTGTTTATATCTATCCCACCAGGCCCTCTGTCTGGAGTTGTCTGAGTGATTATTGACTGGACCAGATTCTTGTGTCTTTTCATGGCAGTAGAAGTGGTCACAGGCAGGTGACACATGTGTCAGCTGGGAGAACAAAGTCCCTGCTTGTTCGCCTTGCCCTTCTCTGCAGCCTGTGCCAGTTACCTGCACACCGAGAGGAAGTCTTTGGGATAATCCCCTGAGCTGTCATGGGCAGGGCCACCCTCAGGCTATCCTAGAGCACTGCGGGAGTGTAGCAGCCACGCTGAGTGCATTCTGCAGCAACGATGGGCCCCTTTGTGCCTTCCAGACCTTGCTCTGGCTTCCGCAGCCTGTGCTGGTTACCGCACACTGTGAGGCAGTCTCTTGGATCATCCCCAGAGCTGCCGTGGGCAGGAATGCCCTCAGGCTAGCCTAGAGCACTGCAGGGGCATGGCAGCCACGCTGAGTGTGTTCTGCAGCAAGGATGGGGCCCCTTGCCTTCTGGACCTTGCTCTGGCTTCTGCAGCCCATCCCGGTTAGCTGAGCACCCGCTGGGAGGAGATTCCTTGTGGTTGCTGTGAGTGGGGCCGCTCTCCACCAGCTCCACAGCTGTGGTGGGTCAGCTGGTCCACCAGCCCGGGGAACGAATGGCAGGCTGCTTATCAGCTTGAGGGGCTTGGGGCTGCTTTACCCGGCAGGCAGTTAGGGGGCCCTAAATTCCTCAAGATTCCCAGCCTGCTGGGCTGAGTGTGCTGGGGTGATTTTGTTAAGCTGTTGGGCCCTTGTCCTTTTAAGATTTTTATAAAGTGCCCACTTTTCTTCTGTCCCAGGGGAGCCAGCTGTGGGGACCCACTCACAGTCTACGTCTTGGATCCTGCCCTTCCAAATATGCAGTACACCATGCTAGGTGTGTCGGTGCTCCCAGTTCAGATCAACAGGGCTGGTTATTTAGCAGTCTTGTGCTTCCACTCCCTCCCCACTCTGATTCTTTTCCTCCCGCCGGTGAGCTGGGGTGGGGGTGTGTTCGGGTCCCACCATGTCACGGCTTTGTATCTTACCCCTTTTGTGAGGTTCTGAGTTCTTACAGATGTAGATGTATCCTGGCTGCTGTATTGTAGCTTCTGGTCTCTCTTTTAAGAATAGTTGTATTTGTTGTATTTTAAAAAATATATATGGTTTTGGGAGGAGATTTCCACCACCCTGCTCATGTCACCATGTTGAGCCCCAGGTCAATCCTTATTTTAAATGCAAATATAAGAGCATTTAGCTCAGTTGCAGAATCACCAAATTACACAATTCATATTTTGTAACTTGTACATGCAAATGTATATTGTTCTTAGTAGAACAGTGGAAATATAGCACAAAACTAATTTTTTATTTCACTTCTTAATATGCACACAGTCTACCAACACTCCATACTCTAAGCTTATTGATGAGAAGAAGGAATGGAGGGGAAAGGAAATATTTCCCTATTTCCCCTTTGTTCTATGTCATTTTCAGCATAAGTGTTTGCTAATAAAGGGAAGTAAGGAAGTAATGTAAATAAGAACAGATATGATACAATTCCTTGGTCACTGATGTCACTGATGGAAAAAATACTCTTGGTGTTTGTCCTTTACTACTCACACAGAACATGTCACTTCTGACACCTCTGGCACCAAATGTGTGTGGTGGGTGTGTGGAGGGTTCCCCAACAGTTGGATGTCCTACAGTTTGGCTCAATCCTGAAACGATTTATTTGAAGACCCCACAGGGTAAAGGCTCAGCCCCACATGACTGCCACCTCTATATCAGATACCAATTGCAAGTCCCAGACTGTTACTTGTTCCTCTGATTTGCTGTTAATTGGGATTTCCAGGACCCCTTCTTGGGTTCAATAATTTGCTACTAGAATGGCTCATTGAACTTAGGGAAACACATTTGCCAGTTTATTATAAAAGGATATGATAAAGGATACAGATAAACATCCAGATGGAAGAGATGCATAGGACGAGGTCCAGAAGGGTCTCGAGCACAGTAGCTTCTGTCCCCATGGAATAGGGATAAGCCACCCTCTCAGCACATGGGTGTGTTCATCATCCCACAAATTCTCCAAACCCCATACTTGGGTTTTCCACATAAGTTTCATGATATAGGCAATGTCTGTCACTAACTTGATCTGCAGCCCTTCCACACTTACTGGAGGATGAGGGGAGAGCTAAACATTCCAAGCTTCTAGATTGGTCTTTTCTGGTGACCAGCCCTTATCCTGAAGCTATCCAGAAGACCACCAAGAGATGCTCCTTAGAACAAAAGGCATTCCTGTCACCCAGCAAATGGCAGGGGATTTGGGAGCACTGTTTCAGAAACTGGAATAAAAAAACAAGTATAGAACAAAAGATGCTCTTAGTACTCTTATCACTTAGGGAATTACAAGGGTTTGAAGAGCTCTGTACCAAGAACTGGGGCAGACAGCAACATACATATTTTCTATTATTTCAGAATCATTCATGTTTCTTAGAATGCCATTGCCCTCTTTCTGCATCTGAATCAAATTCTGGTTCAGATGGAAAAGCACAGTAGCCCAGGCTGTCATTTCACCTGCTTACTCAGTTGGAGATGCAACACATGCTTGCCTTGAACTCACTTCTTATCCATATGCTGTGAGTCCGTCAGAATTCTGTGTTCATGGGGCATCACCAACACTATGTACAAATGAGGTGGCCGACAAGGTGGGCATCCACTTTGTGCTCATCTCCTCTGCTCACACCCATGCTCCATTGTCCCACCAAACCTCACTTTATAAAATACAAATTCAAAGATAAAATTTTGAAGCACTTCAAAACTGCAACACCAGAGCATTAAATCAAAGGTGGGGCCCTCTGATCACAGGCCCTCTGAGGCTACCCAGGTTGCACACACTCATGAAGCCAGCTCTGACATACGGGACTTTTTTGGCAAAAGTACTTTTCAGTGCACTCAGCAGCCTATACCTCCTGCTTATCTAATGAATGAATTAAATTTGCTAGACCTGCTAAAGAACAGGACATGCACACACAGAGTTCTACACTAAAAGAGATTAGGACAGAGTCACTGAATAAGAGAGCTAAGCAGAATGATCTGATATTCACGTGACATTGTGGGACTGACTATTTCACCAAAATCCTGCTTTACAATTTGGGGATAAAGCCAGCAGTGGAAGAGAGATTAGGAAGCAGCAAAGGGAGAAGGTTTGCTCACTGCTTATTTTAGATGCAGTTCCTGAGATTGACTGGGACACTAATTGGAGAATCATTAAATGAGAAGGCACAATCCTACATATATCAAAGGTCTGTTTTCTTTCTGGTTGACAAAACGAACAATTCCAGGAATCATGCTGAACACTGTAATCTGATAATTAAGGAAGGGCTCAGTGGAGCAAGGAAAGGAAATAGGAAAATTAAATTTAGAAAGAAGCTGATGAAGAGCCAGGCACCACCTGACACAAAATCATCCATTGAAAATGTTCTTAAGGAGAAACTGAAAATGCTCTTCATAAATAAGGGTTAGGTGCATTAGAAAAAAAAAAGGTAAAAAAAGAGAGAGAAGCTTTTCTGTTAAAATAATACTAAGGCTAAGGCTATCGAAGTTATGCACTTCTTAAGCAAACAAGTTAATACTGCTTATGTCCAAGGTTTGCTTCAAAATGAGGTCAGCATTATAATACAATGAAATCAAGTACAGTTTAAGTGAATTGTTTATGCACATTTGTAGCCACCTGCATACGTAAAGTGGCTCTCGTATCACTATATCAGGGAAGCAAGATTAACCAGAAGTCTTTTTGATGGACAATAATTCGGCATAATTTCTACCTCAATTTGCCTAGTTTCTTAATTCTTCAACACCCTTCTAAGCCTGAGACCCTGACACAAGCCACAGCGTGGGGCATCCCTCCGAACAAACAATGTTCACCTGAGCCACAGTCTGTTACCCATGACTTCCAGTGTGGTTCAACCTCCAATATTCACATGTGGAACTATCTGCATTGGCTAAATGGTACCTGCCTGAGTTACAAATTGGACACCACCATGTATCTCCCACTATATTTCCATTGACATCATAACCAGATTAGAGCTCTGAGTTAAAATGGTCCAGTTTCCAAATTACTCCTAATATTGTGCCTTGGATCACCCAGCTCACAGTTTTGAGATCATTGTTTATCAACCCATGTGTTTTCCTCAGTCCTTCAATCCACAGACTACACAGATTGTCTCCATCTAATACTGGCCTTTCTTCTATTGCTGTTGGTGCCAGGTTGTCAAGAAATCAACATATCTTTAGTCTGAGTTCATCTGAGACACTAAATTAGCTTCAAGGTCAAACACGGCATTTCAGCATCTCTTATATAATCCTGTCTTTAACCCAAATCCTAACCCTACAGTTGGAGGACATGGCTCTTCCCCATCAATGGTGCTGGTGTAGTCAATCTCTGGGCCCTTGGTTCCCACTGCAACTTGGGAGAAGGAAAAAGAGTGCAAATGTTAAGAATTAAGAAGCATTAAAAAGGTTATCTCAAAACTTGTCCCAAACCAGGTACCAAAAATATTCTGCATTTTTAATAACCACACAGATATTCTGATTAACACTGAAGTTTGAGAACTACTACCCTAGCACATCTTTACCTTTGCCTTATACTCTTGAGGATTTAGGTTGTTCTGTTGTTCCCCTTTTAGTAATGTTCTGCCTCCTGGGCTCATTTTTATTCAGAATATAATGATTAAACAGCTTCTATAGATACAAGAATACAACTTACTCCATATGTGGCTATAAGGTCCCACAGACATGACTGACTCTCTGTCTTACTTTCCAACCAATCCCTCACCAATGTCAGCTGTGCTTTAACCACATCTGTCTTCCATTTTCTTTACTGTTTCAAGCTCCTTCTGGGACCACAGTTTTATCCATGTTATGTCCAGTACCTAGAGGGTTCTTCCCTACACTCTTTGACTAGCTAATTACTTTTCATTCTTCATAGCTCAGTCAAATATCTTTCTCATCAGGAAACTTTCCCTAACCAAAGTTAATTAGGTCTTACCTAATATTCTCCTTTTATAGAGCCCAGTTCCTTTCTCTCAGGGAACTTATCAGGGAATTTATTAGTATACATTTGATGTATTTTGTTTGATATACATTTCTCCTTCTACTCCAAGGTATATGAGGCCAGGACCATATCTGTAACTTCACCACTGGATATCATCTCCTAGTACAGTGCCTAGCACAGAGTAGATATCAAATATTTGCATGAATGAGCAAACATATTGAATAGTAATTACCTTCATACACATGAAGATAGGAAGAATACTGCATAAATTAATATGTCAAAACATGTAACAATATATGATCAATTATATGCAAGTCATAAAATAGTTTAAGAATTTAGTGGGAAAGAGATCAATGTGCACTGAAGTGATTAGAAAAGACTTAGTAGGTGAAATGGAATTTTAACTGGGTCCTAGATAATAATTAAAATAAGCAAAGAGGAGAAAGTTCTCATGGATAAAGTTCAGAGGCTAGAATCACAGGATGTCCAAATTAAATTATCTCAAGATTCATTCCAATTCTGTACTTTCTGTTTATAGACAAATGTAGTAAGGAATTTTTTTATTTTAATTGGTTATCTTACCCCTAGAGGGATGGTCCACAAAAAAAGCACTATATTTTAAATTCCTCAGTGGTTTTATTGAACTACCACCAATCCCCAGAAATAATACCTTTGTGGGATTCAAAGTATAAAGAGAGGTTAAAAGGACATCAAAATGTGACCAGATACCCAAGCAGACATTATGATACTTGGCAGAAGTGATGTAAATATTAAAACAAACCACACCCAACTTATCAGGGAATTAAATCAGAACATGAAGGCGCTGCTTCCTCTAATACAAGCCAGGAATCTTGATGTCAGTCTCCTCTGAACTTAAAAAGCAGAAAGGCCATTCTATTTTATTTCTGCTCAAATTGTTTGCCCTTACAAATGCAAACCAAAAAAGAATTTCTAAAAAGTTTTCTTATCTAAAATTCCTAGACAGCTAAGTAGTCTAAACTTGGAGAGATGCAAATATGAAATGGTTTTGTTTTTTTCTTTTCTGTTGCTGAACCTCTTTTGAAAGCTCCCGTTTCACATAGCACTGATGTAACTTTCAGATGTTAAAACAAGCCTCTTGACTTGTTATGCTATGCCCTTCTCCAAGGCTTCTACCATAATGGAAATAAGTAATTTCCTTTGCCCAACCCCTATAAACACCCAGAACACTGGGGAATAAAATGAAATAACTGCTTTTAGGAATTGACCACTGTGATCTCTGAGAGCAGGAAAACAAATGAGGCGCCCTTCAATCTTTCTGGCTTTTGGCCCCAATAAACACTGTGGACTGAATCACACAAAGTGGGAATCCAAGCACAGCACAGAGGTCTCCTTGGGCTCAGGCAGAGATCAAGGTTGCATTTGCAGAGGCAGCTTCAGTCTTTGAAGAAGAGCACAGAAAGGAGTGAGTATACAGAGGAAGAACTCCAGAAACCTTCCTGGTGGGCTTTCTGAAGTCTGTTTTGAATACTAACCTATTAAGCATAGGATGACATTTCAAAGCTAATGGCGATCTGTAAAATGTACAATTTCCAGAGATCAAGCTGGGCTGAGAGGCATCTGAGTACCAATCAGCCAGAGTGGAGAAACCATTGAATAACCAGGACATGGTTGAGATTTCAGTTTTACATCTTAAAAGTAAAGCAAAAATTAGATGTGAATAATTCATATGCATTCATAATCTCTCTTTATGCACACATACATGAAAAATTCACTGGATAGGCTTAGTCAAAGACTATACACAGCTGAAAATAATCAGTAAATTTGATGACACAGTGCTAAGACTATCTAAACCGAAACAGAGAAAATGACTAAAAGAAAAATAATGAAGATACAGTATCCTGTGAGACAATTTGAAATGGTCTAACATGTGTATTTTAAATGACAAAAGGGGAATCAACAGAAAAAAAAGTAAATAAATAATGTACAAAAGCAAGAAGAAAATGAAGTAAACCACACTAAGGAATACCATAATTAAAAAGCAAAATCCTTAAAAGCAATAATAGAAAAAAAGAACATATTACATACATATGAAAAAGGCAAGAATGACTAGAAATTTCTTCATAAAAAAAGGCTAACCATAAGAAAATAGAACTTTAAGGTGCTAGAAAAAAAATGTTATCCCAGAATTTTATGCTCAGCATAGAAAAGAAACATCTTCTCAGAGAAATAAAAGCTGAAGAAAATGTGTCACTAACAGATACACAGTACAAATAATGGTAAAGGAAATTCTTCAGGCAGAAGGAAAATGGTACTGTCAGTAACTTGATCTAATTGTCATTCACAGACCGGCCCTTTCCAACAATATTTCTAGTGCAAATATATTCACCAAAACAGATTATCTCCTGGGCTGTGATAGCAGTCTAAATAAACTTAAAAATATTGAACTCAAATAAAGTAGGTTCTCTAACATGAACATAATTAAGTTAGCAATCTTTATTTCCTTCTAGAGTTTCATAGAACATTGCCAAATATTTTGAAAATTAACAACACTCTGCTAAATAAAACATAGATGAAAGAAGTCATAAAAGACATTAGAAAATATTTTGAATAATAATGAAAGAAACCAAGTAAAAAAATGAGATACAAGTAAAGCAGTACTTAGAGGGAAATTTATATTAAAATATAAAAAAGATCTAAAATAAATTATCTAAACTTTAGCTTTCAAAAACTTTCAAGAGTAAATTTAAAAATATAAAGGAAATGAATCAATACAAGAAAAAAAGAGAAAACTTATGAAATCAAAGGTGATTCCTTAGAAAAATCATTTAAATTGATATATCTCTAACTAGATTAACCAAGAAAAAAGGGGTACAGCACAAATTCCCTAGAGTAGGAATAAAAGATGGAATATCACTAAAGATTCTAGAGACATTAAAAGGATAATAAGGGAACATTTTGAACAACTTTAAGTTAGTTTAGACAAAATGAACAAATTCCTTGAAAGATATAAATTACCGAAACTGAAGATAAAAAAAAATATGGGGAGCCCATGTATTTATTTAAAAAACTGAAAGTACAATTAAAACCTTTCCATAGGGAAATTTCAGGTTCAGATAGCTTCTTTGTTGTAGTCTCTAAAATACCTAAAGAAAAAATAACACCAATCCTAAACAATTTTTTTCAGATTATGAGGATGGAATACTTTCCAAATATTTTCATGAAGTCAGAACCAGATAAGGACCAAACTACATCAAACCAGAAAAGAGCATGTCAAGAAACCTAGGAGATTCAAGATGGTGGCATGAGAGGTGAGACAGAAACCACAGATAGTGTGAAAATATAGTTAATACAACTAACCCTAAAACAGCAACAGGAAAGAAGGCTGCACCACACTGCATACAAACCTCACGAACAGAGCAGACCTCACGAAACAGGGTAATTAATGTACGAAAGCCTTGATCCGGTGGGACCCGAGCCCTTCCCCCACCCCAGCTCACTGGCAGGTGGAAGTAAAACAGAGCAGAGGAGGGGGTAGAAGCCTTGGACTGCTGAACACATAGCCCTGGAGATCTGCCATGTGAGCAGAAACCTACATTGTGTGGTGTTCTGGAGGATGGGGAGCTGAGACAGGTGTAGTGCTTGAGAAACAGATTCCATCCATTTGTGGAGGATGGGATCCACACCTGGCCACTCTGGGACAAAGGAAAGGCAGACGGTCTGAGAGGCTTCCGAGCAGCGAGAGGGCTGCTGAAGGGGCGGGGTTTACATGGAGCTTGCTGTGTGGGAGAAGGGATAGGGGGACAAGGTTGTCATGGTGCATTCTGCCCAGCAGATTGGGAACTTTGGGGAGCTTCAGGTGCTCAAATCCCCTGGCTGGTTACTCAGGATCCAAGGCCCCCCACTGTGACACACAGCCTGCTGAGTTTTCCTCCTGGGCTGCCTGAAAGTGCTCGCAAACCAGCAGTCACTGTTCTGGCATCAGGCCAGCTACAGGGAGGCCCCCCCCCATACAACAACTAGAGACGCAAGTCCAGAGGCTTACCCTGTGTGCTCAGCGCACTGGCTCTGATACTGGAGACAGGCAGGGCAGATGGGAGTCAGGAAACAGATGTTTCCTCCCCCCAGGCACCAGCTCCACTCCCCTATGACTCCCAACCTCACTCTAGGGGATCAGCAGCTCCAGAGATTGGAGTTTCTGGGAAATAGAGGGCACCACACAGAAATATGAAACATCAAAAGAACATGATTCAGACCAAAATCTCACAAACCCCAGAAAAAGGGCCTAAGAAAATTGAATTCACCAATCTTCCTGAAAGACAGGTCAAAATAAAAATCATAAAAATACTTATGGAGGTACAGAAAAATATTCAAGAATGCAGAAATGAATTTAAGAAGGAGATTCAATCATTAAGAAATTTTATATCTTAAATGAAACATACAATGGAGGAATTTAAAAGCAGATTAGATGTAGTAGAAGAGATGGTAAATGGAATAGAAATTAGAGAAGAGGAATACAAAGAAGCAGAGGCACAGAGAGAAAAAAGAATCTCTAAGAATGAAAGAATATTGAGAGAACTGTGTGACCAATCCAAATGGAACAATATTTGCATAATAGGGGTACCAGAAGAAGAGAGAGAAAAAGGGATAGAAAGTGTCATTAAGGAGGTAACTGCTGAAAACTTCCCCAATTTGGGGAAGGAGATATTCTTTCAAGCCATCAAGATGCAAAGATCTCCCAACACAAGGGACCCAAGGAAGACAACATCAAGACATATAATAAAATGGCAAAGATCAAGAATAAAGAAAGACTTTTAAAAGCAGCTAGAGAGAGAGAAAAGATCACATACAAAGGAAAACCCATCAGGCTATTATCAGACTTCTCAACAGAAACCTTCTAGGCCAGAAGGGAGTGGCATGATATATTTAATGCAATGAAGCAGAAGGGCCTTGAACCAAGAATACTCCACCTGGCAAGGTTATCATTTACATTTGAAGGAGGGATTAACAATTTTCAGATAAGCAAAAGATGAGAGGATCTACCTCCCACAAACTACCTCTACAGGGCATTTTGGAGGAACTCCTATAGATGGAAGTATTCCTAAGACTAAATAGATGTCACCCAAGGGTCAGTCAAAGAGTACAGAATACGATTCATAACATACAAAGAATGGAGGAGGAAGAAAAAGGAGGAAAGGAAAGAAAAATGAATCCTTATATTGTGCTTATAATAGCATATTAAGTGAGTTAAATAAGACTGTTAGATAGTAAGGGAATTACCCTTGGCCCTTTGGTAGCCACAAATCTAAAGCCTGCAAGGGCAATAAGTACATACCTATCGACAATCACTCTAAATGTAAATGGCCTGAATGCACCAATCAAAATATGGAGATAAAAAACTGAATGGATAAGAAAACAAGACCCATCTATATGCTGCCTACAAGAGACTCACTTCAAACCCAAAGACATACACAGACTAAAAGTAAAGGGATGGAATAAGATATTTCATGTAACTAATAGGGAGAAAAAATCAGAAGTTGCAGTACTTGTATCAGACAAAATAGATTTCAAAACAAAGAAAATCACAAGAGCCAAAGAAGGTCATTACATAATGATATATGGGTCAGTCCAACAAGAGAATATAACTATTATAAATATCTATGCACCCAACACAGGATCACCTACATATGTGAAACAAATACTAACAGAATTAAAGGGGGACATAGAATGCCATGCATTCATTTTGGAAGACTTCAACACACCACTCACTGCAAAGGACAGAGCAATCTGACAGAAAATAAGTAAAGAGACAGAGGCACTGAACAACATATTAGAATAGATGGACATAATGGACATCTACAGAACACTATATCCAAAAGCAACAGGATACACATTCTTCTCAAGTGCTCCTGGACCATTTTCAAGAATAGATCATATCCTAGGCCACAAAAGGAGGCTCAGTAAATTCAAAAAGATTGAAATTGTACCAACCAGCTTCTCAGATCATAAAGGTATGAAACTAGAAATAAATTGCACAAAGAAAACAAAACACCTGAAAAGCACATGGAGCCTTAATAAGATGCTCTGAAATAATCAATGGATAAATGACCAAATAAAAACAGAGATCAAGCAATATATGGAGACACATGAAAACAATAATTCAACACCACAAAATCTATGGGACGCAGGAAGGCTACGCTAAGAGGGAAATATATTGCAATACAGGCCTACTTCAGGAAAGAAGAACAATCTCAAATGAACAGTCTAAACTCACAATTAATGAAACTAGAAAAGGAAGAACAAATGAGGCCCAAAGTCAGTAGAAGGAGGGACATAATAAAGATTAAAGCATAAATAAATAAAATTGGGAAGAATAAAACAATAGAAAGAATCAATGAGAGCAAGAGCTGGTTCTTTGAGAAAATAAACAAAATAGATAACCCCCTAGCCAGACTTACCAAGAAAAAAAGAGAGTCTACACACATAAACAGAATCAGAAATGAGAAAGGAAAAATCACTACAGACACCACAGAAATACAAAGAATTATGAGAGAATACTATGAAAAATTATATGGTAACAAACTGGATAACCTAGAAGAAATGCACAATATTCTAGCAAAATACAACCTTCCAAGGTTGAACCAGGAAGAGACAGAAAATCTGAATAGACTAATTATCAGCAGAGAACTTGAATTGGTAATCAAAAAACTACCTAAGAACAAAACTCCTGGACAAGATGGTTTCACTGCTGAAGTTTATCAAACATTTAGTGAAGACTTAATACCCATCCTCCTTAAAGTTTTCCAAAAAGTAGAAGAGTAGGGAATACTCCCAAACTCATTCTACAAAACCAACATCACTCTAATACCAAAACAAGGCAAAGACACCACAAAAAAAAAAGAAAATTACAGACCAATATACCTGAAGAACACAGATGCAAAAATACTCAACAAAACATTAACAACTAAATTCAAAAATATATCAAAAATATCATCCATCATGATCAAGTGGGATTCATTCCAGGGATGTAAGGATGGTACAACATTCGAAAATCCATCAACATCATCCACCACATCAACAAAAAGAAGGACAAAAACCAATGATCATCTCCATAGATGCTGAAAAAGCATTTGACAAAATTCAAGATCCATTCATGATAAAAACTCTCTATAAAATGGGTATAGAGAGCAAGTACCTCAACATAATAATGGCCATATATGACAAACCCACAGCTAACATTATACTGAATACAGTGAGAAGCTGAAAGCTTTTCCTTTAAGATCGGGAACAAGACAGGGATGCCCACTCTCCCCACTTCACAACATAATACTGGAGGTCCTAGTCACTGCAATCAGAGAACACAAAGAAATTAAAGGCATCCGGATTGGTAAGGAAGAGGTCAAACTGTCCGTGTTTGCAGATGACATGATAGTGTATATAAAAAACCCTAAAGAATCCATTCCAAAACTACTTGATCTGATATCTGAATTCAGCAAAGTTGCGGGATACAAAATTAATACACAGAAATTTGTTGCATTTCTATACACAAATGGTGAACTAGCAGAAAGGGAAATCAGGAAAACAATTCCATTCACAACTTTATCCAAAAGAATAAAATACCTAGGAATAAACCTAACCAAGGAAGTGAAAGACTTATACTCTGAAAAGTACAAGAAACTCAGGAGAGAAATTAAAGAAGACACCAATAAATGGCCACACATCCCATGCTCACAGATAGGAAGAAATACTATTGTCAAAATGGCCATCCTGCCTAAAGCCATCTACAGATTCAATGCAATCCCTATCAAAATACCAACAGCATTCTTCAATGAACTAGAGCAAATAGTTCTAAAATTCATATGAAATGACAAAAGACCCCAAATAGCCAAAGCAATCCTGTGAAGGCAGAATAAAGTGGGGGGAATTATGCTCCCTGACTTCAAGCTCTACTACAAAGCCACAGTAATCAAGACAATTTGGTATTGGCACAAGAACAGACCCATAGACCAGTGGAACTGACTAGAGAGCCCAGATATAAACCCAAGCGTATATGGTCAATTAATATACGATAAAGGAGCCATGGATATACAATGGGGAAATGACAGCCTCTTCAACAGCTGGTGTTGGCAAAACTGGACAGCTACATGTACGAGAATGAAACTGGATTATTGTGTAACACCAAACACAAAAGTAAACTCAAAATGGATCAAAGACCTGAATGTAAGTCATGAAATCATAAAACTCTTAAAAAAAAACATAGGCAAAAATCTCTTGGACATAAATATGAGCAACTTCTTCATGAACATATGTCCCCGGGCAAGGGAAACAAAGCAAAAATGAATAAGTGGGACTGTATCAAACTAAAAAGCTTCTGTACAGCAAAGGACACCATCAACAGTACAAAAAGACATCCTACAGTATGGGAGAATATATTCATAAATGACATATCCAATAAGGGGTTGACATCCAAATTATATAAAGAGCTTACACACCTCAACAAACAAAAAGAAATATTCCAATTAAAAAATGGGCAGAGGAGCTGAACAGACACTTCTCGAAAGAAGAAATTCAGATGACCAACAGGCACATGAAAAGATACCCCACATCGCTCGTCATCAGATAAATGCAAATTAAAACCACTATGAGATATCACCTCACACCGGTTAGGATGGCCACCATCCAAAAGACAAACAACAACAAATGTTGGCAAGGATGTGGAGAAAGGGGAACCCTCCTACACTGCTGATGGGAATGTAAATTAGTTTAACCATGTGGAAAGCAGTATGGAGGTGCCTCAAAAAACTCAAAATAGAAATACCATTTGACCCAGTAATTCCACTCCTAGGAATTTACCCTAAGAATGCAGCAGTCCTGTTTGAAAAAGACAGATGCAATCCTATGTTTATCACCGTCTTGTTTACAATAGCCAAGAAATGAAAGCAACCTAGTGTCCATCAGTAGATGAATAGACAAAGAAGGTGTGGTACACATACACAATGGAATATTATTCAGCCATAAGAAGAAAACAAATCCTACCATTTGCTACAACATTAATGGAGCTTGAGGGTATTATGCTCAGTGAAATAAGCCAGGTGGAGAAAGACAAGTATCAAATGATCTCACTCATGTGTGGAGTATAAGAACAAAGGAACAACTGAAGGCACAAAACAGCAGCAGACTCACAGAACCCAAGAACGGACTAACAGTTATCAAAAGGAAAGGAACTGGAAAAGATGGTTGGGAAAGGAGGGATAAGGGGGATAAAGGGGTATTACCATTAGCACACATAATCTAGCGGTGTGGGGGGATACGCAGAAGGCAGTATAACACAGAGAAGACAAGAAGTGATTCTATAGCATCTTACTACGCTGATGGAGAGTGACTGCAATGGGGTATGTGGTGGGGACCTGATAATAGGGGGAGTCTAGTAACTATAGTATTGCTCATGTAATTATACATTAATAATAGCAAAAAAAAAATTTTGTAGAAGAAAAAAAGAAAAAAACAGAAACCTAAATCCAGTGAGTATCCCTCAAGAACAGAAACACAAAAATCCTTAACAAAATATTAAATTAAATCCACACTATATATATATATATATATATATATTGTATAAAATCATGATCAAATGACATTTTTTCCAGGAGTTCAAGGATGCTTAATAACTGAAAACAAATGTCATCCCCCATCTTAACAAAATAAAGAGAACTATGATTACCTAGATAGGTGGTATCTAACATACTGAACACCATTTAAATAAATGTCTTAGCAAACTAAGAATGAAAGGAGACTCACTCTGACATAGATCATCCATGAAAAACTTTTAGTTAATGCTAAACTTCAGAAAGACTGAATGTTTGCCCCCTAAGTTCCATAGTAGCAAGTGAATCAGCTCAGCCAAAGGGTATAAACTTCCACTTACAAGATGAATAGAAATTCTGGGGACCTGATAACAACATGTAGTTAATAATATACTATATTATATATGGTTTCTAAAATTGAGCAAGTCAAATAAATCTGGCTAGCTAGAGTTGTTTAAGGAATCTTCAAGTTTTCTAGGTCAAATTACCTACCCTTGGGCAACAGAGTATGGTAAATCCTCTTGATAAGTTGATCCAAGGACTAACACTGGTGAGTGGAGACCACCTAGAGAATCAGAATCTACACAGCCTAAAGGAAGATACCACCAACATCAGCATGGCTGGCGGGATTGGAAACTTTGCACATAGGAAGTCTTCTCGAACATTTTTATAGAAGAATTAAAACTGAACTAAAGCAGTCCTGTACAAGCATAAAAGACTCTTGATTTATTTTAAAAGTAAATGTGAACGTAAAAAATATTTAAAATATTTATTACAGAGTAAAAATGACACTCCAGGGAGATGTGCCATATTGATATTGTGGCTTTGTTTACTCCTGGTACAGGACCAAATCTGTCATGAGCACACCTAGCCATGCTCATGTGCTTTCCAACATCTAGACATAACAATGTAATAAGAAATGAAATTGAAATGACTTAGCTCACAGGTAATGAAAAACTATGAATGGTTTGATGAAAATTACAGTTTTAAAAGCTCCAGAAATATTTATCTAATCTTGTGGAATAGAAGGGAAACATTGGGACAAGGGAGGTCAACTATGAAGCTATTTTAATACTGTAAGCAAAAAGGAAGAGAGCCTCAACTAGTATTACCTTTGAAAATTTGAAAAAACACTCCCATAGGATTGTTTGGGTACCAAGACATATTTTACTGTTAGTATAAGCAAGTATAGTGCTGCTAAAGGCTCCATTTTTTTACACCTTTTGAAGAACAATGTTCATAGGAATCCTACACAAAGACAAATGGAGACACATGGCATCACTGAAAAGCTGAAAATTTGACTGTCTTTTTACTTGTACTTTTAAATATATGTTTAGTATTTATTTAGTGGTAGCAATGACAAGTTTCTTATTAATAAAAGTATTATATGCATAGAATGTAATACAATATTTTAATTATTTGAACTGTCATCAAATTTCAATTTTCCCAAACCAGAAAACATTAGAAGGTGCATAATAAAGGTGTTTAAATTAGTTAAACACTTGACTCCAACATTCAGTATTTAGTTCACATTTTTAGCTGTTTAGTTCACATTTTTAGCTGTTTACCACCATAAAGTAGCTGGCCTCAAGGGTATGGTGGGTGTCTGTGGTTGCATAGAGCAACCTGCATGGACAGACACAAAAGTACTCCTTAAAGATAAATTGTCAGCAGTGATTGTTTGCATGTTTGTTCAAAGGCAGTAACATTGTTAGGAGTGGAACTGATCACCTGTGGAAACCTAAATTAATTGATAGCATTTCCTAACTTACATCTCTGATGTTTTGTCCATGTCATAAAATAGCAACTTGATCATATTATATGTCCAGCCAGCCCAGCTTTGAGGACCATTTTGACCCATTGTGCTGGGGAATGGAGTTCTTACTATGAAAACAAGTTAGAAGTACTTTTGCCTATAAGGTTTTTCTTATTAGTGTATTTTTAAATAGTTTACGTTTTTGCTTTTGCTTGTTCTGTGGTTGCCTCTCTGCCTGGAAGTCTCTGGAGGATAACAAGAACTGGGGTACAGCTTACAGAAAAGGAAGCACATTAAAAATTGTGTCTTGGATCTCCTAGGATCTCTTTCACAGGTTCTCACCTGTTGGCATGTACCAGACTCACCTAGAGGGACTGTTAAAACAGATTCCTGAGTGTCTTGAACAGAGTTTCTGACTCACCAAGTAGAGCTGGAGAATTTACATTTTTAGTAAGTTCCCAGGCAATATTAATGTTGCTGGTACGGGATCACCCTGTGAGAACCACTAATCCAATCAAATCATTGAGGCCAATGGCTCCACAGAGAAATTTGGGGTGAAAATTTCCAATATTTGTAAGTGTTTCATTTGGCTTCTTTGGTTTTTGCCTGGCCTTCTACTTTGTAATTATCCTTCTCTTATAAGCTTGCAGTGGTTTTAGAATGCTGACTGAAGAATTACGTAAAAGTTCTAAACACCTCTCTGTATCTTTCACCTTTGGAGACATGACCAACAATAAACAGTGGAGGTCTTGTAGTTTCCTTTGTAATAATCATGATAATTATTACTATTAGCATTATTCCATAGCTCCTAAGAGATGACATTTCCAATTAGTTCTTTCATTGTTTTGTGTAATGTTTGTTTTTTTCCTGTAACCTTCAGGAAGCTGGAAACAGTAATCCCCTTAAGCTCCATGGAAGAAGATTTGAGTAAAGATGGCCAAGACTTAATACCCTGCCTTGCGCACAAGGAGCATTCCAGACTACCTCGTGTACAATTTATATTGCAACAGCTGTCATCACTAGATATTATCTCAATGAAAAACAGGAGTTAAATGACCTTAACATATTAAAAAGCATAGAAATGAGAAATGAGTCCAAGAAAAATAATTTTGGTCTACAATTGTACACAGTATAAACCAAGGGAAAAAAAAACACCTATTTAGGAAAATTATGTAAATTTGATTAATGAGATTCAGAAGGCAAAGGATAAGTAGATAAAAGTGGCAACCAATGAAAGGATTATAAATGGAAAGATTTTAAGAAAAACATAGGGGGAGTTAAGGGAAAAATTCCTGTGCAGACAAACTTACTAGAAATACAGATTATCTATTTTAAAAATAATATGACTGTGGGGAAAATACAAGCTCCTATGGCCAGGATCCTCACTTGACCCTAAACTACTTGATGATATAATTGGCCTACTGTGAGGCTAATACTTCTACACACACTGGCAATGAGATATTATTGACTGAGTCACTATATAAAGAGCTCTGCCCAGTGCTCTGGGCAGAGGCAGAGACAGAGGCAGATTACAGACGTGCAGACTGCTGGATGCAGATGTGATTCTAGTGCTCGCCCTACCACCATGAGAATAAAGCCAGATATAAACCCTTTTATTCTAAGAACATTCCATTGTCATTTCTCAATCTCACCAAATCTATACTGAACTAGCCTGGGGCTGAAACCTTTATGCAAGACAATGGCTTTATTGTTTTCAGAGAAAAATATATTACAAATTATATTTTTCAAATTAATAAGGGGGTAAAAGGCAGGCTGCTGTCAGGTAGAGAATGAAAAGAGAAATCTTTTCCATCAAAATATCCAGTCTTGGATGATGGAAATCTAATTAATATAAAACTTGATTATATATACCTTTTGTTTTAGTCAGGTGAGACAAGAAAAGTTTGATTAGTTTGAGGCTTAAGACTTAAATATATTGTAGAATCTGTTAGAATCAACTCGGGCCTGGCACCCATTCCCCTACATCTGTATTCACTGAGAATTGGTGGTTTGAATTATCCTGAGGTACTAAAAGACACTCACTTATAAAGGAAGGATTAAATTATGTTTATTATATTTTACTAAGTTTAAATGAATGTTAAACTTAGAAAGTCTTTTTAGGAAGATTTTCAATAACCAGAATGGAACCTAAAGAAAATTCTCTTTAACCCATCATTAACCAGACAAGAAGGACATAGAAGGTGGTTCAGAGAGAATTCACTGAAGTTGGACTTCCCAGATGCTGTGCACTACAGCTGCTTACTTGCATTTTTAATCAAAGCCTCAATTTTCACATCTCTAAAATGGAACTAACAATAGTACCAGCCTCATAAATTTCTTGTGAGATGTGAATTAGATAATTTTTGCAAAATTCTTATGCTGCAGGCATATGATAAAAGGTCAATAAATATCAGCTGTTTTATTATTGCTAGCAGTTGTCATAACATTGGAGTGTGGGTAACGTTAGTTTTCTATTGCTGCTGTAACAAATTACCACAAACGTGAGAGCTTAAAACAACAATGACTTATTATTTTATGGTTCTATCTAACCAATAGAAAAACATATGTGCATTTTTTTAAGCCTAACATGGGTCTCACAGGACTAAAATCAAGGTGTTGTCAAGGCTGCATTATTTTTTTGGAGGTTATAGAGATGTCTCTGTTTTCTTACATTTTCCATCATCTAGAAAACATCCAATATTCCTTTGTAGGCATCTTCAAAGCCAAATACAAGTGTTTCTTGAACATTCTTCCCTAGTCACATCTCTCTCTGACTCTCTTCTCTGCCACCCTCTTCCATTTATAAACACACTTGTGATTTCCTTGAGCCCACCATGAAAACCCAGAATAATCTCAACTCAAGTTACCTTAACTTAATCACATCTGCAAAGTCCCTTTTGCCTATGAAGTAGCATATTCACAGATTCTAGGGACTAGGAAATGGACCTCTCTGAGTTACACAGTACATGATACTCCTCTAGCATTTCTAGTTAAGGTTTGTTTCAAAATAAAGAAAAAGAGAGAGAGAAGCACTACAGTTATCTAGCCCACCTATATTTCAAATGCTGCCACAACAGATCATTCTAGACTTTTTTTCTTTTTAAATTTGCTTTAGGACATTAGTTACTTTCAGCAAACATACACGGCCCAAACTTAAAGTCTCTCTACTTGTATTTTGCAGGTGTAGATTTGTTTATTTTTTTTTTAGCAAAAAGCAATGTCTTCTGTCAAAAATGCAAATTGGATAATAAATACCCAGAAAATGTTGCAATGAATTACTAAATATCTTACCCTTGTTTACAAACCTCAATAAAGATATTATGATTTTAGAAATATTAATTCATTAATCCCATTCTCTCTAGGTTTATACAGAGAAAACAAGAGGATTTCAAAGGCCTTGCATTTTGGTGTCAGTTTCATTTGGTATATAGAGGAAGAAATTGATTCTCATGTTTCATTTTTTTTCTATTTATATATTATTTTTCTAAACACAGATGTTTATCTATGAGATATAGCAAAACCACCATGCAGAAAAGCTTTTGCGAGTTCAGTAGACATTATATAAAAGCAAAAGAACTAGTCAAAGATAGGTACTATTACATTAAAAAGTATAATTTGTTCTGTAACCTCATTATACAAATATATTCTTCTAATTAGGGTAGATTGATGAAATCCAAGTGTTCAAAATGACTACTCAGGAAAAAAATAGTACTCAATTAATGCAAATCACAAGAGCTTCTAGAGTTCTCTGTACTATTGATTCTTCTTTATGTGAAAATCACTCATGAATAACTCATATAAAAGAACAGCAGCATTCATAAATATGATAGCAGGATGTATATGATAAAAATATTCAGTAATTTGCTCAAAGGAAAGCTATTATATTACTACTTATTTCAAATTAATTCATCATACTAGACAAAAAAAAAACTGAAAAGCACACTCTTCTTGCTCTTGACAAATGCTTATTTTTACTTCTAAGATTCACAAAACAATAGATGAGTATTTGAAATTATCCATAATTAAATGATAATCCATAATCACTCACCATTAAGTAAAACATATGTTAATTAGAGAGTCTAAACTAATTGCAGGCTGTCAAATGCATATGTGTAATACAAATTTCTTATTTTCATAATAGTCTATAATTATATATTTCACAATAGACTAATGGATTTTCAGAAGCCATAACATTTTGCAGTGCTCACTCTTATTAAACAACATGATGAATAATTTAGAAAGAGCTGTTTTTTTTCTTTATGCTATGAAAAATGAATTAAAGTCAAATAAAATTCAGGTTCAGGAAACCATAATCAATTCATACTAATAATCTAAAGGAAAAAGATCACAGTAATTTCTTTGTTAATTTTTTTTTTAGGAAGTGTATAAAGAATTAAATTTTAGTACAAGGCACATCATTATTGGATCCCATTCCAAAGGGTTTGTTGGTTGAAGGTATAAATAAATATTAATCACCTTTTAGTAGTAATCTCCCAAAAGACTATGAAAACTAATTCTTGGCTACCTCTTTACGTCACATTTTGCCACTGAACAGAGTTATCCCAAGTGAGAAGGAGAATGATGTGGAAGAACAAAAGTACCTTCAGCACACTTACGTTGTAGATCTCTGTGGCATGTGTTCCTTTAGCCTTACTTACATCAGATTCTGAAAGACTCTGCACTCCCTGGGCCATGTCTATACTAACCCAGCCCTGGAGGCTATGGAATGCAAAATTAATTGTGACAGGCTCACTCTACACAGCTGGTAGTCACAAATGATACCAAAGCTCTAATCATGCGACTATAAAACCACAACAGCAATAAAAACGATCTTGGGTTTTCAATATCCTTGTCTTTTTGTCCTATAGCATCATAACAAAAGAAAAACTAGGCGGTACAAACTTCATCAATTCTCAGGATTTTATCATTGGCCAAAATGGCAGAAGTCAGAAGGCATCATTCATATATCAACATTTAGTTAGCACTTACTAAGTTCCAGAAATTGGACAAGGCAGTTTTACTATTTCATCGTATCGGGTATTATTTCATTTAGGCTTTCCAGTAGAAAATCTAGGTTATTTTGCAGGTTAAACATACCAATATCTCTGTTTTACTGGGAATAAGTTCAAATAATTTTTGATTTTTTTGATTTTTTAATTACTCTAATAATCCCTCTCCACCTTCCTCTTTATTTTACATAAGTAAAAATAGTCTGTGATTCACCTAAAATTATCTTATAATAATTTCCTAGTAATATTTATACTTCTCTTGGTTTAACTTCTAAAAATTAAAGTTATCTTTTTCTTGAAGAATAAAAAAATCAGACATGAATAAAACAATCAGTTCCTTTGGTCTTGACACATGAGAGGTATTTTTTTATACTACTATCACCCCCACCCCAAGAGGTTTCTTAAGTTTTTAATTATCTGTAGCGAAAATTGTCACTTTTCTTTAGCTTCCAACATGAACCAACCTTTTCTCCAGATCATCTGAGAGCATCTGAATTGCCCTTGGTGTTCCTGCCCCCATAGAACAGAGCCACTTCAAAACAGCAGTAAGGTTCTAAAACACACATATGAAAACAGCCCACAGTACCTTACTAGAATGAGGAGGCATGCCGGATCCTTGTTGACAGGTCTGAGAATTAAGAGTCAGGTCATCAGCAAGGACTTCAAACCGTAGGGAGGGATTAGCTGTCACCGTGGCTCCCCCTGTAGGGCAACGGTGTTCATTAGAATGGGGTGACTTTCCACAAGGCCTTCACAGGCTGTCCTCAGATACCAACCCGAGACTCCCTCTCTTCTTCATCATTATCTCTCCTTGAGCAGATGTGTAAACTAACAGGAGAGTATGGCCTGTCAGAATGACAGTGTACACTGATTCTTCTTATCTTGATGTCTTTGGGAAGACAGCTTATCTCAAATTACAAAGGAAGGAACTCTGAATCAGTGTTTCTTCATCAATAAATGACAATGGCAGCCTAGTTTATAACTAATTGCCTGTTTCCAGAGCAACAGTTAAAATGCAATGCAAAGCATCCACCTACTATAAACTGATGGGAAACTACCTTTGCTGTAAAGGCACGTTATTTAGAATGGATAAAAAACAAAAATAGCATCACTAGTATAAAAGTATAAAAATATACATAATTTTAAGTAATGGTTATAAACGTGACTATACAACTAAGTACTAATGTGTAAGTTCATAATGTATGTATTTATACAAATAAATATATAACACATAGACTGCAAATAATATAAAGATGTTACACAAAAGGGAAAACTTTTACTAAGTGGTATACCAGGATTTATCACTAATCATCAGGGAAATGCAAATCAAAACCAAAATAAGATATCACTTTACACCTGTTAGAATGGCTATTATAAAAAACAAACAAAAAACAAGAGAGAGTGTTGGTGAAGATGTGGAAAAATGGGAACCCTGTGGCACTGTTCGTGGAAATGAAAACTGGTACATTTGGAAATTATGGAAAAGTCATTATTGAAAACAGCATGGAAATTCCTAAAAAAACAAAAAAAAATTACAACTAGAATTATCATATTACCCAGCAATTCTACTTCTGAGGTATTTAACCAAACAATTGGAATTAGGATCTCAAAGAGGTATCTGCACTCTCATATTCATTGTGACATTATTCACACAGTCAAGATATAGGGAAAAAACAAAACTAAGTGCTGATTGATGGATAACTGGATAAATAAAATATGGTATATAAATACAAAAGAATTTTCCCTTAAAAAAGAAGAAAATCCTGCCATTTGTGACAATATGGATGGAGCTGGAGAACCTTATTCTGAGTAAAATAAACCAGATACAGAAAGACAAGTATTTTATAAGCACACATATATGTGAATATAAAATAGTGAAATTCACAGAAGCACACAGTAGAATGTTGGTTGCTGGGGCACCAGGTAGGAGGAAATGGGGAATGATGGTTATAGGGCACAAAGTTTCAATTATGCACAAAATAAGTAAATTCTGAAGATCTACTACATAGCATAGTGCCTATAGCTAATAATTCTATACTTTATAATTAGAATTTGCTAAGAGGGCAAATCTTATTTTAAGTGTTCATATAATAGTAACAAATATATATAAATATGTAAATAACATACAAATATATAATCATAAGTAAGTATATAGTATATTAATATATCATGTGTAATAAATATGCAAATATATAATACATAGATAAAATAAGTTTAATCATTATTATATAAAATATTATTATTGGATTTAGAGGAAATTTTAAGATATGATGGATATGTCATCTATGGCCTTGATAGTGGTAATGGGTATAGTTCCATGAGTATATATTCATCCCCAAACTCATTGAGCTGTATATATTAAACATATGTATACATAACCTTTCATTTTTATATTTGTAACTTTTTCTATTTTTATTTTTAAATGCATAAATAGGACAGTATCATATTTTTCCCAAATATCAAATACTTCCTGTCATTATAGAAGTATTTATTATTAAGATTAACCAATGAAAGAGAGAAGATGACAAAACTCATCAACTCAGTGCCAACCATTACCTTCCTACCACCCCATCCTATTCTCCATTAGAGGATTAATGGACAAAAAAATTAGTATATATATATAGTGGAATATTATTCAGCCCTAGAAAAGAATGAAATCTTGCGATATCATTGATGGACCTGAGGGCATTATGCTAAGTGAAATAAGTCAGACAAATATCTCATAATCTCATCTATGTATGGGATCCAAGAAAACCCTGAGCTCACAGATACAGAAAACAGACTGGTGATGCTGGGCAAGGGTGTGGGGTAGGAAGCGAAATGGGTGGAGGTCAAAAGGTAGACATTTCCAGTTATAAAATAAATAAATCATGGGAATAAAATGTACAGCATGGTGACAACAGTTAATAATACTGTGTTGATACTTGAAAGTTGCTAAGACAGTAAATCTTAAATGTTCTTATCACAAGAAAAAAACATTTTATAACTGTGAATGGTAATCAAGTTAACCAGATTTATTTTGGTGATCATTTTGCAATATACATAAATATCAAATCAACAACAAAAATAGACAGTGCTTCTTCACTCTTCCTCCCATTCCCCCACCCCCCACCCCCACTGAAAGAAAAGACCAAAATTGTTGCTTTGGAAACTACCTGTCAATTTCTGAGTTAAGCATAAGTGGAAGCAACTAACATGCCCCCAAGTACATAGTTCATAACCCCCTATTCACCATCTGAGTAACAAATAAAATCAGATTAAACACACCTGAGACCTTACCAGGCATTACATTTTATTAATAATTTCAAGGCCTACGCATCAGTGGTCAATTAATATATGATAAAGGAGCCATGAATATACAATGGGGAAATCACAGGCTCTTCAACAGCTGGTGTTGGCAAAACTGGACAGCTACATGCAAGAGAATGAAACTGGATTATTGTCTAATGCCATACACAAAAGTAAACTCAAATGGATCAAAGACCTGAATGTAAGTCATGAAACCATAAAACTCTTAGAAGAAAACATAGGCAAAATCTCTTGAATATAAACATGAGCAACTTTTTCCTGAACACATCTCCTTGGGCAAGGAAAACAAAATAAAAAATGAATGACTAGGACTACATCAAACTCAAAAGCTTCTGTAAAGCAAAGGACATCATCAGCAGAACAAAAAAGGCATCCTACAGTATGGGAGAATATATTTCTAAATAATTCATCTGATAAGGGGTTAACATCCAAAATATATATAGAACTTATATACTTCAACACCTAAAAAAAAAACCAAATAAAGTGATCCAAAAATGGGCAGAGGACCTGAACAGAGACTTCTCCAAAGAAGAAATTCAGATGGCCAACAGGCACATGAAAACATGCTCCACATTGCTAATCATCAGGGAAATACAAATAAAACCACACTGAGGTATCACCTCACACCAGTTAGGATGGCCACTATTCAAAAGACAAGAAATAACAAATGCTGGTGAGGGTGTGGAGAAATAGGAACCCTCCTACACTGTTGGTGAGACTGCAAATTGGTGCAACTGCTGTGGAAAGCAGTATGGAGGTTCCTCAAAAAACTAAAAATAAAAATAATATTTGACCCAGTAATGCCACTCCTGGGAATTTATGCAAAGAAAACAAAATCCCTGATTCAAAAAGATATATGCACCCCTATGTTTATTGCTGCACTGTTTGCAATAGCCAAGATATGGAAGCAACCTAAGTGTCCATCAATAGATGAATAGATAAAAAAGAAGTGGTACATATACACAATAGAATATTATTCAGCCATAAAAAAAGAAATTCTTCCATTTGCAACAACATGGATGGATCTAGAGGATATTATGCTCAGTGAGATAAGCCAGGTGGAGAAAGACGAATACTATATGATTTCACTTAGTTGTGGAATATAAAAACAAAGCAAAACAGAAGGAACAAGACAGCATTAGACTCATAGACACTGAGAATTGACTAGTGGTTACCAAGGGGAGGGGACTGGGGTGGGGATGGAGGGGAGGGGGACTGTTGAGTCACTGTGATATACATTTGATAAAATAAAATTTAAAAAAGGAGAAATTAAAAATAGTTTCAAGGGTACAGAAAACCAAGAGACCTTGATAAAGCAGAAAGATGCCTAGCAGTTCAAATGCAGTTCCCCAAGTTCTACCTTCCCAAGTAAAGCATGAACCTTTGGCCCAAAATAATAGATGAAATTTCTAAAAGTGAAATCTACAGATTACTTCATATAGCAGAAGGAGACTTTAATTAGAAAACATCCACATTTGGTACCCCAGGAAGCTAGAGCACTTAGCATGGCATTCTTCAGGAAGCAATGCCTCATAGACTCCAAGTTTATTAAATAATCTAATAGCCAGGGAATAGTACTACCCTCAGAACCACAAAGCAGGGCTCCTTCCCTGGGAGGAGGTCCTTCAGAGGACTGTGCTTTGGAGTCCCTTCACTAAAATTAGATTCTAAGTACCGTACCATCAGGTGTCTGGAACTGTCTGGAGTTGGCCATTAGGCCGGGTACCCTAAGCTCAAACCCTGTCCTGCATGAATCCTGACCACCAGAAACATCTACTCAAAATTTCTATCTCACTCTGATGGCTGGGACTGGCTGAAACTGGCTGAAGCCATCAGTACTATCTCATCAAGGTACTCTTGGCCAGGACCAAATCCTTCCTGGGTCCCTTTGGTAGAAATGTCTTACACCACATTTTCTAAGTTCCCCTGCAGTGACTGGGACTGCCTAGAGCCAGTAGTTCTCTACAGGTAGATTGTCATATGTGCCATGATTTCTATTTCTTCTTGCTGGAGCATTCTCTGATCCTTTATACTACATGTGGATTTTACCAGATGCCCCAAGGAGATCTGGGATTTACATTTTTTATACTGTTCTATAGTCCAAGGACTGGGCCCCAGTGCCAACAGAGGAGCCTTACAAGCAAAAAGCTCCTCCTGGACAGCATAATACTTCTTTTGCTAGATCTCATGATATTTGGGCACCAGAATTGTGCTTACACATTGATTTTGTGTGACTCTGCCTCATATCAGTCATAGGACAAGTTCAGTGCTATGAATTTCCCAAATTTCCCAGCCCACCACTGACCCTGGGGCTTGAGCTGCATGTTTGGGCCCATGAGTCAGCTTTCTCTCTCCTGCCTTTGTCCTGAGCACAGTGCTGCCTACGAGCTTCAGTACCCAAGAGCGGCAGAACCCTTCTACACTGGTGGTGGGAATGTAATTGGTGTAGCAGCTATGGGAAACAGTATAGAGGTTCTTCGAAAAATTAAAAATAGAACTACTACATGATCCAGCAATTCCACTTCTGGGTATTTATCCAAAGAAAACAAAAACACCAATTTGAAGATATATATGCACAGTGATGTAACCATAATAATAAATAGTTGACATTAGGGAAATAAAAAGTCAAGACAATCCATATGGTTTCAATACAAATGTCTGAGGATCCATGACATTGGGAGTCAAACAGTCCTGCTACCTTTTCCATGTGTGTGAAGTAAGAAACCAGTCAGGAAAGGCACACTGGGCAAGAAGGGACCTGAAGACTATGATTCTAGGACCTGAACAAAGGTGATGGTGATGGGCACCATGAGAGTCATCATGTGGTCTGATGAGAAATAAATATTTAAGTACTACTGCTTTGTTCATTAGCCTAAAATTTTAATCAATATTCACTATACCACACATATATTAATTTTATAATACATCATTTAATCAAATTGTTTGTACAGACAGGGCTCCTATAACTCCCATCTTCAGAAAATACTTGCCCAGGGTTTCACAGGCCTAGAGGCAGCCCTACCTGGAACATCCTTTAGGAATACTCGATAGGTAAGACTCTTCCTTGGGGTATATTATTTTGTATATCCTAAGCTCCAGCTGACAGGAAGTTTTGGTGCAGTCATCTGTCTTCTGTTCTCTCCCCAGGATACCACCCGTGGGTGGAATGTGAATATGGGTGAGCTGTTTCATCTCCTTTCATTTTAAAAAACAAACAAAAGACTGCCTGTGTCGGAATTCCAGCACCATTCATGACTAGTTGCGTGACCTCAGTTACTTAACCACTTTGTGCTTCAGTTTTGTTACCACAAGTAAAGCATTCAGTTGTTCCACAAATATTTATTGAACACCAACCACGAACCACACAATCTTCTAGGTGGCTGAGATACATCTGTGACAAAAGCAAAGATTCCTTTCCTCACCAAAGTTCTTAGGAACTTCCTCCCACCATCACAGCTTTTTTCCTATGTGCTTTGAAAGTTTTTTCATCTTTAAAAAAACCACTCCTGTCTTAAAATACAAATGTCCTGGGTGGAAAGTACTGTTGAACATGTATCAGTCAAGAGACTAATTCTTAGTGAACATTCAAGCAAAGCTCCTTTGGCAACTAAATACAAGATAATGAGACACTGGTCAAGTATTGTTGGGTTGGAGCTGTGGGCTGGTAAGCTAGCTCAAAAAGTATTATTTTATAGTGTTTGCTGATTTCTGTGGTGTACTCTCTTCATGGTCATTTTAAAACTACTGACAGCAGCTTCCAACCAGCTTGCAAATTTTCTGAATTCTTAGCAATCAGCTGAACAGCAGACGCAAGCTGGCTCCAGCCCACCACTGGGCTGGGCGAGAGCGGGCAGGATGACCAAAGGCAAGCAGACAGAGGAAGCAGAGCTTCTGCGCAGCAGGGGCAACGTCAGGGAGGCCGTCCCACGTACAAACACACACAGGATAGTTTCGCACTCCACGCACCAATGAGTGTTATCAGTGGAATTTAGCCTTAGCAAGAACAATGATTAACTCAGCTGTTAAAACAATTTTATGCTACTTTAAAAGAAATAATGTTCATTCAATTTTTTAAATTGAAGTATAGTGGATATAATAGTCATTCAATTTTAAGAAGGTAATGATCCAGATGTATTCAGCACTAGTGAGAGTATGTCTGATATACTTTAACTACTTTGGACATCATCTTCATACAGATACACACAAACATACACACATACAAGTAATAACATTTATCATTTACTATACCATGTACTATACTTCAACATATTACAGATTCTTTTAAGTATACACACAAAGCGAATATCATTTGCTATGTGACAGGAACCATCATAAGACTGAATTTCCATGAGGACAAGGAAGTTTATTTTTGTCACTCAGGGTTCTCAACCACCTTGAATATTGTGTGGTATGTGGTAGGTGCTCAATTAATATTTGTGAAATAAATCAATGCTTTACATGTAATAACTAAACTGAAGTACAAAGAGGAGGTTAAATAACTGTCCAAAGTCATACAGCTAGTAATGAATGGAGCTGGCATTCAAACATAGGCAGGCTTGTAAAGGGTTCTTCGCAAAACGGAAGACTGGCAAGAAAATCGGATGGCAAAGAGAATGGTTGCCAGACTTGGAATTATTCAGTCTGGAAGAAATGAAACTCAAGTTTGAACTGTTCTCATGTAGTTAAACATTAGATATTTTTAAAGCATGGCCCAGTACCTCGGGTTAGAAGAAAAGAGGTGAGAAGGAATCTAAATTGACAGATACTCAGTAAAACAGAATTTCAGTTCAAGATCCACATTGTTTCAATACAAATGCAAATAGAGAAGCTTCCTGTTGGGCAGATCAACTAAAACACACAGCTCGTCCTGTGTCTGCCTTCCCTTTCTCTCTGTCTCAGGATCATAACTCGGCAAACAGAGCTGGAGGGAGACTCGCATGCCCCAGCCAGGCACCCTTTTGAGGATGCGGCTTGAACAAGTACTGGTGAAAGGCGAGGTCTACACTTCAGCATAGGATGGTTCAGACTCTTGAATATAATTTAAATAAAAGTGTAAAGGGATACAGCCTAATTCAATCCATTAAATATCCTATGCTCACTCACCACCACTAGCCCAGGACCCAAAAAAATGGAAACAACCCAGAACCAGAGAATTCTAACTAATGATTTCTTACACTACATTCTCAAACCTAGCATTTCTCACAACTGGTTAAAAATCTAAAATAAGCCAGAAGCAAATCACGCCTGCTCAGGATTTAGTTTATTTTTGCCTTTTGATCCCAAGAGCTGGCTTGCTCTTCTGGAGTTGAAGTATTTCCAAGTTCACCCTGGTTTTAACCACTGTTTTATTACTGTTCTTTCAAACCTCAGTTTTTGGTCTTTTCTTGATCTTGGATACTACATATCCTTGGGATATTGTTTTGGTCCCACCTTCCAGACTAAAACCTTTCTTCACACTCCTGATAATTACTCAATTATTTTTCTTTTAACTATTTTTCAGTTAGCATCTATCATATGCTTAGTACTAGACTAATTACTGGGACCTCAAAATGATTAGGATACACTGCTTATCCTAGCCAGTAGGGCATTTTAGAGAATATAATCTCTGAAAACAAATAATTTTTATATATAAGATATTTTTATATAAAAATAAGATTTTATATAAAAATATTATTTCAGAAAATATAGTCTTGTAAGTGCAAACACAGAAGTGTCATTCAGATAATGTAAATGAAGCTCAAAGGGAATCAGGTCTCCTGCCAAAGTGGCAGAATTGAGTCCAGGACCCAGGTCTCCTCACACTAATCTAATGCTGTCATCAGTACTTTGTGATAGTGCAGTTCTTTCCATTTGACTAGTGTACCAATTAAATGATTACTTTATCTGTTTAGAAAATGCACTTATGAACAGAACTGCAAGTTATTATGGCAGGAAAAAATACAAGATGAAGGTATAGACTGTGAACTCAGGATTTACAAAGTAAATGAAGAAGCGAAAAAAAATGAGGAGGGCAGGGGAATAGAAAGTGAGAGAGAGAAACAGACAGAACAGGAAAAAAAAAGTGAGGACATGAATATAATATCCTTTGACTTGTATAAAGTGAATGGTTCAGATTAAATTCTATAAATTTCTTGCACCTTTGACTACATTTTCTGACATTCACAGCATACTATTTACAGGGCTTCCTAATTGACAGATATGAAAGGTCATGTTGAGCAGCTGAATTTGCACATTACTTCTTAGTTTGACATTGTTAAAGTATGATCTTTTTATGTGCCATAGACACATAGGAACATTTTGCACATTTTATAACTTTGAAAATAATTCCATTTCAAGTAATAAAATAGATCAAGATATTTGTCTATAGCTACAAAGAACACATTGGTTTGAACTTCTACTTTAGCTAATGGCTTTTACCTATTTGTATAGTCAACCAAGCCAGAACTAAGAACATTATGCCAGATCATATCTCCCTGAACATCCCAGATCCCATCAATCACCAAATTAAGTGAAACTTCCTTTTGAAATTACTCCCTCCTCTTCAGCTGCAACAGCATTTATATAATTTTCTCCAGGACTATAGCAATTGCCTCCAAACATACCTTTTTATCTCTGGCCTTGACCTACTACAATTCCTCTACTATACTGGTATAATTGTGATTTTTATACAAAACAAGTCTCTAGGACTTTAATCTCTTTATTGTTTTCAATTTGCTACAGAAACAGTTAAACCTTTTATATATGATCCAACTTGCCACTGCTTGCTTTTCCAACTTAATCTCTCCTATTATTTCCCAATTCTTAATTTCCAGCTATATGCATCTACTTGAATTTCTTCTAAATATTTCATTTTTTGGAAGACATACCTCTTCACATTCTATCCTTTTTCCTTAGAATGACCTTCACTTTGCTCACCTGACAAAAACCAATTTTTTCTCTTTTATGTTGAATTATACTATTATTGTAGTATCCTTCAAACAGATACTTTTTTTGTTGCCATATTTTTCTTCCCTGCCAGCCTATGAGATCTGAAGAAATGTGACTTGTTGATCTTTGTACCCCATATCAGAATAATATCTGACACAGAGCACTCAAACAATGGTGGTTGAATGCAATACCCTAATATAGAATGTTTCTAAGAATGACTGGACTTTTTAGAGTTTGGGCATTTGAAAAAGTGTATAGGAGATAATTGGGTTGTTCTAGACTGTCTCTTGACAACCTAACACAACTGCTATTACTTTCACTAAAGTCTGGGAAATTTGTTTCACAGAAACCCCTTCTCCTATAAGGTTTCAAATTGGAGTTTGCCATTGAGAGGACCTCACAAATTATTTGAAAGGCAAAAGTGAAACAGAAACCATTATATTCTTAGGAGGACATGGGAATCCAACCTGATGACTTCAGTGTGGGGCTTCCTCAGACCTCTTCATGAGCTCCCTCTTTGAGGTTTTATGTGTATAACTTCATGAACATCCTGCAAGATTTTTCACTTATGCCAATGACAGTACTTCAGAATGAAGTGATTAATGAGAGCTTCTTTAATCCCCTAGATGCAGCTTGCCAGACAAATCTTTGCCAGGTGCACACACACGTTTGTATAAGCCTTAACTCCTATATTAACATACTTATTCCTGTAATAATTACAGTGGCGCACTTTTTCTGAGAAAACCCAGACTAATACAGCTTTTGGTACTAAAACTGGATCCAGGGAGCAGAAACTTAAAGACAGGAATCTGAAATTGGTTCTGTGATGTGATTAGGTTTAAAAGCATTAATAACCATGTTGTCAGTGGTAAAAGGATACAGACCATGATATACAGTTATAAAATAGTTTCTTAAAATTATCATGTGGAGTTACCTGAATTCAGATGCCTACAGCTTTAGGTGGCTAAGTACCTACCTAAAACCAAAAACATTATCACGATAATATGGAATATAAGGGCAAGGTGTGTTGGTGGAGATGTTTTGTTATTTTAACTACAGTGGAAAAATTGAGAAAAAACTATGTTGAGGTCAAGGCTTTAATTCCCATCTCCAGCCTTGGGCAACAAACCAAAAACATCTATGACTATCCTGAAGGATTACCTACTGCTTTTAGAAGCAGGTTTGAAAAATTTTAAAACCAAATCCAATATCTGATACTATGCAGCTAGTAATGCATGGAGCTGGCATTCAAACATAGGTAGGCTTGTAAAGGGTTCTTTGCAAAATGGAAGAGTGGCCAGAAAATCAGATGGAAAAGAGAATGGTTGGCAGACTTGGAATTACTCAGTCTGGAGGAAATAAAACTCAGGTTTGAACTGTTCTCATGTGACTGAATGAAAATATAAATGAAATGCATAACTTTTCAGGGTTTCTTACAGATCTATGACATTGGTTGGCAAGGAATGGAGCCCTGAAAACTGAGCTAGGGACATCCGGATTGATCCCAATGAAGCTGAGGACCTTGAACCCCAAATTCCACAAATACCTCACTTGTTTAAGTAGGTTCACCTCTTTAAAGCCTTGTCAGGGAATGCCAATTCTCATAAAGACCCACTCCATCACCTCTCATTGATTCTAAACTTTTAACTGGACTCAAATCTTAAAACAATTCTGACTCTGGAGGAGATACTTTACACAACAAAAGAAATGCAATATATTTTGACAATTTATATCAGTAGAAACTGAGGGAATGTCTTTGGAAATGGATTCTAAGGATGTTGGAACAGGGAAGGAGGAATACACTGTTGGATTCAGCTGGGTTATTTACAGAAATCACTAACAAGTGATTTTGTATTCAGTGTGTTACCCTGAACAACTGGCAATAACTGTAACAGCTTGTTTGGCTGGTAGACTATAACTCAGTGCCTCTGGAAGTCAAAATGAACTGAAGAAGGCAGTATCCAAAGGTTCTTGAGTTCCACTGCTCTCTCTCTCTCTCTCTCTCTCTCTCTCTCACACACACACACACACACACACACACACACACAGCCTCCCTTCACAAAGTTTTGCAGAAATACATTGATGAAGGGGAAACAAGCAACCTTAAGACTCTCTAAAGGCTATTCTATGCATGTCAGGGGTAATAGTGGGAGAGGCTGTCAGTGGAAGAGACTCCCCGGAAAAAATGGGGATGGGATGATTCTAAAGTGGCAGGAACCATATGATGCATTTATTTGCTACTGGCACTTACCAGGGTCAAGTTGGGCGTGGCTACCATAATGAGTAGCAAGGATGGAGCAGTAGTCACATAGTTTGACATGCAGAGTTCTTCATCTATAGCTAACTAATTATATCGCTAGGACTAATACAGATGAATAGCCTACTAAATCATATCTACTTGATTTATATACGCAGAAACCTTTAGAACTAGGGAACAGAGGTTTAAATTACATTGCTACAACAGTCATGGTCCTTATCTGCTTTCTGTAAGAGTGGTTTGTAGACTCAGAACACTTTAAATATAGAGGAAGCTTGGAAATTTGATAGGGTGGAAGGATTAAAGATGGCGGTGTGACAGGAGAGACAGGGCTTCCTCCTAAAACGGCATATAATACGAAAATATAACTAATACAACTACTCTTGAAAGAGCAACAGGAAAGAGGACTGCACCAAAGTGCATACACCTGGAGACAAGAGCACACCTCACAGAACAGGGTAATGTACTAAAGCTGTGGCCTGTGAGACCCAAGCCCTTCCCCCACTGCAGCTCACGGGTGGGAGGAAGAGGAACGGAGCAGGGAGGGAGTGGAGAACTGGGACTGCTGAAAACCTAACTCTAGAGATCTGCTCTGGGAGCACAACCTTACATTTCATGGTGCTTGCATGATACTGTCATAATTAGGGGGTTGCAAAGCTAAGAGAAGCTGAATTCCTGGGGAGATAAGATTCCAGCTGCCTGTGGAAAGCAGGGATATATATTCAGCTGCTCTGGGACAAAAGAAAGGCGGGCAGTCTGAGAGACTTCCTAACAAAGAAGTCCTTAGCAAGAGAGCTGCTATAGGGGTAAAGATTGCACAGAGCTTATTCCTCAGGAGAAAGGACAGGTAGACAAAATTGCCTGGGTGCACTCTGCCCAGCAGGTTGGGAGCTTTCACGATCTTCAGGTGCTCCAGCTCCCTGGCTACCTACATGGCTCCAAAAACCCCCTCCATGATAGGCAGCCTACTGCATCTTTCATCTGGCCAGCCCCACCAGGCTTGCAAACTGGGAAAGGCAGTGGAGACAGGCATAGCAGCTGGAAAGCAGGAAACAGCTCTTTCCTCCCCCCAGGCACCAATACCACTACCCTGCAACCCCTGACGTTGCTTCAGGGACTGAGCAGCTACAGAGAC
This sequence comes from Phataginus tricuspis, assembly GCA_029783875.1. Lineage (NCBI taxonomy): Eukaryota > Metazoa > Chordata > Mammalia > Pholidota > Manidae > Phataginus > Phataginus tricuspis. The sequence continues at coordinate 50,298,308 of JAQQAC010008880.1, read as the reverse complement.
TAGAGCTTCTGGGCACTAGAAGGCACCATACACAAATATGAAATGCCAAAGGAACCTGGTCCAGAGTAAAATTATTAATACAACTCCTGAGAAAGATTTAAATGATATCGACCTCATGACTCTCCCTGAAAAAGAGTTCAAAATAAAAATCATTAACATGCTCATGGAGGTACGGAAAGATATTCAAGAACTCAGGAATGAACTCTGGTTGGAGATCCAATCAATGAAATAGAAACTAGAGAAGAGGAATATAAAGAAGCTGAGTCACAGAGAGAAAAAAGGATCCCTAAGAATGAAAGACTGAGAGAACTGTGTGACCAATCCAAACAGAACAATATTCGCATCATAGGGGTACCAGAAGAAGAAGAGAGAGAAAAAGGGATGGAAAGTGTCTTTGAGGAGGTAATTGCTGAAAACGTCCCAAATCTGGGGAAGGAGATAGTCCCTCAGGCCATGGAGGTGCACAGATCTCCCAACACAAGGGACCCAAGGAAGACAACACCAAGACATATAGTAATTAAAATGGCAAAGATCAAAGATAAGGACAGACTATTAAAAGCAGCCAGAGAGAGAAAAATAAGATCACATACAAGGGAAAGCCCATCAGGCTATCATCAGACTTCTCAACAGAAACCTTACAGGCCAGAAGGGAGTGGCATGATGTATTTAATGCAATGAAGCAGAAGGGCCTTGAACCAAGATTACTTTATCTGGCAAGATTATCATTTAAATTTGAAGGAGGGATTAAACAATTTCCAGATAAGCAAAAGCTAAGAGAATGAACCTCCACAAACCATCTCTACAATGTATTTTTGAGGGACTGCTTTAGATGGAAGTGTTCCTATGGTTTAATAGCTGTCACCAGAGGTAATAAAACCACAGTAAAGAAAGTAGAACAGCTAATTACTAACCAAATGCAAAATTAAATGAACTATCCCCAAAGTCATTAAGGGATAGACAAACAGTACAGAATATGATACCTAATATATAAAGAATGGAGGAGGAAGAAAAAGAAGGAGGAAAAAAAAGAAAAGGAACCTTTAGATTGTGTTTGTAATAGCATATTAAGTGAGTTAAGTAAGACTCTTAGATAGTAAGGAAGGTAACCTTGAACCTTTGGTAACCACGATTCTGAAGCCTGCAATGCCAATAAGTAAGTACATACCTATCCATAATCACCCTAAATGTAAATGAACTGAATGCACCAGTAAAAAGACAGAGAGTCACTGAATGGATAAAAAAACAAGACCCATCTATATGCTGCCTACAAGAGACTCACTTCAAACCCAAAGACATACACAGACTAAAAGTGAAGGGATGAAAAAAGACATTTCATGCAACTAATAGGGACAAAAAAGCAGAGTTGCAGTACTTATATCAGACAAAATAGACCTCAAAACAAAGAAAGTCACAAGAGACAAAGAAGGACATTACATAATGATAAAAGGGTCAATCCAAGAAGAAGATATAGCCATTATAAATATCTATGGACCCAACACAGGAGCACCTAAATATGTGAAACAAATACTAACAGAATTAAAGGGGGAATAGAATGCAATGCATCCATTCTAGGAGACTTCAACACACCACTCACTCTGAAGGACAGATCAACCAGACAGAAAATAAGTAAGGAGACAGAGGCACTGAACAACACATTAGAACAGATGGACCTAACAGACATCTACAGAACTCTGCACCCAAAAGCAGCAGAATACACATTCTTCTCAAGTGCACATGGAACATTTTCAAGAATACACCACATACTAGGCTACAAAAAGAGCCTCGGTAAATTCAAAAAGATTGAAATTGTACCAACCAGTTTCTCAGACCACAAAGGTATGAAACTAGAAATTAATTATGCAAAGAAAATGAAATATCCCACAAACACATGGAGGCTTCACAACACGCTCCTAAATAATCAATGGATCAATGACCAAATAAAAATTGATATCAAGCAATATATGGAGACATATGAAAACAATAATACTACACCGCAAAATCTGTGGGACACAGCAAAGGCCATGCTAAGAGGAAAGTATATCGCAATACAGGCCTATCTCAGGAAAGAAGAACAATCCCATATGAGCACTCTAAACTCACAATTAACAAAACTAGAAAAAGAACAAATGAGACCCAAAGTCAGTAGAAGGAGGGACATAATAAACATTAGAGCAAAATAAATAAAATTGAGAAGAATAAAACTATAGAACGGATCAATGAGAGCAAGAGCTGTTTTTTGAGAAAATAAAAAAAAATAGATAAACCCTAGCCAGACTTATCAAGAAAAAAAGAGAGTCTACTCACATAAACACAAAAAGAAATGAGAAAGGAAAAATCACTACAGTTACCACATAAATACAAAGAATTATGAGAGTATACTATGAAAAACTGTATGCTAACAAATTGGATAACCTAGAAGAAATGGACAGCTTTCTAGGAAAATACAACCTTCCAAGGGTGACCGAGAAAGAAACAGAAAATCTGAACAGACAAATTACCAGTAACGAAGTTGAACTGGTAATCAAAAACCTACCAAAGAACTAATGTCTGTTCCAGATGTATTCACTGCTGAATTTTATCAAACATTTAGTGAAGACCTAATACCCATCCTTATTAAAGTTTTCCAAGGAGTAGAAGAACAGGGAATATCTCCAAACTCATTCCATGAGGCCAGCATCACTCTAGTACCAAAACCAGGCAAAGACACAACAAAAAAAGAAAAATACAGACCAATATCCCTGATGAACATAGATGCAAAAATATTAAACAAAATATTAGCAAATCGAATTCAAAAATACATCAAAAGGATCATACACCATGATCAAGTAGGATTTATTCCAGGGATGCAAGGATGGTACAACACTCAAAAATCCATCAAAATCATCCACCACATTAACAAAAAGAAGGAAAAAAACCCACAGGATCATCTCCATAGATGCAGAAAGAGCATTTGACAAAATTCAACACCATTCATAATAAAAACTCTCAAGAAAATGGGTATAGAGGGCCAGTACCTCAACATCATAAAGGCCATATATGACAAACCCACAGCCAACATCATACTTAGCAGCGAGAAGCTGAAAGCTTTTCCTTTAAGATCAGGAACAAGACAGGGATGCCCCCTCTCCCCACTGTTATTCAACATAGTACTGGAGGTCCTAGCCATGGCAATCAGACAAAACAAAGACATACAAGGCATCCAGATTGGTAAAGTAGAAGTCAAATTGTCACTATTTGCAGATGACATGATATTGTACATAAAAAACCCTAAAGACTCCACCCAAAACTACTAGATATAATATCTGAATCCAGCAAAGTTGCAGGATACAAAATAAATACACAGAAATCTGTGGCATTCCTGTACACTAACAATGACCTAGCAGAGAGAGAAGTCAGGAAACAATTCCATTCACAGTTTCATCAAAAAGAATAAAATACCTAGGAATAAACCTAACCAAGAAAGACCTATACTCTGAAAACTACAAGACACTCATGAGAGAAATTAAAGAAGATACCAATAAATGGAAACACATGCCGTGTTCATGGATAGGAAGAATTAATATTGTCAAAATGGCCATCCTGCCTAAAGCAATCTAAGGATTCAATGCAATTCTTATCAAAATACCAACAGCATTTTTCAACGAACTAGAGAAAATCGTTCTAAAATTCATATAGAATCACAAAATAGCCAAAGCAATCCTGAGAAGGAAGAACAAAGCTGGGAGGATTATGCTCCGCAACTTCAAGCTTTACCACAAAGCCACAGTAATCAAGACAATTTACTACTGCACAAGAACAGACCCGTAGACCAATGGAACAGATTAGAGAGCCCTGATATAAACCCAACCATATATGGGCAATTAATATATGTTAAAGGAGCCATGGACATACAATGGGGAAATGACAGCCTCCTCAGCAGCTGGTGTTGGCAAAACTGGACCGCTACATGCAAGAGAACGAAACTGGATTATTGTTTAACCCCATACACAAAAGTAAGCTCGAAATGGATCAAGGATCTGAATGTAAGTCATGAAACCATAAAACTCTAAGAAGACAACATAGGCAAAAATCTCCTAAATATAAGCATGAACAACTTCTTCCTGAACGCATCTCCTTGAGCAAAGGAAACAAACGCAAAAATGAACTCATGGGTCTACATCAAACTAAAAATTTCTGTATGGCAAAGGACACCATCAACAGAATAAAAAGGTATCCTACAGTATGGGAGAATCTATTTGTAAATGAAATATTCGACAGGGGGTTAACATCTAAATATATAAAGAACTTACATGCCTCAACACCCAAAAAGTAAATAACCCAGTTAAAAAATGGGCAGAGGATATGAAGAGAGAGTTCTCGAAGGAAGAAATTCAGATGGCCAAGAGACACATGAAAAGATGCTCCATATCACTAATCATCAGGGAAATGCAAATTAGAACCACAATGAGATATCACCTCACGCCAGTAAGGATGGCCACCATCCAAAAGACTAAGAACAACAAATGCCGGCGAGGATTTGGAGAAAGGGAAACCCTCCTACACTGTTGGTGGGAATGTAAGCTAGTTCAACCATTGTGGAAAGAAATATGGAGGTTCCTCAAAAAACTAAAAATACAAATACCATTTGACCCAGGAATCCCACTCCTAGGAATTTACCCTAAGAATTCAGCAGCCCAGTTTCAAAAAGACATATGCACCCCTACGTTGATCGCAGCACTATTTACAATAGCCAAGAAATGGAAGCAACCTACGTGTCCATCAGTAGATGAATGGATAAAGAAGAGGTGGTACATATACACAATGGAATACTATTCAGCCATAAGAAGGAAACAAATCCTGCTATTTGAAACAACATGGATGGAGTTGGAGGATATTATGCTCAGTGAAATAAACCAGGCAGAGAAAGACAAATGCCAAATGATTTCCCTCATTGGTGGAGTATAACAATGCAGCAAAACTGAAGGAACAAAATAGCAACAGACTCAGAGACTCCAAGAAGGAACTAGTGTTACTAAAGGGGAGGGGTGTGGGAGGGTGGGTGGGAGAAGGGGATTGAGGGGTATTATGTTTAGTACACATGGTGTGGGGAATCATGGGGAAAACACTGTAGCACAGAAAAGGCAAACAGTGAAATCTGTGGCATCTTACTACACTGATGGACAGTGACTGCATTGGGGTATGGATGGGGACTTGATAATATGTGTAAATGCAGTAACCACATTGTTTTTTCATGTGAAACCTTCATAAGGGTGTACAATAATACCTTAATAAAAAATATATATATAAAATAAAAAAATAAAACAATAAAATAAATATGAGGAAGCTTGATCCCCCTGAGGAAGAAGGATACTGCTACAGTGCTGAAAATGTACAAATTTTTAGCCTTTTCCAAAAGAACCAGTAGCTGTTTACAAGGTATGCTTAAGGGAAAGAAATAACCAATCATCTTAGCAATTATTAGACACGAGCTCGGAGCTAACACAAATCCTGGGAACACAAAATAGCACAGTGATCCAGTTTCAGAAATGGGACTTATCAGAGCCAAGTGATTAATGTTGTTTAACCATCTATAGCAGCCACAATGTGGTCATATTCCTAGTTCTCAAATGAAGAGTTGGAATATACAGATACTTATAAGCAATATGGCCAGTTTATGGTCATGTGATAACATGCAAAAATAAAAATGATAGTGATATGTATTTGAGATATATATTTATCATATATACATATGTATATATACACACACACATATTTATAGTTGCATTATGTTACAAGCCTGATGTGGTTATCTTTATTTGAAAATTTGAAAGTATTATATGACTGCCAAGTTGTCAAAAGGGTGGGCTGTGCTAGATTTTGCTATGTCTAGTTTGGAACTGAGACTAACCAAGTTTGTGATTGAAAGGACTAAGGGTTACAATAAGGCAGAAGTGAAATCACCCTTTTTTAAGGGTGATCATGGGGATCTGACTCAGTGGCTTTGCTACAGTGGCTAGTAACTTTCTCTGATCTTTCAGAGACAGCTTTACATAGCATCATTCCCTGAGCTGCTTCCATAACTATGTAATATTTAATTCCTATATCAAACCCATTATTCCTGGAATACTTGACTATTATCCTCACCAAATCCAGACTGATATACTCAGTAAAATCTGCATAGTAGTATACCAGTGCTTTATTTTTGCTTCAGAGCTTGTATATTTGATTTTTCATTACTACTACTTTAATATAAGCTTGGAAATACTGAAGAAATACAAAGGTAGAAATACAAAAAATCATCTGACCCATGTGTCCCCCACATCCCATTTTCTGAGCCAACCCATGTTAACATTCTTACGTGTATCTTTCCACACATCTCAACTTGTTCATTCACTTTTACAAGCATCTCCAGGCATATAGAGGAATATTTTTTATTATCTTTGCTCAGTTTATTTTGCTGTAATGAAATCATTCTATAAAAAGAATTTGCAACTCTGGCAAAATCTTTATGTAGATGTAAGTATATGGTTTTCCCCAAATTAGAATCATGTTAAACATACTTTTCTACATTCTGCTATGGCAATCCTTCCAAGTCAACTGGCAAGTCAAATGAACAACTCTAATTCATTTGTTCATTTAAGTTAGTACAACATATCCCATAGTTTGGCTGTTTCTTAATTTACTGAAGCATTTTTCTAGCACAGAGCTTTCACTTTGTCAAGTTATATGCCATCATCTGCATGCCTTGATTTGCTTTTATTTGTTTAGTATAGTTAGGAAGCATTGAGTTGTCTAGGGATAAGGATTTGTAGAGTTTTCATTTTATTGATTTTTGCCAGGTTGTTTTCCAAAAAGGTTATAAGAACTCCTATTTCATATGCATGATCAAGCTTTTTTAATTTTTAAGTTTTGTTTGCATTTCCTTAACTAGTAATTCATTTAACAATTTTTATGAGTTTATTGGCCATTGGTTTTCATGAACTGACTCTACTCCTATGGCTTGCTTATCTTTGTCTACGAGTAAGACTTCTTTGTATTACACAGAAATGTACCCTTGTAGTTATCATCTGGGTTACAAATAGATATTTCTAAAATCTATGTTTTCTTAAAATTGATTTTGTCTATGATTTCTTTTTGCTAATTTTTTTATATTATCAAATATTTCCTTTTCAGTACTACAGTTTCTAGTTTCAGCTCCCCCATGCAAAGAGCTTGAAAGTCATCACTCTTATCCTTACAACAAGAAAAAGTTATATAAACTGGTAATCAATAATTTTCTTGAATCTATCAGAGAACTGTATTGTAGACAACCCATCACTCCAAAATCTGGAGAGACAGGTACCTCAAGAAGAAATAGCAACTGGAATCTGCTTAACCTGGAGCAAAAGCCACTAGAGCAATAAAGTAGGTATTTTTTATTTTATTTTTAAAGGTTCTTAAGGTAGGAACACTTAAGTGTAATTTTGAGGAATTGCTGAAGGATGATTATGAATAACAGGAACATGAGAAACTCCAGTGCACACTTCTGGGGGCTTTTTCTCCCAGACCCCCACCAAGTTTTATGCTTAGGATTCTAGGAAGATCCCCTCATGGTGCTAGCAGGAGGAAGATAATAATAACCATTGCAAAACAAACCCAAAGCTTTTTCCATAACAAATGTCTACTCTCCAGAGGTAAGTACTCTGCCAAAGCCCTCAGTGGGGGAAGGGAATTCCTTACACCAGTTTCCCTCCAGCCTTCCTGTCTCACTTAACTGAGGGGATTAGAGAAATCAAGGGTCACGGATTCAGGAAATAGGAGGGAGGGTGTAAAAAACTATACTAAGAAACACTCGTGAATATCACAGTCCTGAAACACAAGTCCATTAAAGGACTAAGATTTAATTGGAAGATTACAGAACACCCATCCTCCCCCACACTTTACCACACCAACAGGGTTCCAAAAGAGTAACAGTGGATTACAGCTGAAAATGCTGCAACACAGAGACTCTGAGGAAGAGTGCTTAGGGAAAGCTGAAGTCAAAAGGGAGGATGGAAACAGGTGCACTAGAAGAATCTGCAGCCTCTGGTACCTATAGCTTCTGACTATATTACTCCAGCTACTAGCTATTAATATATTAATCATTGGTTAATTATTAATAATATATGATTATAATATGTTAATACATAAAATCCTTATACTAGAGCCTCTTTATCTCATTCCCTATTACCCTATATAACAAGTCCTACTTTCCTCCAAAAATCTCAAGGTATGCCAAAAGGCAACAAAAACATAGTTTAAAGAGACAAGGTAAGCATCATAACCAGACTCAGATATGATACAATGTTAGACTTATGTGGGTAAAATTGTAATATTTCCAGAATATCTCGCCTGGCTTTAGTGCATCCTCAGGGGTAGAGAGAAGTATGACTAGTTCATAGCCATGTCAGTGAGTAATTACCTGGGCAACAGAGGGCTTATCTGAGCCTGAGAGGTGAGGGGGAGTGCTGGTTTGCTTCTGCCTGAGTAGGAGAGAGAGAGAGACGGCCCTGGACTGCAGTTTGTAAGGTAAGCAGTAAACAGGCTTTAAACTTTATTTCTCCCTCTGACTGATCTTGGCTTTAGAGGTATTTTGCCCTGGGATTTCCTCTCCCTGAACTTATAATTATTAGACAGAAAATTAAAAATAATTGTGATTAATAGTTTAAGGATTCTAATGGAATAAAGAGAAAATATGCAAAAACAGATTGTAGGGAAAGCCCCCCCCACCTCACTTTCCCTACTGTTCTATGACGACAGCTGCTCACTGCTTAACCCCAGATATGTCTGGCCTCGTCCGTGAAACCTTGAAAACACAGCATGTTGTACTCATGAGTAAGGAGCTAGAAAAAGGCCTTAAAGGCTGGACACCTGGCATGAAGGCCACACGCATGCGCATCTTTAATACTTATGCAACCATGAATCAGCGCTATAGCAGTATAAACAGTACAGCTTTATGCAGAATAAAGTGGCTTCTTTTGAGCATCCCCATGAGGACTTTTGCCACCTTCTTCGCTCTTCACGTCGTCCCAAGACCTCAATGGCAACCCCTGGACCCTGACACAGATGAGTAATATAGTCACAGAGAGAGAAACTAAGAAGTAAACAGAAATGCAAGAAATCAAAACCACTGCAGCAGAAAGGAAGAATGCCTTCAGTGGGGCCCCTCAATAGATTAGACATCAGTTATGAGGAAAGAACTTGTAAATCTGAGGATAGATCAATACACACTTCCCCAATCTGAAATTCAAAAAGAATGAAAAACAAAAAACAGAGATCCAAGAACTGTGGGACAATGTCAATAACATACACATGATTGGAATACCATATGGAGAAGAGAAAACAGACCAGAAGAAATATTTGAAGCAATAATGGCTGAGAACTTTCCAAAATTAATGACCAACACCAAACTGCCAATTCATAAAGCTCAGAGAACACATCACAAGATAAATACCAAGCACAAACAAAATAAAAAATAAACACAAAAACACCTATTTTTTGGATAGGTGTTTGAATATACCATATTCCAGCTTCAGTAAACCGAAGACAGAGAGAAAATCTTAGTGGAAAAAAACCCAATATGGTCATAGAGGGGACTCCTTATCTATAGAGGAACAAAGATAAGACTTACAGCGGATTTCTCATCAGAAACCAAACCAGCAAGAAGAGAGCAGAGTGAAATATTTACAAGTGCTGAAAGAAGAAAAAACAAAAACAAAAACACTAACTTAGAATTTTTCATCTAGAGAGATAACCCTTCAAAAGTAAAGGAGAAATAAAGACCATCATAGACAAACAAAAACTGAGGGACATCATCACCACTTTTCCTGTAAGAAACATGAAGGAAATTCTTTGAACAGAAGGAAATGTTATAGTCAGAAATTTTTATCTGCACACACACAAATAAAGAAGAGTACCAGGGAAACACAGCAGTAAATGTGTGTGTATGCTTCATTGATCTAAAAGATGCCTGTTTGCTTAAAGCAAAATTAGTAACAAAATATTGGCTGATTATAACATATGGATAAGTAAAATAAATGCCAGCAAGGTGACAAGGGATGGGAGGTATCTGCACTTCACCAGAAGCACTATGTTATTTGTATCTGCACTTCACCAGAAGCAGTATGTTATTTGAAGGTAAACTTAGTTAAAATTTAGTAAAATTATTACAAAATTAGTAAAATGTATTTTGTAAACTCTAGAGAAACCACTTAGAAATCTTTAAAAAAATTAAAGTATGCTAAAAGAGAAGATGAAATGGAATCATATAAAATGTTCAATTAAAACCAGAGAAGTCAGAGAAAGGAGGGGACGAGAACAAATACAACAGAGAACAAATACAAACATGGTAGATGTTAATCTGAGTGTATCAATAATTATTTCAAATGCAAATGGTATATATACACCAAATTAAAAGACAGACTGTCAGAGCGGCTAAAGAAAATACTCAACTCATGTTGTCTACAGGAAACCCACTTTACATGTAAAAACTTAGGTTAAAAGGAATGGAGAAAGATATACCATAATAACACTAATCAAAAGAAATCTGGAATAGCTATATTAATTTCAGGAAAAGCTGACTTCATAAAAAGGGAGATTATCAGAAATAGACATTACATAATGATAAAAATGTCAACTCTCCAACCAAACATAATTCTAAAGGTGTATGAACCTTAAAAAAGACATGAGACATCAGAAGATGGAACTGAAAGGAGAAGTAGACAAATATTTGGTTTTGTTTTCCAGTTACAGTTTTCCTGTTAATGTTTCTAAAGAAATTTAGATTAAGGGAGTATATATATAGATTTTTCAAACTGTTACATTAGGAGATTTTATGTATTACAGTAGCATGCTGATAAATGTTTTTAACAGCTAGCTCCAGGTTGCAGAAGAGTAGAAGCCCTGATTTGTACCATTTGCTGATTTGTGATATGAATTCTCCACCATTGCCAATTTCAAATTATCAACATGATGTCCTTGAATATGGAGCTGAGGAGATGGGCACAATGTCTCATGCAAACTACTGTGAGCCCAATTTCAGCACGCTACTGAATATGTTTATAAGAGTCTTTCCTTTAAAAAAAGTCATTTTCTTGAAATTAATTTTAATGTAATGATCTAAGACAGTTTGATTTTCTTTTAAATGTATACCAACTGTGCCAGCACCATTTACTAAATAAGCCATTTTTTCCCACATTGAATTTACATAGTGCTTTGCAATGATTAAAAAAAAATCATATATACTGTGAACTATTTCTGTATATTGCTATGCTGTTGCACTTTTTAATCTGCCTGCTTTGTCCCAACATCATATCGATTTGATTACAGCAGCTTTATAGTTCTGATTTTTGGAAATGCAAGGTTCCTATTAGTATTTATGGTGTTTAGTTATCTCCAGGAATTTACATTTATATAAATGTTTACATTTATAATTTTAAAATCATATGGTCTGATCTTTACCAAATGAAGTTCTACATGTAATGTCACTAAATATATACATAAATTCAGGTAAGAATGACATTTTCATATGGTATAAGTCTTTGCTGAAAAACTTTATTATAATTAAGTAGTTTAATTTTTATCATAGTTACTATTTTTATCATAGTTATTAGACATCACTGCTGATTTTTACCAAAGAAATTTTCAGAATCTATTGGTATGATCACATTATTTTTCTTGCCAAAATAGGGGTGATATTTTGAGTTATGCTGACAGATTTCTTTTGCATTACCAAGTTTTCTTTGATAATATTTTTAACAACTATATTCATCAGATAATGTGTATAGTTTTCTTTGGAGCATTAGATTTTTTTTATATTAAAGTTATGCAACCTTCATAATGTAATTGAGGAGTATTTGTCATTTTCAACAGTCTGACATAGTTTAAGTAACATGGAAATTACCTTTAAAATTTTGATGCAAATTAGGCATGAATCCACCTGTCCTGCTTTACTACTTTACTTTAATGGTAATTTTTTATCATCTGTAAAATCACATTCACTCAGGTTTTTCTTTCTTGGTGGGGTGGGAGGTTTATGTTTGGTCATTTCCTTTCATTTTTTTATATTTCCTGCCATAAAATTACATAGTTTCTTTAATCTACGAATCTTCAATATTTGTGAGTTTTCTCATTTCTTATCAAAGTGCATTTTTATTCTCTTGCTTCTATTTTTTAATTCTTCATCAGCCTAATATGATATCTATCATTTGTATTTTTCTTTCCAAAGGTTCAATTTGGGATTAAGTATTCATTACACTATCATTTTCTCTGTTTTTCTAAATTCATATTTCATTAATTTCAGATTTTTTATTAATTTCTTCTTCCTGTTTCTTTATTTTGTTATGTAATTTCCAATTATTTAAGATAAACAGTAATAGTCTTTATTTTTAGTCTAATGAAGACATGCAAACAACTTTCTTTTGATTAAAGATTTTTTCTTTGCACCCTATTTATGATGATGAAATGTTTTCCTTTCTATTGTTTTATGCTTGTAAGTAATTTTATTTTTTATATTCTCTGATCTAGAGGTTATCTGGAAGTGTTTCTTAATTTCTAAGAAATAAACATTTTTATCACCATTTATTTCATTATTTATCTTAAATTTTATATTTTGAAAAAAATTGTGGCAGTTTATTTTTCTGAGTAAAGAATCTAGTTTTGTAATTTTCTTAGATATATAAAAATACACATTTAATATATAAGTGCATATATAAACATACATACACATATATGCATTTATACACATACGTGTATATGCATAGATGGATATATATTTCATATGTAAGTATATATATAAACTTTGCATCTCAATGATATATCATGTAATATATATGTAGGTATGGATTATTTCACTCAATTAATTCATGCCTTCACTAATTTTTATATGTTAAGCATTTCCAACCTTAAAAGGAGTATATTAAAATCTCTCATCATAATTTTATTTAGCAAGATAACCTTTCACTCAAATTAGTTTTACTCTCTATATCAATGTTTAGAAATAAAAGATTGTGTTTGTTATATCCTCTTCATGAATCATAGTTCTTATTGTTATCTACTATCATCTTCATATTGTTTAGTGTTCTTAATTTAAATCCCACCATGTTTAATGTTAACATTGTTAATGACTATTTACTTTTTTTGTTGTTGCAGTTGTCTGGTACCTCTGCCCATTTTCTTTTTTTTTCAGCCTTTACCACTTTTTTAAAAGTGTATTTCTTGTGAAATGTGTATTTCTGGGGTTTGTATTCTAATCGAAACTGAATCTCTGACTTAAGAGCATTTAAAGCCGTTCACACTTAGCATAGTACCTGATATACTCAGCCGTATTTCCTTCGTTTTGCTTTATGTTGACCACTTCATGGTTTCCCATTTTATTGATCTATATTTTAGCTGGTATAATTAAGTCATTATACATTCCATTAACCCTCTTGTTAATTGTAATGTGATTCTTTACTTTTCTCTGGTGAATGAAAATAGGATCCTAATGCAACACATAGTTGAGCACTTACTCTCAACTACTGTATGAAATTAAAGTACTCACCATTTCTCCTCCAACAATGTGCTTCCCCCATGCTCAGAAGATGAAACCTATAAAATGCCTTTACATTTTCCACTCTAATATTGCCTTTAAAAAATGTTTGCACTTACTTCATTGTCTCTCTCCTAGTTCACAGATTTTGCCAAAATCCTCTAGTCTTTTTTTGTCCTTGATTATTTGTATATTTTTCATTTGCTACATTACTATTTAACATTATCCATCAATTCATCTCTTTATCTATAACTGGGGATATTAGTTCATTGGTCATTACTGTTTCTTCTCATTATCACCCCCTCTGTTGATGTCTCCCATGGGACTTGTTTTTTTAGATTATTTTCCCATGTGCTTTCCTCATATTGAGTATGTAGTTGATATAATTTTTGAATATTATATATTAACAAATATCTTTCTTTCTCCTTAACAGGTGAATGCTATCTTAACTAGAAGAAAATACATTCTCACATTTCAGACCGCCTCATGCAAGAATCTAGTAGTTGTTACTCCATTGTCTTTTAACCTTTAATATACAAATGAGAAGTTTGATTCCAGTCTGATTCTCTTTTTAGGTATTCTATTATTTACATTTGGAAGCCATTTCCTTTTTATTCTTGGAATTATAAAATCTTACCAGGATATCTCATACCAGTTGGGATGGCCAGCATAGAAAAGACTAGGAACAACAAATGCTGGAGAGGGTGTGGAGAAGGGGAAACCCTCCTACACTGCTGGTGGGAATGTAAACTGGTTCAACCATTGTGGAAAGCAATATGGAGGTTCCTCAAAAAACTAAAAATAGATATACCATACGACCAAGAAATTCTACTCCTAGGAATTTACCCTAAGAATGTAGGATCCCAGTTTCAAAAAGACATATGCATCCCTATGTTTTTCGCAGCACTATTTACAATGGCCAGGATTTGGAAGGAACCTAGGTGTTTATCAGTAGATGAATGGATAAAGAAGATGTGGTACACATACACAATGGAACATTATTCAGCCATAAAAAGAAAACAAATCCTGCCATTTGTAACAACATGGATGGAGCTGGAGGGTATTATGCTCAGTGAAATAAGCCAGGCCGAAAAAGACAAGTACCAAATGATCTCACTCATATGTGGAGTATAAGAAAAAAGAAAAAAAAAAAAAACTGAAGGAACAAAACAGCAGCAGACTCACAGAACCCAAGAATGGACTAACAGTTGCCAAAGGGAAAGGGACTGTGGAGGGTGGGTGGGAAGGGAGGGATAAGGGGAATTAAGGGGCATTACAATTAGCACACATAAAATGGGCAGGGCATGGGGAAGACAGTATAGCACAGAGAAGACAAGTAGTGACTCTATAGCATCTTACTACGCTGATGGACAGTGACTGTAATGGGATATGTGGTGGGGACTTTATAATGGGGGGAATCTAGTAACTACAATGTTGTCCATGTGATTGTATATTAATGATACCAAAATAAATTTTAAAAAATTATAAGGAGCTCATTCTAATATGTAAGAATACTATAATTCTACAATTTAGCATATGTTTAAATATACTTTTCTTTCTGATTCATTGATGTTTTCAAATGGAAAAGAATTCCCCTACTCACTTCAATGACAAAATCAGGTTGCTTTTTTAAGAGAATTCAGTTGTATCTGTTTTTCCTTTTTGTTTTTAACAATGTGTTGATTTTCCTAAGGTATATATTATCCCAATTTAATATTTCTTTTGATTCTTAACCTTTACATTTACTTTTGTCTTATTTCAAGAAATGTTTAAAATATACCTACAGAAAAGTGCCCAAAACATATGCAGTCAGCTCACCTCTTAAACTGAACAAAAGTCTGTCAGGAACACACAGATGAAGACATAGAAATATTACCAACACCTCAGACACTATCCACCCATTCTCTCCTAAGAACTCCCTCTCCTTTCCCCCCCAAAAAAAAAAAAAATCTTACCAGGATATATCTGGTAAATTCCTCAGTAATCCTACACGCAACTAAAATTTGTATATGGGGTTCATCTATAGTACAGAATATTTTTCTTTATTTGCTGCCTTCCCTCCCTCTTTCTCTTCTTCTTTTTGAAGGTCACATGGACATGTCTTGTGTTTTAAAAGTCAGCTCAGATTGTCCTAGAAATAGTCTACTTATAAGACATATTCTCACCATATCGTAGGGTCTCCTTTCCCTTCTCAGCACTCCCCAATGGACTGGGGTAGCAATGAAGGGACAGAAAAGATGGAAAGTGGTGACATCCACTGGAAGGTGGTTTCAAACATTGCAAGGAGTATCTATATGTCCTTGTTAGGAGATCATTTCCTTTGCCCTCTTCCTCGAACTGGGAGTCATGCTCCAATTTGACTTCTTCCTTAGTAGGTCTTACATACCTCACCACATCTTTCTCAGGGGATATCCTTATCCAGCCCAGTAGTCAGCTCTCTTAAATGACATAACTCCAAGATGAATCTGACTCAGCTTCCTTCTGCAGTGTCTACTTAACTCATGGAAAATTCCTATATTCCTACTATATCAAGCAGTAGAAAAGCAGCCTGCTCCACAGCCGACCCCAGTCTGCTGTTTCTCTCCATTTTTCCCATAGGCCTATTCTTCACTTCCATTAAGACATGCACAGAAACAAAGAAAAAACAGTCTGCTTTATAAGCAGACATCCAACCAAGAAACGAGATGCAGTCTCTTCTCCTTAGAGACCCTCTTCATCTCAGAGCTTCCATCATTTAGTCTGACAGGATTTGCTATGGAGGGAGTTATTGAGTGGGCCACATCCAAGGGGTTGGGAAGGAAATGCTTCCTAAGTCATCCATTATCACACTACTGATTCATGCCTCCCAGCTCTTTTCTACTTATAGACGCTAGGGGTAGGAGTAATATTTGAGAGTAATATAGGGATTCAGCTTCAGTATAGGTTTTGAAGGGAATATGCATCCGACTGCTTAGTACTTAATATACTTAATAAATTTATGGTTACAGTGTCCAGGAGAAGTACCATTCAATGTCCAATTCTACTGTTCAGCTTCTGCTATTTATGGTTAAGGCTAGTATTTCTTCTGTTAAATATGCATCAGCTTTTTAGCTATCTACAGATTAAAGTTGCTCTACCACCTTAACTGTTTCTTTCATTCCTTTTTGAATGTGAAAAATTTCAAACAGTATGTGGAATAAAGTTCCAGTAGGAAGATTTTCCCTACCCTGAAATTATGTTATGGGCTCATGAAAAATTAGCAAAGGTAAAATAAATATGGTAAAGCTTTACTCACACAGCTACACTTGTCCTCAATTTATTTACACTACCCAAGACAGATGCCATTACCCACAAAGATCTTTGTCTTTAGCACTGTAAAATAATGTGGGGGATAAGCACGTTTAATAGTCATACTTCTGAGTTATACATCAAAGTTATTCATTATAATCCAGCCCAAGGGAATTGTGTCTAATTTTCAAATGGCATTCTATCACTCATAGAATTGTTATGATGCAGTCTTAAATTTGCTTACAAAAAATGTCTGTCTTTCAATGGGCTTTAGGTCATGGCAGAGGTTAGCCCAACTGTTGTGCCATGAAACATTCATATAAATGGAATCCTAGGCTTCTGCCTCAACCATTTACCACATGTTGTAATAAAAGAGCAACTTTATTTGCTTATTTCTAGTAAATATGAGAGGATTATTGATTGTTTAGAGGACAGAAATAGGAGTTGAAAAATACTTCTATGACTTGAGTACATAAAGTTCTTATTTCCTAAAACATCTAAAGATGTGACTTTCACATTCAGATAATTTTCCTGCATAGAATTAGTATGTATGTTTGTGTGTGTACATGTGTGTGTTTTAGGAAGGGAATGCCACATTATTTTTTTATATGTCATATGTTGAACTACTTTTCCCAACACCATTTCTTGAACAATCTATTTCTCCCGAATGACTGGCAATGACACCACATCATATATTAAATTTCCATAAAAAACAGCTTTATTTCTGGTGTCTTTGTTCTGATCTACTTGGTCAGTTCATCTTAATTACCACAGCTTCATAATAAGTCTTAATTTCTGGTAGAATCAGTTCTTTTCTTTTTTCCCTCAGAATTGTTATTATTGGTCATACTCTTCCATAGATATTTTATAATCAGATTTTATATACTTCAAGAAAACCACTAGCAGGACTTTGTCAATGCATCAGACATCTAAATTATTATGGGAAAAATCAATAAATTAATAATTATTTCCTGTTCTGTTATCAAGGCTATTTTATTGAGTTGATTCCTAACACAATTGTCTTAAAGTGGATGAATGAGGTCAAAATGATTAACAATCTTTAAAGTTGATTGAAACTTGCTTTTATGAACTGGTCTTCTCTCACTGCAAGGAAAAAAAAGTTTTATAATTATTTGTTAGATATATCTAATTTCTGTGTTATTCAAATTTTCCATATCCTTGCTAATATTTTCCTATTCTTTCAATATGTCAAGGCATAGTAAAAGTTCTCATAGTGATGCATTCATCCATATTTTCCTTGAAATCATGTCATTTTGCTCATTATTTATTAGTGTTATATCTTACTGATGAATTCAAAATTTATCACCCTGTAGTATATACTTTAAAAAAACTAATAATGCTTTTTATTTACTTGACTTAAAGCCTATTTCCTCTAAAATTTATGCAGATATCAGAGCTTTCTATTGATTAGTATTTTCTTGATACACTTTTATATATTTACTTCCAACCCTCTGTGGCCTAAGATTTTAGTTTGTTTCATATAAAGAGTATAAAATAATATTCAGTTTTATTCCTTTTCTGGCAATATCTCTCAATTAAGTACTTTAACATATTTATTGCTAGTACTAATATAGTGGGATTTGGTTCTCTTTACATTTGTTTCATTATGGATCCATTTGATTTTCTGAATCTTACTTCTTTTCTATTTTCTTTCCCACATTTAGACTGATAAAGTTTACTAAATCTTTTATTTTTAAATTTTGTTTTATCTTTCTATTTGGTTGATAGTTATCCCCTTTAGCCTGGGAGAAACCAAACACAGGTCAAATCTGGCCAACTGCCTGTTTTTGTAAATAAAGTTTTATTAGAACTACAGCCATGCTCATTTCTTTACATATTGTCTATGACAAATTTCATGCCACAAAGGCAGAGTTAAGTAATTATTACAAAGACCATATATCCTGCAAGATTTGAAATATTTACTATTTTTACATAAAAGCTTGCTGCCCACTCCCTTCTAGTCTATTATTTTTGTGGGCACCATGAACACTTTCACTTGTATACTTAATATAAAATCACTGAGGATTGTCTAGAGGTTACCATGGGGGAAGGTTGGGGTGGGTGGGTGAGGGGGATGAAGGGGACCAAAAATTCTCAATCATAATATAATTTATGGGTCACAGGGATGGTAGTACAGCATGGAGAATACGGCCAGTGAGTCTGTAACATCTTACTATGTTGACATATAGTAACTTCTCTAGTGGAGGTGAGGATTTAATATCTGGGTTACTGTTGAACCACTGTGCTGTATACCTGAAACCAATAAAAGATTGTAGGTAAATGATACTTCAATTAAAAAAAAAATCCAAACTTAATCATTTCCACCTTCCTTCAAACAACAATGGGTTTAGAAGAAACCACTCTGACTCCAGTTAACCCCCCTGCCCCATTGTCTTAACATGTTATTTGGGTGCAGAGCTGTATTCTTTTTTGTTTTATTAAAATTCCAAAGTTGTTGTTTGAGATTATCAATGTTTCTGTAGTTTTTAAATATTTTTCAAGATACTAATTTCACTGTTAACAGTATTTTCACTGCTTTACTAATTTTATTCCACAACTTTATAAAATTCTTTCTTGCATCTCTCATCTTCCTTTTGGGATCATTTTCTTTCTTCTGAAGTATATTCTACAGATCCCAACACTAGTATATTCTTCCATTTTTATTTTTCTAAAAGTGCTAATCTTTGTGTCTTTTAAAATAATTTATGGGTACACAGTGTTATTATTTTACTGTTCCCATTATTACTACTGAGAAGTTTCCTGTCAGGTTATTTTTATTTCTTTGTAGGAATCTTTCTTTTCATTCTGACTTCTTTAAGGTATTTTTGTTTGTTTGTTTTTGGCTCCAGCATTTTGACTACAAGCATAGACATGGTTTTCTTTTTATTTACCCTATTTGGGATTTATTGTGACTATTCATGTCTTTCATCTATTCTGAAAAGGTCTTGGCTATTATTACTTTGAATGTTGATTGACTCATTTTCTATACTGTACCTAGAAATACAGTGGGACAAATGCAAGAACTTTATAGTCTCTCTTCCTTGAATCTTAACGTTTATAAATTTGATCTCCTCAATTCTCTAAATCGAAGTCTGCCTAATTTCCTCAGATGTATATTCTAGTTCATGAATTTTCCCTTCAGTTATGTCTAATCCACTATTTCACAATTTTTTAGTGTTAAGTGTCAATATTTACATTTTTATCATAAATACTACATGTTTCTTTCTCTAAGTTGCCTAGTTACTTGTGATAGTGTCTTTTCCCTTATTCATGTCAATTTTGCTTTTTATTTTATTCATATTTTTAAAAATATTTTAAAAATTATTTCAATATCAATATTCTTTGAGTTTTAATTCTGCAATTAAATTTTTTTTCTGATTTTTCTCTCTTGGCGTCTTTTAAATTTTTTATGAAGACCATTTATTTGGCTGATTAAATAAATAGTAATCTTGAAGGGATTGGTTTAGGTTACATTCCCTGAAAATATTTGCTTTTGCTTATGATAGGCACCCTGAACTATTCTTTAGACTGATTTTCCTGAAACATGATGTTTTATAGGGATAGATTTCTTAGGTATCTACTTTGCCATAATACTGGAAGGAAAAACTCACTTTTTCCCATATGCAGTGTTAACAAGAGAACTATTTTAGTTTCTCCACAAAATTTTCTTATTGTCAATATTTAATTGCACATAAACAGATGTCTATTTTCTTTTAGAGCTAGAACATTCCCACCTCTCCTTTAATTTTCATTCATAATTACTTAGAAAATTATAGAGTTAAGAGACTGAATACTGCTTTATTAATCATGCTATTTCCTCCTTTTTTGTGGGCTAGGCTTGTGGACATAGCATATAATTTTCCTCAAGTGTATTCATTTTGCCTAAGATTCTCTCCCAATTTCTCCAGTTGTTTCCAAATCTTTCAGATTCACCTCCCTTATTTCCCCCTCTTCTCCCTTCCAAATCTTGTGTTATGAACAAATAAGATTCTTTTCCTTCCATCTACTATGTCAGGTCATCAACTTGCTTAAGCATCGAGGGGTCAGATGTTTTTGGCAGTGAGCCAACTACCCTGGGAAAGAAGTTAATGTCTGCAAATTTTATCTCTTTGTTCTTCTTATAGTATTGACGCTGCATAATATTACTTAAGATTTTTAAGCAATTATAGATGCCCATTATTTAAGGGATCTTATTGACCGAATGACACCTTATCATAATATCATGGTGTAATATTTATGGGATTTTAATTATTTTTATTATAAAGAGAAGTCTTTGGTAAAAAAAATTCTTCGTTCAATTTTCATATTTTCAGGATCAAAAACAAAAATAAAGCAAATTTACTTTTAATTTAGACTAGTTTCTATAAGAATTCAATATGTGGCAAGGTAAAAATATCAATTTCAAATCACTATTATACTTCCAAAGAAACCCGCCTATATTGGTATACCTGCAGAGGACCTAAGGAATTCATAAGCCAAATGAGAAACACATGAAGCTCATAGTCCAGACAGGCTCACTAAAGGACTGAATTAACTATAAAACTACAGAATGTTTCTTCTCCCCTTCATACCTCATTACCACATTACTAAGAGCCTATTTACAACAGCTCCTTTTACCAAGTACTTCATGACTGGCTATCAGAAAAGAAATTACATGGCATGCCAAAAGGCAAAAAAGACAATTAGAAGAGACTAAGCAAACAACAGAAGCAGACATGGCAGGGATGTAGGAATTATTAGACTGGGAATTTAAACTATGAGGAATATGCTAAGGCATCTAATGGATAAAGTACATAGCATGCAAGAACAGAGGAGCAATGTAAGCAGAACGATGGAAACCCTAAGAAAGACTCAAAAGAAATGGCAGAAACAAAGTGGATCATCACTTGGACTATTTCTAGAGAGTTGGCAAAATCAATCAAAAGTCTTTCATACTGAAATTCAAATCCTATGACTTTAACCTAGGGAAATAATCAAATTCACATGCATATGTTAAGGTATAAAAATACTAATAGTAATACTCAAATTAAAAAACATATAAGGAATATATGTATAACATATGTATAACAATAAGGAATGAAATTGATAGTACAGTTATATGATCTGATACTGTAATTAAAAAATTTTTAAATATTGCTGCAGTAAAATAGTCATATTCATTGAAAATAAATTCACAAAATAGCATACATATTATTATATAAATTCATAGGTAGAAGATAGAAAAATACATAACAAAATATTTAAACTGGTTAGCTCTAAGTTGTACGTTTGAATGATTTTTATTTTCTCTTTATATTTCCCTTGTTCTTTAAATTTTCTACGTAATTGAGATTTTTAAAAATATTTTTATATACATATTTTCCAAGTGTTCAAACTATTAAACACAACTGGTAAGACAGAATCAGCCTAGGAATCACTCAAGTTTTTCAAACTACTAGAATTTCTCTCTCAAAAATTCATGACCAAGACAACTAGATATTCACATGCAAAAGAATGAAGTTAGATGCCTGCTCACACAATATATAGAAATTAACTCAAAACGGAACAAAGACCTAAATTGTAAGAGCTAAAACTATAAAATTCTTGGAAAGAAACAATGGTGTAAATTTGCACAAACTTGGATTAGGTAACATTGTCTTAGATAAAACACCAAAAGCATAAACAACCAAGGAAAAAATGGATAAATTGAACTTCATCAAAATTAGGGAAAAAAAAGTATGTGTGTGTCAAGAGCCACTTAGAAAAGTGAAAAGACAATCCATTAAAAGAGAGAATATTTGGAAACTGTATATCAGATAAGGGTATGGTATCCAGAATATATAAGAGACTTGCAACTCAACAATGAAAAGACATATAATCCAATTTTAAATGATCCATCAACTGATGAAGAGACATTTCTACATTGAATATGTACAACTTGCCAATAAGCACATGAAAAAATTCTCAGCATCCTTATTTATTAGAGAAATGAAAAACAAAACCACAGTAAGATACCATTTGATACCTATTAAGATGGTTATACTCAAGAAAAGGAAAGTAAGTGTTGGTAAGTATGATGGGAAACTTGAATTCTCATATTGCTGATGGGAATGTAAAATGGTATAGCCACTGCGGAAAATAGTTTGGCAGTTTCTCAATGTAAAACAGAATTACCATAAAATTGAATCAGAAATTCCAAGCCTAGGTATACCCAAAAGAATTGAAAACAGATTTTCACAAAAACCTGCATATGAATGTTCACAACAGCATTATTCATAATAGCCCCAAAATGGAAAGAATTCAAATGTTCATCAATTGATGAATGGATAAACAAAATCTGGCATATCCATACCATTGAATATTATTCAACCACAAAAAGAAATGAAATACTCTTATATGCTACAACATGGAGAGACCTTGAAAAAATACTGTACTGAGAAAAAGCAGATACAAGAAGCCACCTAATTTAAGACTCCATTTATATCAAATGTCCATATATATATGAAATCTGAAAAGTCCAGAATAGGCAAATCCACAGGGACAGAAAGCAAACTAGTGATTATTAGAGGAAAGAAGGGAATTGGGGCGGACTGTGAATAGGGTTATGGGATTTCCTACTGTAATGATAGAAATATTCTGAAATTAGTGGTGACAGTGGCACAATATGTGAATATACTAAAAAAACACTGAATTGCACAATTAAAATGAATTTTATGTTATATGAATTATATACGAATAAAAATAAATCCACGATTGCCCATGTCTTGCCAATGCACCTGCTTTCTCTGGCAATGAAGAAATTATCTGGTTATCAAGATTACCTCTCAATGTATTGTGTGTGACTATGTTGGGAATTGGAATGAAAGAGGTATTAATTTATGCTTTTTATGTATGAGAATTTTCTTATAACAAACATTTCCTCCCTTTAGAAAACTGAAATATGTCTAGTGATCAAATGAAAATTATATGTATTAAATTAGTACTAAATGCCACATGTTATTTCTTCCTCATTGGAACCATATATATCAGGTGCAAATAATACCCTGTTTTGCAGATGAAGAAATTGAACCTGTATGGATGTATTACATTAATTTGACCCTAGGTTGCACATTTTTCACTATTACATCATTTCTGTGTGTTTGACTTAAAGTATACCATGAATAAAAGCTAGCCAGCCAAACAGGTTTACTGTTTGAAGCATATCTCCTTCAGTATGATAGAGAAGGAAGCCACAAGCTTCATCGCCTCCTTGCTCTACCTGATGAATTGAACCATTACTATTCCATTTTCCATTCTTTTTGAAGTATTATGGGGAAATAGGCATAACAGCCCTGAGATAATGGGGTTTATCCATTAAAAATTGCCATTATTCAATAATTCCATAGAACGTCTCTGTTTAAAAGGTCTGAAGCCCAGTTCCCTGCTCTTTCAACTCACCTGGTGATTGAAAGTGATAATAATAATAATAAAAATAGATACTTTGGGAACTATTACCCTTCCTTTTCCTGCATCTGTAAAACATATGGCTAAATATATTAATTCACACATATCAAATAGGTTAATTTTTTTGTTGAAAAAAAGACCACCTCTCCCACTCTTAGTTTATTAATAGAGCTGCTGAAAAAAATATAATTTTTTACATTCACGTTCAACTGACATTTACAGTACCTATATAAGGATTTAATCTCACTACAGTTATGACATATAAGCATATAACTTAATGATTTTAGGTTGTGAGAACAGAGCATGAGTGGAACCCACGTTGGGGCAGGACTAGATGCCTACATGGATTTATTAGGACTGTTTTTCACTGAGGTAAACTGGCCAGTTTGCACCTTGGATTGCTCATTCCAGTTGTAGCTAGTGGTCACTGTGGAACACAGAAAAGGAAATGAAAGCTCTCTCCCTTATGAGGAAAAATCAAGTTGTACATATAATAACAAAACAACAAAAATACGCGGTGCTCATGCCGTTGAGAAGTTATGGAGCAGTGCTCCTGTCAGGCCCCTTGCCGGTATTTCGCCTGTGTTTTTCATAGGTGATCTGCAGCCCCTAGTAATGTGCAGGAAGAATGGCACAACGTTTCCTCAAAAAAGGAAAGAGCCACCGGCCCCTTTGCCCTTATGAATTCTCCCTTCTCTGGGGTTTTTCATCTCGTTATTTAGTATTCATCTACAAATCCCTAGCTTCTGCCTTCTGATTGATTCAGCCTGCTTATACCCAGATCCAGTTAAATTCTTTGTGGGCAATAAGAACTGTCTCCAACTTTGTTTATCCCTGTAACGAGAGCTGGAGTACTTGGCAGCTCTTTGCTTCAACAACCTGGAAGTCACAATCCAGCACCATACTCTCCTCATCCTTGGAGCGTGTTTCCGATGTGGGAATAAAAATAGCACTGGAGAAAGCAACCCCAGGAGACTTGTTGGCAGGCAGCATTAATGTCAGCCATACTGTGTGATGGATTGCAAAGGTTATACCCTACCCATGGAGAATAAATAAGGGCCAGATCATTGGATTTCCAGAGTCTCTTGTGGATGAGAACTGAGATAAAAAATATCACTCACTTCTGGGAATTAGAAAACTCTTTGCTATAATTAAAACCAGAAAGAACCTCTACTGGAAAGACTCCGAGGTTCATCCACTAGGAATGCAGGAAACTAAAAAGATATAGCGGGTTTGTGTCAAATATAAAGGAATTTCCTGAAATGCATGCAAACCTATATCACTAAAAGAGTTTCAGAATGAGTGATTTATTCTGAATATTCAAGACCTTAATTTACCTTGATAACAGTCTTAGGGAATAACCACAGGCACCTTTATTATAGGTCACTACTCGATAACAATAGCATAATTAAGGAATTCAATGCATTGTAATGAAAATATAAATTAACTGGCTGATAGATCACTGATTTCTGCAGTCAACTCTGCACTTGATGAATTTTGCCACTAGCTATTTACCTTCTCCTGGCCTCACAACTATATATACAAGGTGCAATGTGCACGAAAATGGTCACTTAAGACAGCAAAAGTTGCTGACACTATTTCCAAATGTAAATTGTACTTTAAAAATTGCCATTCAGAAAACAAACTGATTGCTACAAAGAGGCCAACTATGAAGCGATCATATAAAGAGGAGGGCTTAATTTAAATAGGTCCTAGATTTATAGAAATGACTTTAATATCTAAGTAAGGGGAGATATAAAACAAAGCCATGTGAAATGGCAAAAAGTCTAAAAATTATCAACAGAATGTTCCCTCTAAAGCCTAAACAATTATCTAAAAGCTAAGTAAAAAAATAAATAAATAAAGTAAAATAAGTGAGATCAGATCCATCTCAAATATTCAATTCAGCACCACAACATGGAACTGTCAGAAAAATGTGCAATTCTCAGAACACAAACTCTCTTTCTCTTAGGTATTACTAGGTATGTAAAACACTACATGTTTGAACTTTATGGGCAGTTTATGTCTTATCTCAACAATATTAAGAACATTTTCTGAGTTTATTTGAAAATACACATCCAACAAATAAACTATAAGACAAATTGCAGAAACAAAAATGTGACTATTTAATTTTCTCTTCCAAATAAAATGTTATGCCTTTAGAACAAATTAAATAATGAAGTCAATTTTCTCTTTACTACGAAATGGAATGAACACCCAAATACACAGACAGATTTATATACACATTGCTCTTAATGCTTTCCTTTCCCTCACATCAAACACCCAGTTTACCAATAAGTTCTGAGTTCCAACTTCAAAATAAATCCCAAGTCTAACCGCTTCTCATGACCTTCACAGCTTTCATTCTGGTCCCCCCACAACCATTTCCTATGCAGACTTCTGCCACAGCCTCCTAATTGTTCTCCCTCTTTCCATTCTGTAGCTCTCACCCCACTTAGACAGCAAAGTGATTTTTTTTAATAGGACCCATCGGATCACACTACTACTCTGATCAGACCCTCCAGTGGTTTCCCACAACATTCATAATAAAATAGAAACTCCTCTCTTAGGGCTACACAGCCCCTGTAACCTGGTCTCTGCCTACCTTTCCAACTTCATTGCCCAGTACTTTCTCTGCTGTGTTCAGTCCACTCAAGATACACAGAGCTTCTTGTTGCTCCTTAATCATAATAAGCATGTTCCTCCCGCAGGGTCTTTGTACTTACTACCCCCTCTGCATAGGCCCTTTCTAGAAAAACAGCTTTGAGATATAATTTACATGACATACAATTCACCCATACAAAGTATATAATTCAATGTTTTTTAGTTTATTCAAAGGGTCTTGCAACCACCTCCACTATCAATTTTAGAACATTCTGTCCTCCCCAAAATAAATCCCATAGCTATTAACAGTCACTTCTCATTTCCACTTATCCCCACAAGCTCCAAACAACCATAAATCTATTTTCTGTCTCTAGATTTTTTTCCTGTTCTGGACATTTCAAATAAATGGAATCACACTATATGTAGTCTTTGTGACTGGCTTCTTTCACTTAGCATAATTTTTCAAGGTTTAACCAAGTTTTAGTATGTATAAATACTTTGTTCCTTTTATTGCTAATATCCCATTGTATGAATACACCACATTTTATTTATCCACTTATTCACTGATGAACATTAGGCTCTTTTCACTTTCTCATTATGATGAATAATGCTGGTACGACATACACGTAAAGGTTTCTGTGGGGAAATGTTTTAATTGTTTTGGCTATATACCTAGGAATAGAATTGTTGGGTCATATGGTAACTCTATGTTTAGCATTTTGATGAACCACCAAACTTTCACAAAGTAGCTCTGTCATTATACATTCTCATTAGGATAAAATTTATAAGACTGACAATGCCAAATGTTGGCAAGGATTTAGAGGAACTGGAACTCTCTTGCTCTGCTAGTGAGAGTGCAGATTGGTGTAACTGCTTTGGAACTCAATCTGGCAGTTTCTCATAAAAGCTAAACATATAACTACTTTTACAGCCTAGCAATTCTACTTCTAGGTATTTGCCTAAGAGAGATAATTGGTGAACACACACACATACACACACCCTTGTACAGGAATGTTCATGGCACTTTAATCATGATAACTTAAAGCTATAAACAGTGCTGTTTCAAACTCATTCTAATTCTCCAACAACAGGAGCATGTTTTTAAAATTTTAGTATGTTCAATACCCATTCATATTAAGAAACAAACTCCTGATGGAGAAGCAATAAGGATAAATCTCAAAAACTGGTAAAATCTGCCAGACACAAGAGTGCGTGTTGTTTGAAGTTCCAGTGCAGGCAAAATTAGAACATATGCTAAAAAAAAAAAAAAAATCAGAAGAGTGGTTGCTCTGGCAGGGAGGTTTTGACTGGGAGGAGACATGAGGAAACTACCTGGGATAATGAAAATGTTCTTTATTTTGATAGTATGAGGGTTACATGTGTTTATGTATTCTGTCAAAATTCATCAAATCCTACACTTAAAATCTGTCCCTTTCATTGAAAATAAATTATACATCAATGAAAAAATTTTAAATGAACATACATTAATATGAATAATACATAATTGAGGATGAGAGAGGAGACAGCAACAGCCAAAATGTGACTAGCACTGTGTGCCCAGTTTATACAATACCAGTGGGCTTATTGTCTACTGGGGGGGAAGGGGGTGCAGGAAATAATTAAATATCTGCTATTCAAGCCTCTGTGGGGAATATGAATGAATGACATGACTTTGGTTCTCAAGGGACTGACAACCCTGTTCTTTCAGGTATCATTCCATAACATCAATAAAAAATGAGCATACATATGACTAAAAGAAATATAAAAAAGGATATAAAGAAAAGGCATGGTTCTTTTGCATATTCACTGGTCATCTATAAATACTTAGGAGTTTCCTAAGAGTGAGGATTCCTATAAATAATATCCTCACAATCTGTGCAAAGCAACTGGAAGAAAACAATTAAAACAAAAGCAAGAAGAGATGGCGTGAGAGGTGAGACAGAGGCTTCCTCCTAAAACCGCACATAATATGAAAATAAAGCTACTACAACTACTCTTGAAAGAGCAACGGGAAAGAGGACGGCAACAAACTGCATACACCTGGAGACAAGAACAGCCCTCACGGAAAAGGGTAATGTACTAAAGCTGTGGTCCTGCGGGATCCAAGCCCTTCTCCCACCCCAGTACACTGGCAGGAGGAACAGGAATGGAGCAGAGAGGGAGTGGAGAACTGGGACTGCTGAATACCTAACTCTGGAGATCTACTCTGGGAGGACAAACCTACATTTCATGGTGCTTGCATGATACTCTTGTAATTAGGGGGTTGGAAAGCTAAGACAGGCAGAATTCCTGGAGAGACTAAGATTCCAGCTGCTTGTGAAAGCAGGGATCCATAACCAGCTGCTCTGGGACAGAAGAAAGGTAGGCAGTCTGAGAGACTTCCTAACAAAGAAGCCCTTAGAAAGAGAGCTGCTAAAGGGGCAAGGATTGCACAGAGCTTACTGCTCAGGAGAAAGGTCAGGTAGACAAAATTGTCCGGGTGCACTCTGCCCAGCAGATTGGGAGTTTTCACGATCTTCAGGCGCGCCAGCTCCCTGGCTGCCTACACAGCTCCAAGAACCCCCTTCTGTGACAGGCAGACTAGTGTGCCTTTCTCCTGGCCAGCCCCATCGGGCTTGCAAACTGGGGAACCCTTTCCTGGTGTTAGGCCAGCCAGAGGGAAGATCTGTCTACAGCAACTAAAAACGCAAAGCACAGAGGCCTATACCTGTGTGCTCAGCCCACTGGTTCAGACAGTGGAGACAGGCATAGCAGCCAGGAACCAGAAAACAGCCCTTTCCACCCCTGAGGCACCCATATCACTCCCCTACAATCCCCGACATTGCTTCAGGGGCCGAGCAGCTCCAGAGAGTAGAGCTTCTGAGCACTAGAGGGCTCCATACACAAATACGAAACGCCAAAGAAACCTGGTCCAGAGTAAAATTATGAATACAACTCCTGAGAAAGATTTAAATGATATGGACCTTATGACTCTCCCTGAAAGGGATTCAAAACAAAAATCATTAACATACTCATGGAGGTACGGAAAGATATTCAAGAACTCAGGAATGAATTCCGGTTGTAGATCCAATCATTGAAGAACACAATGGATGGTCTTAAAAGCAGATTGGATATGGTGGAGGAGACGATAAATGAAATAGAAACAAGAGAGGAGGAATACAAAGAAGCTGAGGCACTGAGAGAAAAAAGGATCCCTAAGAATGAAAGAATATTGAGAGAACTGTGTGACCAATCCAAACGGAAAAATATTTGCAATATAGGGGTACGAGAAGAAGAGAGAGAAAAAGGGATAGAAAGTGTCTTTGAGGAGGTGATTGCTGAAAACTTCCCCAATCTGGGGAAGGAGATAGTCTCTCAGGCCATGGAGGTGCACAGATCTCCCAACACAAGGGACCCAAGGATTACAACAGCAAGACATATAGTAATTAAAACGGCAAAGATCAAGGATAAAGATAGACTACTAAAAGCAGCCAGAGCGAGAAATAAGATCACATACAAAGGAAAACCCATCAGGTTCTCATCAGACTTCTCAGCAGAAACCTTACAGGCCCGAAGGGAGTGGCATGATGTATTTAATGCAATGAAGCAGAAGGGCCTTGAACCAAGATTACTTTATCCAGCAAGATAATCATTTAAATTTGAAGGAGGGATTAAACAATTCCCAGATAAGCGAAAGCTGAGAGAATTTGCCTCCCACAAACCATATCTACAGTGTATTTTGGAGGGACTGCTATAGATGGAAGTGTTACTACGGTTCAATAGCTGTCACAAGGGGTAATAAAACCACAGTAAAGAAAATAGAACAGCTAATTACTAAGAAAATGCAAAATTAAATTAACTATACCCAAAGTCAATCAAAGGATAGAGTACAGAATATGATACCTAATATATAAAGAATGGAGGAGAAAGAAAAAGGAGGAAGGAAACAAACAAACAAAAGAACCTTTAGATTCTGTTTGTAATAGCATATTAAGTGAGTTGTTAGACTTTGAGATAATAGGGAAGTTAACCTTAAACCTTTGGTAACCACGAATCTGAATCCTGCAATGCCAATAAGTACATACCTATCCATAATCACCCTAAATGTAAATGCACTGAATGCACCAGTAAAAAGACACTGAATAGATAAAAAAACAAGACCCATCTATATGCTGCCCTAAAGCGACTCACTTTAAACCCAAAGACATACACAGACTTAAAAGTGAAGGAATGGAAAAAGATATTTTATGGAACTAATAGGGAGAAAAAAGCAGGAGTTGCAGTACTTACATCAGACAAAACAGACATCAAACAAAGAAAGTCACAAGAGACAAGGAAGGACATTACATAATGATAAAAGGGTCAATCCAACAAGAAGATATAACCATTATAAATATATATGCACCCAACACAGGAGTGCCAGCATATGTGAAACAAATACTAACAGAATTAAAGGAGGAAATAGAAAGCAATGCATTCATTTTAGGAGACGTCAACACTCCACTCACTCCAAAGGACAGATCAACAGGACAGAAAATAAGTAAAGACACAGAGGTACTGAACAACACACTAGAACAGATGGACCTAACAGACATCTACAGAACTCTACACCCAAAAGCAATAGGATACACATTATTCTCAAGTGCACATGGAACATTTTCCAGAATAGACCACATACTAGGCCACAAAAAAAACCTCAGTAAATTCAAAAATACTGAAATCCTACCAACCAACTTCTCAGATCACAAAGGTATAAAACTAGAAATAAACTTAGAAAGAAATCAAAAAGGCTCACAAATACATGGAGACGTAACAACATTCTCCTAACTAATCAATGGGTTAACAACCAAATCAAAACAGAAATCAAAGAATATATGGAGACTAATGACAACAACAACACAAAGCCACAACTTTTGTGGGACGCAGCAAAGGCAGTTCTAAGAGGAAAGTATATTGCAATCCAGGCCTATTTAAAGAAGGAAGAACACTCCCAAATGAATAGTCTAAAGACACAATTAGTGAAATTGGAAAAAGAAGAACAAATGAGACCCAAAGACAAAAGAAGGAGGGACATAATAAAGATCAGAGAAGAAATAAATAAAATTGAGAAGAATAAAACAACAGAAAAAATCAATGAAACCAAGAGCTGGTTCTTTGAAAAAATAAACAAAATAGATAAACCCCTAGTCAGACTTATTAAGAGAAAAAGAGAATCTACACACATAAACAGAATCAGAAATGAGAAAGGAAAAATAATGATGGACCCCACAGAAATACAAAGAATTATAAGAGAATATTATGAGACTCTATATGCTAACAAGCTAGAAAACCTGGAAGAAATGGACAACTTCTTAGAAAAATACAACCTTCCAAGACTGACCAAGCAAGAAACAGAAAAACTAAACAGATCAATCACAAGCAAAAAAATAGAATCGATAATCAAAATACTACGCAAGAACAAAACCCCCGGACAAGATGGATTTACCTCTGAATTCTACAAGACATATAGGGAAGAAATAACACCCATTCTTCTTAAAGTTTTCCAAAAAATAGAAGAGGAGGGGATACTTCCAAACTCAACCTATGAAGACAGCATCACTCTAATACCAAAACCTGGCAAAGACTTCACCAAAAAAGAAAATTATAGACCAATATCCCTGATGAACGTAGATACAAAAATACTCAACAAGATATTAGCAAACCGAATTCAAAAATACATCAAGAGGATCATTCACCATGACCAAGTGGGATTCATCCCAGGGATGCAAGGATGGTACAACATTCGAAAATCCATCAACATCATCCACCACATCAACAAAAAGAAGAACAAAAACCACATGATCATCTCCACGGATGCCAAAATAGCATTTGACAAAATTCAGCATCCATTCATGATTAAAACTCTCATCAAAATGGGTATAGACGGCAAGTACCTCAACATCATAAAGGCTATATATGACAAACCCACAGCTAACATCGTACTTAACAGCGAGAAGCTGAAAGGTTTTCATCTAAGATCGGGAACAAGACATGGATGCCCACTCTCTCCACTGTTATTCAACACAGTACTGGAGGTCCTAGCCACGGCAATCAGACAAAACAAAGACATACAAGGCATCCGAATGGGTAAAGAAGAAGTCAATTGTCACTATTTGTAGATGACATGATACTGTACATAAAAAACCCTAAAGACTCCACTCCAAAACTTCTAAACTAATATCTGAATTCAGCAAAGTTGCAGGATACAAAATTAACACACAGAAATCTGTTGCTTTCCTATACACTAACGATGAACTAACCGAAAGACAAATCAGAAAAACAATTCCATTCACAATTACATCAAAAAGAATAAAATTCCATAGGAATAAACCTAACAAAGGAAGTGAAAGACTTGTACTCTGAAAACTACAAGACCGTCCTAAGAGAAATTAAAGAGAACACTAACAAATGGAAATATATCCCACACTCATGACTAGGAAGAATAAATATTGTCAAAATGGCTATACTACCTAAAGCAATCTACAGATTCAATGAATCTCTATCAAACTACCAACAGCTTTCTTCAATGAACTGGAACAAACAATTCTAAAATTCATATGGAACCACAAAAGACCCCAAATAACCAAAGCAATCCTGAGAAAAAGGAATCAAACAGGGGGATTACGCTCCCTGACTTCAAGCTCTACTAAAAAGCTTCAGTAATCAAGACAATTTCATATTGGCACAAAAACAGACCCACAGACAAGTGGAACAGAATAGAAAATCCAAACATTAACACAAACATATACAGCCAATTAATATTTGATAAAGGAGCCTTTGATATACAATGGGGAGATGACAGCCTTTTCAGCAGCTGGTGTTGGAAAAACTGGACAGCTACATGAAAGAGAATGAAACTGGACTACTGTCTAGCCCCATACACAAAGGTAAACTCAAGATGGATAAAAGACCTGAATGTATGTCATGAAACCATAAAACTCTTAGAAAAAAACACTGGCAAAAATCTCTTGGACATAAACATGAGTGACTTCTTCATGAACATATCTTCCCAGGCAAGGGAAACAAAAGCAAAATGAACAAGTGGGACTATATCAAGCTGAAAAGCTTCTGTACAGCAAAGGACACCATCAGTAGAACAAAAAAGACATCCTACAGTATGGGAGAATATATTCATAAATGACGTATCTGATAAGGGGTTGACATCCAAAATATAGAAAGAACTCACGTACCTTAACAAACAAAAAGCAAATAATCTAATTAAGAAATGGGCAGAGGACATGAATAGACACTTCTCCAAAGAAGAATTTCAGAGAGAGAGATTAAAGATGGCGGCGTGAGAGGTGAGACAGAGGCTTCCTCCGAAAACCGCATATAATATGAAAATAAAGCTACTACAACTACTCTTATAAGAGCAACGGGAAAGAAACTACAATAAACTGCATACACCTGGAGACAAGAGCAGCCCTCACAGAAAATGGTAATGTACTAAAGCTGTGGTCCTGCGGGATCCAAGCCACTCCCCCACCCCAGCTCACCGACAGGAGGAACAGGAACGGAGCTGAGAGGGAGTGGAGAACTGGGACTGCTGAATACCTAACTCTGGAGATCTACTCTGGGAGCACAAACCTACATTTCATGGTGCTTGCATGATACTCTTGTAATTAGGAGCTTGGAAAGTTAAGAAAGGCGGAGTTCCTGGAGAGAATAAGATTCCAGCTGCTTGTGAGATCAGGGATCCATAACCAGCTGCTCTGGGATGGGGGAGGGGCAGGCAGTCTGAGAAACTTCCTGGCAGGGAGGACCTTGGAAGGAGGCCTGCTGAGGGGGCAAGGACTGCACGGAGCTTGCTGCTCGGGAGAAAGGACAGGTGGACAGGATTGTCTGGGTGTACTCTGCCCAGCAGATTGGGAGTTTTCTGATCTTCAGGTGTGCCAGGTCCCTGGCTGCCTGCACGGCTCCAGGAACCCCTTCTGTGACAGGCAGACTAGTGCACCTTTCGCCTGGCCAGCCCCACCGGGCTTGCAAACCTGGAAGCCCTTCCCTGGTGTTGGGCCAGCCGGAGGGAGGATCTGTCTACAGCAACTAAACAGGCAAAGCACACAGGCTTATACCCGGGTGCTCAGCCCACTGGTTCAGACAGTGGAGACAGGCATAGCAGCCAGGAACCAGGAAACAGCCCTATCCTCCCCCGAGGCACCAATACCACTCCCCTACAATCCCTGACATTGCTTCAGGGGCTCAGCAACTCCAGAGAGTAGAGCTTCTGGGCACTAGAGGGCTCCATACACAAATATGAAAAGCCAAAGGAACCTGGTCCAGAGTAAAATTATGAATACAACTCCTGAGAAATATTTTAATGATATGGATCTTATGACCCTCCCTAAAAGGGAGTTCAAAATAAAAATCATGAACATGCTCATGGAGGTGTGGAAAGATATTCAATAACTCAGGGATGAATTCCTGTCAGAGATCCAATCCTTGAGGAACACAATGGACGGTGTTAAAAGCAGATTGGATACGGTGGAGGAGACGATAAATGAAATAAAAACTAGAGAAGAGTAATACAAAGAAGCTGAGGTACTGAGAGAAAAAAGGATCTCTAAGAATGAAAGAATACTGAGAGAACTGTGTGACCAATCCAAACGGAACAATATTCGCATTATAGGAGTACCAGAGGAAGAAGAGAGAGAAAAAGGGATAGAAAGTGTCTTTGAAGAAATAATTGCTGAAAACTTTCCCACACTGGGGAAGGAAATAGTCTCGCAGTCCATGGAAGCCCATAGATCTCTCAACACAAGGGACCCAAGGAAGACAACACCAAGACACATAATAATTAAGATGGCAAAGGTCAAAGATAAAGACAGAGTATTAAAGGCAGCTAGAGAGAGGAAAAAGATCACCTACCACGGAAAACCCATTAGACTATCATCAGACTTCTCAACAGAAACCTTACAGGCCAGAAGAGAATGGCATGATATATTTAACGTAATGAAACAGAAAGGCCTCGAACCAAGAATATTGTATCCAGCATGATTATCATTTAAATATGACGGAGGGATTAAACAATTTCCAGACAAAGGAAAGTTGAAAGAGTTTGCCTCTCATAAACCACCACTACAGGATATCTTAAACGGACTGCTCTAGAGGGAAGCACCCCTAACGATAAAAAGATGTCACCAGAGAAAATAAAATCATAGCAAAGAAAGCAGACCATCCAAATACTAACTAAAGGCAAAGAATAAAACACCCAATATATGAAGATTGGAGGAGGAAGTATCGGAAGGGAGAAATAAAGAAACATCAGATGGCATTCACAATAACTTAACAAGAAAGTTAAGTTAGATTCTTAGATAGTAAAGAAGCAACCCTTGAACCTTTGGTAACCACGAATCTAAAGCCAGCAATGGCAATAAGTACATATCTACCAATAATCACCCTAAATGTAAATGGACTGAATGCACCAATCAAAAGACACAGAGTAACAGAGTGGATAAAAAAGCAAGACCCATCTATATGCTGCTTACAAGAGACTCACCTTAAACTCAAAGATATACACAGACTAAAAGTGAAGGGATGGAAAAAGATATTTCATGCAAACAACAGAGAAAAAAGCAGGTGTTGCAGTACTTGTATCAGACAAAATAGACTTCAAAATGAAGAAAGTAGCAAGAGATAAAGGAGGACATTACATAATGATAAAGGGGTCAGTCCAACAAGAAGATATAACTATTATAAATATATATGCACCCAACACAGGAGTGCCAGCATATATGAAACAAATACGAACAGAATTGAAGGAGGAAATAGACAACAATGCATTCATTTTAAGAGACTTCAACACACCACTCACTCCAAAGGATAGATCAACCAAACAGAGAATAAGTAAAGACACAGAGGCACTGAACAACACACTAGAACAGATGGACCTAACAGATATCTACAGAACTCTGCACCCAAAAGCAACAGATACACATTCTTCTCAAGTGCACATGGAACATTTTCCAGAATAGACCACATACTAGTAAAACCTCAGTAATTTCAAAAATATAGAAATCCTACCAACCAACTTCTCAGATCACAAAGGTATAAAACTAGAAATAAATTTTAGAAAGAAATCAAAAAGGCTCACAAATACATGGAGACTTAACAACATTCTCCTAACTAATCAATGGGTTAACGACCAAATCAAAACAGAAATTAAAGAATATATGGAGACTAATGACAACAACAACACAAAACCACAACTTCTGTGGGACGCAGCAAAGGCAGTTCTAAGAGGTAAGTATATTGCTATCCAGGCCTATTTAAAGAAGGAAGAGCATTCCCAAATGAACAGTCTAAAGACACAATTATTGAAATTGGAAAAAGAAGAACAAAGGAGGCCCAAAGTCAGCAGAAGGAGGGACATAATAAAGATCAGAGAAGAAATAAATAAAATTGAGAAGAATAAAACAATAGAAAAAAATCAATGAAACCAAGAGCTGGTTCTTTGAAAAAATAAACAAAATAGATAAACCCCAAGCCAGACTCATTAAGAGAAAAAGAGAATCTACATACATAAACAGAATCAGAAATGAGAAAGGAAAAATAACGACAGACCCCACAGAAATACAAAGAA
>JAQQAC010008880.1:50244055-50260472 GCA_029783875.1 Phataginus tricuspis | reverse complement strand
AGGCGGAGTTCCTGGAGAGAATAAGATTCCAGCTGCTTGTGAGATCAGGGATCCATAACCAGCTGCTCTGGGATGGGGGAGGGGCAGGCAGTCTGAGAAACTTCCTGGCAGGGAGGACCTTGGAAGGAGGCCTGCTGAGGGGGCAAGGACTGCACGGAGCTTGCTGCTCGGGAGAAAGGACAGGTGGACAGGATTGTCTGGGTGTACTCTGCCCAGCAGATTGGGAGTTTTCTGATCTTCAGGTGTGCCAGGTCCCTGGCTGCCTGCACGGCTCCAGGAACCCCTTCTGTGACAGGCAGACTAGTGCACCTTTCGCCTGGCCAGCCCCACCGGGCTTGCAAACCTGGAAGCCCTTCCCTGGTGTTGGGCCAGCCGGAGGGAGGATCTGTCTACAGCAACTAAACAGGCAAAGCACACAGGCTTATACCCGGGTGCTCAGCCCACTGGTTCAGACAGTGGAGACAGGCATAGCAGCCAGGAACCAGGAAACAGCCCTATCCTCCCCCGAGGCACCAATACCACTCCCCTACAATCCCTGACATTGCTTCAGGGGCTCAGCAACTCCAGAGAGTAGAGCTTCTGGGCACTAGAGGGCTCCATACACAAATATGAAAAGCCAAAGGAACCTGGTCCAGAGTAAAATTATGAATACAACTCCTGAGAAATATTTTAATGATATGGATCTTATGACCCTCCCTAAAAGGGAGTTCAAAATAAAAATCATGAACTTGCTCATGGAGGTGTGGAAAGATATTCAAGAACTCAGGGATGAATTCCTGTCAGAGATCCAATCCTTGAGGAACACAATGGACGGTGTTAAAAGCATATTGGATACGGTGGAGGAGACGATAAATGAAATAAAAACTAGAGAAGAGTAATACAAAGAAGCTGAGGTACTGAGAGAAAAAAGGATCTCTAAGAATGAAAGAATACTGAGAGAACTGTGTGACCAATCCAAACGGAACAATATTCGCATTATAGGAGTACCAGAGGAAGAAGAGAGAGAAAAAGGGATAGAAAGTGTCTTTGAAGAAATAATTGCTGAAAACTTTCCCACACTGGGGAAGGAAATAGTCTCGCAGTCCATGGAAGCCCATAGATCTCTCAACACAAGGGACCCAAGGAAGACAACACCAAGACACATAATAATTAAGATGGCAAAGGTCAAAGATAAAGACAGAGTATTAAAGGCAGCTAGAGAGAGGAAAAAGATCACCTACCACGGAAAACCCATTAGACTATCATCAGACTTCTCAACAGAAACCTTACAGGCCAGAAGAGAATGGCATGATATATTTAACGTAATGAAACAGAAAGGCCTCGAACCAAGAATATTGTATCCAGCATGATTATCATTTAAATATGACGGAGGGATTAAACAATTTCCAGACAAAGGAAAGTTGAAAGAGTTTGCCTCTCATAAACCACCACTACAGGATATCTTAAACGGACTGCTCTAGAGGGAAGCACCCCTAAGGATAAAAAGATGTCACCAGAGAAAATAAAATCATAGCAAAGAAAGCAGACCATCCAAATACTAACTAAAGGCAAAGAATAAAACACCCAATATATGAAGATTGGAGGAGGAAGTATCGGAAGGGAGAAATAAAGAAACATCAGATGGCATTCACAATAACTTAACAAGAAAGTTAAGTTAGATTCTTAGATAGTAAAGAAGCAACCCTTGAACCTTTGGTAACCACGAATCTAAAGCCAGCAATGGCAATAAGTACATATCTACCAATAATCACCCTAAATGTAAATGGACTGAATGCACCAATCAAAAGACACAGAGTAACAGAGTGGATAAAAAAGCAAGACCCATCTATATGCTGCTTACAAGAGACTCACCTTAAACTCAAAGATATACACAGACTAAAAGTGAAGGGATGGAAAAAGATATTTCATGCAAACAACAGAGAAAAAAGCAGGTGTTGCAGTACTTGTATCAGACAAAATAGACTTCAAAATGAAGAAAGTAGCAAGAGATAAAGGAGGACATTACATAATGATAAAGGGGTCAGTCCAACAAGAAGATATAACTATTATAAATATATATGCACCCAACACAGGAGTGCCAGCATATATGAAACAAATACGAACAGAATTGAAGGAGGAAATAGACAACAATGCATTCATTTTAAGAGACTTCAACACACCACTCACTCCAAAGGATAGATCAACCAAACAGAGAATAAGTAAAGACACAGAGGCACTGAACAACACACTAGAACAGATGGACCTAACAGATATCTACAGAACTCTGCACCCAAAAGCAACAGATACACATTCTTCTCAAGTGCACATGGAACATTTTCCAGAATAGACCACATACTAGTAAAACCTCAGTAATTTCAAAAATATAGAAATCCTACCAACCAACTTCTCAGATCACAAAGGTATAAAACTAGAAATAAATTTTAGAAAGAAATCAAAAAGGCTCACAAATACATGGAGACTTAACAACATTCTCCTAACTAATCAATGGGTTAACGACCAAATCAAAACAGAAATTAAAGAATATATGGAGACTAATGACAACAACAACACAAAACCACAACTTCTGTGGGACGCAGCAAAGGCAGTTCTAAGAGGTAAGTATATTGCTATCCAGGCCTATTTAAAGAAGGAAGAGCATTCCCAAATGAACAGTCTAAAGACACAATTATTGAAATTGGAAAAAGAAGAACAAAGGAGGCCCAAAGTCAGCAGAAGGAGGGACATAATAAAGATCAGAGAAGAAATAAATAAAATTGAGAAGAATAAAACAATAGAAAAAAATCAATGAAACCAAGAGCTGGTTCTTTGAAAAAATAAACAAAATAGATAAACCCCAAGCCAGACTCATTAAGAGAAAAAGAGAATCTACATACATAAACAGAATCAGAAATGAGAAAGGAAAAATAACGACAGACCCCACAGAAATACAAAGAATTATAAGAGAATATTATGAGCATCTGTACGCTAAAAGCTGGAAAACCTAGAAGAAATGGACAACTTCTTAGAAAAATACAACCTTCCAAGACTGACCAAGCAAGAAACAGAAAAACTAAACAGACCAATCACCAGCAACGAAATTGAATCAGTAATCAAAAAACTACCCAAGAACAAAACCACAAGACCTGATGGATTCACCTCTGAATTCTACCAGACATATAGAGAAGAAATAACACCCATTCTCCTTAAAGTTTTCCAAAAAATAGAAGAGGAGGGAATACTTCCAAACTCTTTCTATGAAGCCAGCATCACTCTAATACCAAAACCTGGCAAAGACTTCACCAAAAAAGAAAATTACAGACTAATATCCCTGATGAACGTAGATGCAAAAATACTCAACAAGATTAGCAAACCGAATTAAAAATACATCAAGAGGATCATACACCATGATCAAGTGGGATTCATCCCAGGGATGCAAGGATGGTACAACATTCGAAAATCCATCCACATCATCCATCACATAAACAAAAAGAAGAACAAAAAGCACATGATCATCTCCATAGAAGCTGAAAAAGCATTTGACAAAATTCAGCGTCCATTCATGATTAAAACTCTCAACAAAATGGGTATAGATGGCAAGTACCTCAACATCATAAACGCTATATATGACAAACCCACAGCTAACATCATACTTAACAGCGAGAAGCTGAAAGGTTTTCATCTAAGATCGGGAACAAAACAGGGATGCCCACTCTCTCCACTGTTATTCAACATAGTACTGGAGGTCCTAGCCACGGCAATCAGACAAAACAAAGACATACAAGGCATCCAGATTGGTAAAGAAGAAGTCAAATTATCACTATTTGCAGATGACATGATATTGTACATAAAAAACCCTAAAGACTCCACTCCAAAACTACTAGAACTAATATCTGAATTCAGCAAAGTAGCAGGATACAAAATTAACACACAGAAATCTATTGCTTTCCTATACACAATGATGAACTAACAGAAAGAGAAATCAGAAAAACAATTCCATTCTCAATTGCATCAAAAAGAACAAAATACCTAGGAATAAACCTGACCAAGGAAGTGAAAGACCTGTACTCTGAAAACTACAAGACACTCCTAGGAGAAATTAAAGAGGACACTAACAAATGGAAATGCATCCCATGCTCTTGGCTAGGAAGAATAAATATTGTCAAAATGGCTATACTACCTAAAACAATCTACAGATTCAATGCAATCCCTATCAAACTACCAACAGCTTTCTTCAATGAACTGGAACAAATAATTCTAAAATTCATACGGAACGACAAAAGACCCCATATAGCCAAAGCAATCCTGAGAAGGAGGAATCAAACAGGGGTATTACGCTCCCTGACTTCAAACTCTACTACAAAGCCACAGTAATCAAGACAATTTGGTACTGGCACAAAAACAGACCCACAGACCAGTGGAACAGAATAGAAAATCCAAACATTAACCCAAACACTTACAGACAATTAATATTTGATAAAGGAGCCTTGGATATACAATGGGGAGATGACATCCTCTTCAGCAGCTGGTGTTGGAAAAACTGGACAGCTACATGTAAGAAAATGAAACTGGACTATTGTCTAGCCCCATACACAAAGGTAAACTCAAGGTGGATCAAAGACCGGAATGTAAGTCATGAAACCATAAAACTCTTAGAAAAAAACATAGGCAAAAATCTTTTGGACATTAACATGAGCGACTTCTTCATGAAAATATCCCTCAGGGCAAGAGAAACAAAAGCAAAAATGAACAAGTGGGACTATATCAAGCTGAAAAGCTTCTGTACAGCAAAGGACACCATTAGTAGAACAAAAAGACATCCTACAGTATGGGAAAATATATTCGTAAATGATGCATCTGAGAAGGGGTTGACATCCTAAATATATAAAGAACTCAAGCACCTTAACAAACAAAAAGCAAATAATCCAATTAGGAAATGGGCAGAGGACGTGAATAGACACTTCTCTAAAGAAGAAATTCAGATGGCCAACAGGCACATGAAAAGATGCTCCACATCGCTGGTCATCAGAGAAATGCAGATTAAAACCACAATGGGATATCACCTCACACCAGTGAGGATGGCCAACATCCAAAACACAAACAACAACAAATGTTGGCGAGGATGTGGAGAAAGGGGAACCCTCCTACACTGCTAGCGGGAATGCAAATTAGTTCAACCATTGTGGAAAGCAGTATGGAGTTTCATAAAAAAACTCAAAATAGAAATACCATTCGACCCAGGAATTCCACTCCTAGGAATTTACCCTAAGAATGCAGCAGCCCAGTTTCAAAAAGTCAGATGCACCCCTATGTTTATTGCAGCACTATTTACAATAGCCAAGAAATGGAAGCAACCTAGGTGTCCATCAGTAGATGAATGGATTAAGAAGATGTGGTACATATACACAATGGAATATTATTCAGCCATAAGAAGAAAACAAATCCTACCATTTGCAACAACATGCATGGATCTAGAGGGTATTATGCTCAGTGAAATAAGCCAAGCCGAAAAAGACAAGTATCAAATGATTTCACTCATATGTGGAGTATAAGAACAAAGAAAAAAACTGAAGGAACAAAACAGCAGCAGACTCACAGAACCCAAGAACGGACTAATAGTTACCCAAGGGAAAGGGAATGGGGAAGATGGGTGGTAAAGGAGGGCTAAGAGGGTAAAAGGGGCATTACAATTAGCAGACGTAAGGTAGCGGGGGCACGGGGAGGCCTGTACAACTCAGAGAAGACAAGTAGTGATTGTATAGTGTCTCACTACGCTGAAGGACAGTGACTGTAATGGTGTTGCTGGGGGGTACCTGATGACGGGGGTAGTTTAATAACCATAATATTGCACATATAACTGTAGATTAATGATACCAAAATAAATTTAAGTATAAAAACAAAAACAAAAACAAAAAAATAAAAGCAAGAAGAAATGAACTTAGAGCATCATAACTTAATGTAAAATGAGTGGGCTGAGTTTACTCTTCACCAATTCTACCAGTTCATTTTATATCAGTGCACTGGGATGAACATCATTAATCCCATAAAAACATTCTAGTTCAAAAATATACTCAAGATATGTTAACTAAGAACACAGCTACAAAGGATTTTTTTAAATAAAATGCCTCAAGACTAAATATCAAAGTCAATCATAAATGAGGACTCTTTCTGGGGGGACATTGATATGATTGGGTGCTGCAAGGCTAGTCTGTGTCTAATAATTTGAGATGTTTATTAAGGAAACAGAGGGGGTTACAACGTGTTAATTAAATTTACTGTTAATATTCAAGTAGGAAGTGTTAAAGACATCAGTAGAGATAGACTCTTACAACTGATTGAGTGGAAGTGAGGAAGTTAAGAGAAAAATAACAAAGGGACCATTATTCTTGTACTTGCTTGTGCCTTTTCAGTGTAGAATGATGCATACTGATAATTTAAGAGCAACCATAATCTGTGACAAGGACCTAAGAATAATATCACTATACATGTGTAAACTATTGGCCTTCCCCCAAGAGATTTCCTTAATAGATTCTTCCCTGCATGTGGAGCAGAGAGAAGTACCTGGGTTTATCCTCTAAAATTATCCATGGCTGGAATCATTGTCGTGAACTAGCACTCAGTATGAGGTCCCATCTGTTCGGGAAGAAGAAAAAGAAATAAGGAACAGAAAGCACCTGAAATAAATCTGTGAGGACTTCCACAAATCATCTGAACTATGCAAGATTTTGCCTCTAACCTAGGGGTACCAGCCTTACCCAAAAAAAGTGAGGTGCTGCTAAGGTAGAATTTTTAAAGATTATGCCAAATTCATCTATATCTAAGAATTCTTGACAAAGGCTATACATGTGGTATAAGATAAATTTGTAGTGTCCATGGGGATTTATTGATAGTAAAGAGTTGCATGGATCCACAAAAACCATTGAATCCCATGATTTTCCAGGTAGGAAGGACCTAAGGGTGGATCCAATGTTATCTCCATGAGTTTCATAAGGAAATTGTGCCCCTACAAAGCAAAGGGATAGACCGAAAGGCAGGATCACAATTGAGATATAGATTACTGCAAGCTCAGGACTCCAGCCAGTTTCCCCTACTGCCCTCAAA
Organism: Phataginus tricuspis; assembly: GCA_029783875.1. Taxonomy (NCBI): domain Eukaryota; kingdom Metazoa; phylum Chordata; class Mammalia; order Pholidota; family Manidae; genus Phataginus; species Phataginus tricuspis. Next base: position 50,253,395 of record JAQQAC010008880.1, on the reverse strand, counting down.
TCAGGATCATTCCCCAGAATAGAAGTTGAGTAGTCATGTCATGTAAGCTAAATATCTACTATCTCTGCTTAATTCACAGCTGGTCTTGGCATTCAGCTATAAACATGACAAATGTGTTGGCCTTTAAAAGGTTAGATGAAAATAAAATTAATAGCACAAAAAGAAGATTATTTCTATCTCAAGGAAAAATAAAGGAAAACTTGCATTAATCAATTAACTAGAAACAAAGGATTGAATATATAAGTTTAAAAATTCCAAAGGTGAAATACTCTGAAACTAAAAGAATAAAACAAGGTTGGAAATATATATAGTGTGTTAATCCACTATTAGATTGTTCAGTAAAGAAGTGGTAGGACCAATCTCACTTAACCTATTCAAAATAATTGAATACACATGGTGATTAATGCTTTGATTATACTAAAATAATCTTATGTCCTTGGAATTAAATTTGCAATAAAAATACATTGTTAATATTCAATCAAGTTGTTAAGCCAAGAGTCCTCTGATTAAATATGTTCAATACTAAGGTCTTGAATATTCCCTTGAAAATTAGCAATGTAGGGCATTGGATGAATTGGGAGAATGTGTTTCTATAGAATTAATACCCAGGAATATTAGAAGTGACATAAATTAATAGCTGGATGGCCAGATCTACATAATCTTTTTTTTTCTTCATTGCTATCATTAATCTGCCTTTGTAATAGATTTAATGTCTCAGGTTCAACCTGAGGGTCAGCCAGATCTAAGGCAGCTATTTAGGGTTGGGAATGGTTCATGTAATACAGTGGCAGGAAGAAGATAAATTTCCTCTACTTCTGTATATCTGCCCTACCCCCGTCACTCTTTCAGACTGAAGGAAGGGGAAGACAAAACTTAGCATCTGCTATTGAGGTAGATTATTTCATACCCACTTTGTAGATGAGAAAGTTGAAAAGTAAAGGTGTATTTTCAAAAGGTAAGGTATATTTTCCAAAGCTACACAAAGAGTAAGTAGGAGATCTGATTGGATTCCCAAGCCCATGCTCTTTCCATTACATACATATGACTCTCCTTAATGCTGGGATGGATGTTAGGGGTTGAGTAGAGAAGTGATGAAAACTGTGATTGTTCTGATTTTCCTTCATTATCTAAAGCAGTATTATTAAAAAAGTAGCTAATGGCTCGGTGAGAAAGATCATGAGCTTCTAAGTCAAGCAAAGTTAGTGTCTTGCTTGCTCTGCCATGTCCTGGTCATGTGAAATTGGGCAAGTTGCTCAACACTTCTGAGCCCTGCTTTCCTCTTCTCTCATAACATCATTGAGAGGATTAAATATAAAGCATTAATCACAGTGTCTAGTACTACTGTTTGTTCACTAATTGTAAACTATTTCCATTGTTTTCATTAATTGTATTTAAAACAATATTGCTATGACTCTTAATAAATTCTTTACATTTATGGACAGCTTGTTCCTTCTAAAGAGCATTAAAGATAAGGTGGAAATTAGTGGATATATTGGTACAGAGACAAATAATCTTTTCTAGATTTTTCCTAAAATATATATAATTCTCTTGAGTTCCAGCCATCTGCTTTTATGCCTACAAGCCAAAGCCTCCAATGTGGTTGAATTTTTAATAACAGCAGTCAAGTTGACTAAAGAAGAGACTCATCATTAGGTGAAAGATTAAACTAGCTGGATCTTCAAGATCCTGGCTAACTTTGAGCCAAGTAGCCTTCAGATATACATTGGTACACAGTGGTAGTAGCTATTTTCTCCAGAAAAAGTCTACATCTATTCCTGGAATCCATGTTGGAATGTGGCATACCAATGGTCACATTGTGTATCAATCATGCAGTAATCCATAAGGTGGAAATGACACTAAAGATGATATCTGGAAAAGCGTCTGGTTTTCTGACACACAGAGGCTGCATCTCAAAGATTCAAACTTCTGATGCAAGTAGAAAAGCCCCTGGTCTGCCCTCTTATTTTGCCTTTGACCTTAACATTCTTTTTACATATTACCATACTATCATAAATATTTTTTTACTATAGCATTAAAAATAAGCAAACAGAAAAATTGCTACCCCTTTGATGTTTATATTGAAAAGGACTGCAAGAAGCTTTAGTAACCTGAAAGAAGCTGTGAATCATTTCTGTCCATTAATTTATTACTACTTCTGGGTTAGACAGAGGGCGATTAGATGCCTTCAGGTATAAAGTCAATGGTGGTATGCTAAGCAGATCAATTTAAAGCTGAAGTCGATTTAATGAGGAGACAGAATAGAAGATTTACAAAAGCATCAACAGAACACCTTCCTCTATGATTTCTAAAGAATGGATTATGCAAAGATTTGTGGAAAGATTATCTTAGGGCCTTAAAATTCTTTGTTTTGTCTTTTTTTCCTAGAATTAAATTTAGACATTTTTTTTTAAACCTAATCCAGATATTTCTCTGTTTCTTTTTGATCTACTAAATTGATATCTTTCCTTAAGGATTTTAAAGTCAAACCTAGCTGAAAAGTCATGGGTTCTTATACTCTTTGACCAGTGATAGTGTCCTTTCTTCTGCCACAGAGAGCAAACATCCACCTTGCATATATGCATATAGTGATATGTATTAAATCTTTTTTTGGACAAAGTTCACCTTTACCCAAATAAATTAAATCAGATTAAATTTTTAGGTCATTTCAGCTTGATACATTTAATTAGGTATTTTGATAGGACCTAGACACTGTCAATATGTTAGGTTCTATAAAACTGAATGATATCTTAGCTTTCTGTTAAAATCCCCCACATGGAGATGGGTATCACAAAATGTGATCGATCTATAGATCACCTGCAATGAAATCACCTGGAGAATGGTTATTAAAAATGCAGATTCCTGGGTCCCACACCAGATACAGTGAATCAGTATGGGAGTATAAGGGCATCCCTAAATCTGCACTTGAACAAGCATGGCTAATAATTCTTATGCTCAATAAAGTTAGAACTATTGTGCAGATACTGTTGCCAGGGACTAAATGGTTAAGCGCTATATGAGACTGTGAAGAGGGTCAAGCAGCAAATGAAATAATTACCTTTCTTGTTTATTTCCAAAAGGAAAATGGCAATAAGCTGAACCTTGGAACAACTCAGCGACTCCCTTGTATAGCCTTTTATAGGTTTCTCCTAAAATCTTTCTAAATCTTTACCTCTTCACATGTTAATAACATCTACATTGCAAAGGCATTATCTCTCTTCCTTTACCTTATGTATCTCTTTAATTCCATATTCCTCCATGAAAAAGAAAAGTGGTGACACAGTTCCCACTATCTTCCATATTTTATAAATAAGAAAACTGAAAGCTAATATATGGCAGTTATTTGTCTAAAGAGCTTCAACCAAAAAAATCATGCATTCTATCTGTAGAACACAATTCAGACTTTATGCTGTGGTTACTTTTTACCAAATTTGCCATAATTATTCTTTAAAAACTATAGTCATCCTCCTGCTATAATTTTTTTTAAAGCAAAATGCACACAACAAACTATAGATTGATCCACAGTTGACCTTAGTATATTGCAGAAGGAAATTTGTGATATAAAACAGACAAGAAAAAATAGTTCTCTTAGGTCTTATATGAGTCCACTATATCTCAGCACGTCTAATATTTTCAACTAGACTGCAAATTCAGAGAGGGAGCACCCTCTTTGCTCAATGAACATTCACAATGGCACTTTGCATATAGACAGATTTCAGTAAATAGTTTTAAAATGAATAAATAGATTTTAATTTGGAATCTTTTTGTATTTTCATGTCTGTTTTACTCTGTGGACTATGTGGATTACGGTGTTCCTTCTGTAGTTACTTTGACCATTTATTTGTTCAACCAGCTTATATCTGTAATAAATGGCAAAACTTTACAAGAAATTTAGTGGAAATGGTTACTCCAACCTATTTATTAAGCATATATTAAGAAGTCCGCATTGATCAAGAGGCTTTGAGAGTTAGCAAAGCATTGCAAGAAATACATACATAAGTGTATAGTAAAAATGAAGACGACCACTGTTGGGGCTCTTATATAATCAGATCCTGTGAGATACATTATTAAAATCTCCACTTTACTGATAAATACCACTTTGCTTTTGAGTCACCGAGTAAGTGACTTACAGTGATTTGTGTATCATTATGGAGAAATGGCAAAAATAGGTCTACCGCTAAAGTCCTTAATTTCATGTTTCATACTGTATTTTACTATACCCCATAAGCTAGATACTTATAATTCCAATCCAGGTTTGTGAAAATATCTAAAATAAGCAAATATTTTCAGTTATATCTAACTTAATCACATGAGCTAAAGCCATTGAGGCTTTACACATACCCAAAGTAGTTTTGGAAATCTAGAACTTTATAAGAGCTATGTCTGCATTTTCCTGGAGGTATTCCTCAGAGCTTTTGTGAAAGGCTTTTAAGAGACTCATTTTTAAGATTTATTGTTTTTATCTTTGTTGTTTCATGAACTCTTAACTCTTGTGATATAAGATGCCTTCATTGCATTTTGGTACCATATGAGGTTTGATGATTATAAATCTACAGGAAATATATAAAAAATAACTCATTGGTCATAGCTGGAATAGAACTGTTCCAATACCACTGCCATACATGATAGAAATGGATATCTGAAAAGTTACAGTAACATAATAATTTTTATCTTTAATGAGTCAGAAGATATTAAAAAGTAGTTTTGATCTTGAAGGCAGAGAAATTTTCCTGGAAGAGTGTACATTTTTAAAGAAAAAATTTAAAGAAATATTTAATATTTGATTCAATGTCTTATTAGTTAAAAGCTGCATATTCACTTAAAAATATTTATTGAACACTTACTGAAAGTGTTATTTGAGAACAGAAAGTAAATATTGACTGACTTGTCAATATGCTGTAATTGCTTGATAGTTTGTCAATATACAATAATGGCAGACTAAAATTATATAGAATTAAGGGAAAAGTCACTAACACAGCTGGTGCTATTCGCTTACTCAAAAATATTTTTTAAAAACATTTTCTATATTTCAGACAATGCACTAGGTGCTAGGAATAGAGTGTAAGAGATGAAGGACTCATACATCTACACACATCAGGTTGTTTCAGTGTAATGCAGGAACAGAGAATAAGGAGGCAATTATGAAGCCATGTGATGAGCAGTGCCAATACAGCCCAAGATGGAACAGCACCTAATTTATAGCAGGGTTCAAGCAAAGCTTCCTGGAGGTGATCATCCATGGACTAGGTCCTAAAAGAGAGCAGAAGTGAGGTGAGCAGAGCATGTGGGCAACAGCATGCCACGCAGAGAGAACACCATTTGCACAAGGTCTGGGAGAAAGTCATTGCCACCTGTACCCACAAGTGTTAGTTTGTGTTCATTAACAGAAAGAGAATGAGATGAGGACCTAAGGGAGTGACCATGAGGAAGAGGAGGAGGGGAATGAATAAAAATATATTAAGGAAATTAATATTATTTAGCCATCAATTGAAATGATAAGTTAAAAAAAAAAAGGAAGGAAAGGGTCAGGGATGCTATTCAGGTTTCTGAGTTAGGCGTTCATCAGGTTAAGGAACACAGGGTCAGGATCAAGTCCTGGACAGCAGGGCAACTTTTCCAATATCAGTAGCTTCTGCATTAATTAGACTTACATAACATTGGGTTTTGGAACCAGTTTCGTTCCTTTGCATAAACTCTCTGCAGATCCAAGTAATGCACCTGATAGTGATTCCACATCCTTTCTGCAGACATATAACAGCCTTGTTTTTCTCCTTCGTTAACCTCTTGAGAAAGAATGCCTGCAACTCCCCCCAACCAAAAAGCAACACTTTGCAGTATTGGGCATTCTAAACTTATTTAGGACCAAAAAATAGTTCTCAGCTCCTCGCACTACATAAACACATACAAAGACCATCTCAGAGATGTTAATCTGCTCCAGGGATACAGAACAACTTATGATATCAATAGAACATTTAACTTCTCAGGGTAAACAGAACATCAGATTTGGGTTAATAGTGCCCTGTGCTCCACAAGAGCAATAGGTGAATACTTGTTTTATATTGATCCATTAAAAAGTCCAATTAAGCAGTTTTTATAGAACAAAGGAACACTTTATTCTTCCCTTAGAGAAAAAAAAATACTTTTTTGCAGTTTGGAAGAACTGGGTTTCTAATGTCTATTGTTTAGGTTTTCAGCATTCTTAGGACCAAGTGTCTCAGCCAGGGCATGCCCACAGAACTTTCAAGAATTTTAGACAATGAAGAAAGACAAGGTATTGGCCAATAGTGTGTACAGAGGATAGGCTGAATTGTTTAATGTGGGAGAGAACTAAGCATATTTACATGTAAGGAGGAAGAGCCCACAGTGGGCAAGGGACTGGTGATACAGAGAAAGAGAAGACAGTTGTTTAAACAGTCTCTTGTGGAGATGGGAAGGATGGGATCCAGAGAGCAGATGGAGGGATTGGCCTTGACCAGGAGGAAAGAGCCTTCTTCTCCTGAAAGCAGAAGGAGAAAAGGTGAGGAAGATGAGGTAGGCGCACAAAGCCTTTGGATGTGACAAAAGGGAAGAAACTAATGTGTTCCTGCTGGAGGGCTTCCAGCTTCTTGCTAAGTTAGAGGCAGGGTGGAAGTATTAAAATAGAGTGGTGAAGGTTTTAGGTTGTGTGAAATGAAGAGAGGTGACCTAGGCTATGCAGAGAGCATGTAAGGTGAAGCCAAGGTCGGTCCAAGGTTAGAGACCACACACTTGCAGAGTGCAGATTTGCTTAAGCTCCAGGTTCTAGCGGAAGCCTCATCGAATGGGTGCCTATGGCTCTCAGCTCGGATCCTCAGAGCCATCCCTAGCATGTTCAGAAATGGGAGAGGCTAAGGAGCCCCTGAACTTTACAGCACATGGGGATTTTGTGTGATGCATGACTAGTCAGTCACTGGCAAATCACAATTATCCAACTCTCCCCAAACCCATTCCCAGGCCACTATAAATTTCTCGGGGAGCTATATGTTAGTAGGAGGAGGCTAGGAGTCCCATCTGACATGATTGGATCACTGGAGACAGTACCTCTGACGGTATCATAAGGTGCTTGGTCAAGGAGTTCTTCCCTTTTGAAGTGTTTTCCTTCATTTTCAAATTAAGTTTCTCTTTTTACATAGTACCTTACCCAGAAATATAGTCATGATGCTTTGGGCTCAATGCTTGGCCTGGCTACAGGGAAAACTAGCAGATAAACAAGGTGACTAACACCTCACCCTAACTTTAATACATATTTGGAAGGCATTTGTTACAGGATTTTAAATGATTTGTAGAATTATGGAGTTAGTTGAAGAAATAGACTCTAGTCTGAGCTTCTAGGAATAACCCCCAGACCAAATTGCAGACAAGAATCGTGAAAGGAGCTTCTGCCCCTGCCTCTATGAAGGGATACACATGAAATTAGAGTGTTGCCACAATGACCAACTGACTCCAGAACCACACTTTGCTAGATTCATCCCAGCCTCTCCACAGTTCCAAATTCAAGTCTCATGGAAATACATCTAATTGGGAGGCTCCATGTCACATCTTGAGTCCTAGTATTGAGGGAATTCTTACTTTCTAGTCCCTGCAGTATAGAAGACACACTAGAAATAAATTTAATTAGATATTGAATGGCCAGTGTCTACCATAATACCTACCTATATTCTCATAATAAAGTTGATGATTCTTCTAACCAGGGATATTGCTTCCTTGATCAGTGGCTGTCAGAGATTAGTAACTACTACTCATTATTAATGGGTTATTTCCTGAGCTGTAACATGACTTCTAAATCAGAATGGGGAGGAAGGAACCCAAAGTTCAAATTTCTTACTCTAACTCAACCAGTTTCATCTTATGCAAATAAGAAGCATGAGAAGGAAATCGATCATTTACCTATGGATCCAGTCCCTAGGTAATAGTATATCAGTTCTGAGAGTTCATGTTTTAGCATAAAAGGGCAGCTACAACCTTCCTCATGTCTAAAAGCTGACAGTCATAAGTCTTAGTTCAGAGACAATGATGAATTTGCTTGAAACATGTAAGAAACAGAAATAAGACTATAGCCCTGCAAGTGTTAATTCATCTCCAAACCATTTCTTTTTCATAAAATTATGGTTTGAGTGTGAGTGCACTTGATTTCACACAAAGCAGAGAGTTGAAATAGTGCAAATGACTGAATCAAAAGCCTGAAGAATTGAGATATATAAAAGAAAGAAACAACTGCAACACACATGTATGAAAAGGCTATAAATTATGCTTCTGGGTCTTGAAGTGAAAATTTGTAAAACCTCTTATGTAAATTTGTATGGATGCTGGGCTAATATTTATACTTTAAGCTGTTGTCCCAATGAGGTTATAGAATAAGGCCAAGACTCTGGTTATCAGTTGGAACCTTTTTTGAATGGTACAAACTTCCCCAAAATCAATTCCCTAGGGAAGAGATGGAATGTTAGACAAGAATATGAAACTCAGAACATATCTTAAAGTGGAGGTCATGCAGTGCTGGTCTATGGGCCAAACTCAGTCAACAAACAAGATCTATTCTGCAAGAACCATGTAGGGGCTCACATGTGATTTTTTTAACTTTTGCCTTCTTCTTTGTAATTTGCTTTATTTTCTTCAGTGACTTAACATTTCTAAATTGACAGATCAAGTTAAACTCCAGTTTCCTATCTTTCCTGGAAGGTCTTGTAACCTTGGCCCCCATTATCCAATGGTAGCAGGGGGATATGAAATATTGTTGTCCCCGTTTGCTGGGACCCTAACAATCCCTATTGCTTCTTTAGGCTGTTCCTTTCACTTAGATTCCCTGACAGGTCCCTAAATGCTTCTGAGTTGCAATTTTTACCTACAAGAGGCAGGAAAAGGAAGTCCCTCATCTCAGTGGACTTGCTCTCAGGGGCATGCCCCTAAGGGCTCCAGGTGAGGTGGGATGCTCACCTGGTGGAAGAGGCATGTCAAGGGCTCTACAGGGGCAAAGCCAATGCACAAAGCCTGCTGCATTTGGTGCTCAGTAAGTGTCTGTGGAAGGAGTGAATACATGACACAAATAGAAAATAAAAATGGAGAAAAATAGACATTGAGTTTGGTTATCAACTTCACTCATTTAAAGATGATTATTGTTTCTTTCAGAATCTGTTCTTATTTGAGGCAAGTTCATATGTTAATTGAATAAACATTTACTGCCTGTAATATATAAAGCACTGTGATAAACGTTGGGAGTACACATTTAAATCAGATATCACTGCCCCATTAAGTTTAATCAAAGCATATCTATAAAAAGGCCCAAATTACCCCTATAAACTTCACAGTAAATAGTAATTAAAAAAAA
>JAQQAC010008880.1:50110206-50243555 GCA_029783875.1 Phataginus tricuspis | reverse complement strand
CAGCCACAACTAAGTATTCTGTAAAATTCATAAAATACTAATGAAACCATTACATAAATATCTCCAGGTCATTGAACAAACTACAAAGTCAGTGACAAGTGCCAAAAATGTAACTAGAATCCTCTGAAGAATGTTTTTTTGTTTTTCTTTCAAATTTAGAAAATATAAATATTTTAATACAATTAAATGGTTTGTCCATTTATTCCATTTTGCTTTTGATCTTTAAAATTGGTTTCTAAATTTAATTTTGTTTTGGAAGTAGGCACGATATTTAGATAATTCAAAGGTCACACCTACAAAAGATACATTTAAAAAAATCACTACTACCTCTGTGTCATTCTCATAAAGAAAGCCATGCCTCCCTCTTTCTTAAGTAAGTGATAACACACAATACACACCATTTTCCACTGAGGTTTTTTGTTTGTTTGTTTGCTTAAGAATATACCCTGGAGATAATTCTGCAGCAATACATAGAAATATTTCTCATTCTCATTTTATTTTACTGCTATTTATAACACTTAATTGCATATATGTAGCATACATAGTTTACTCAACCAGCATTCTGTAGATGGCTAGTCAGGTCATATGAAAACTATGCATTTAAGGAACTGCCAAACTGTTTTCCAAGACAGCTGCAACACTTTACATTCCTACCTGCAATTTTCCATTTTTACATCTCACCAACACTTGCTATTGTCTGTCTTTTTGAGTGTTCCATTCTAGTGGTTATGAATTGGTATCTCACTGTGATTCGATTTGTATTTCCCTGGCAATGTGTTGAGCATCTTTTCATATGCTTAGTGGCTATATATAGTCTCTCTCCCCCTCTTTCGCTCTCTCTCCAAATTATATATATGTTGTATATACATGTTATTAAATATATGTATCATATATATAAATATAATATATCACAAATCATCTTTGCAATATATTTTCCCTTTCTGTGGGTCGTATTTTCAGTCTCTTGATAGTGTCCTTTGAAGCATTTTGTTTTGTTTTGTTTTGGTGAAGTCAGTTATCTATTTTTTCTTTGATTACTGTGATTTTGTTGTCATATCTACAAAACCATTTCCTGATCCAAGGTCACAAATATGTACACCTATGTATTCTTCAAGTTGTTTTATACTTTAGCTCTTACATTCGGATGCTTGATTAATTTTGGGTTAATTTTTGTATATGGTATAAGGTTCCAAATCCACTCTTAGGCATGTTGGTATTCAATTGTGCTTGAATAATTTATTGAAAAATATTATCTTTGCCCATGGAATGTCTTGGCACCTGTGTCAAAGGCCAGTTGACTGTAAATGTATGGGTTTATTTCTGAACTGTCAATTATATTCCATGGTTCTATTTACCTTTTCTTATGCCATGACCACACTGTCTTCATTATTGTGGCTTTTTACTAAGTTTTAAAATTAGAAACTGAGTGCTCCAACTTTATGCTTCCTCAGTATTGTTATGGCCATTGTATTTTATATGAATTTTAGAAATAGCTCATCAGATTCTGCAAAAAAGCAAGGTTGAATTTTCATCAGAATTGTTTTACATTTGTAGATCAATTTTGGCAGTGAGGTCATCTTAACAATATTAAGTCTCCCAATTCATTAACAACATGGTTATCTTTCCATTTATCTAGGTATCTTTATAAATATTTCAGTGAAATTTTATAGTTTACAGTACACAAGTCTTACATTTCTATTGTTAAATTTATTCCTAAGTATTTTATTGTTTTTGATGCTATTAAACTTCAATTGTTTTAATTTTATTTTCAGAGTTTTCATTGCTAGCATATTTAAATAAAATCAATTTTCTATATTTATCTTGTATCCTGCAACTTTATAGAACTTGCTTATAGGTTCAACTCATTTTTTTTTGTTTTTGTTTTTAAACTGGATTTCTTAGAATACTCTATGTACAAGGTTTTGTCATCTCTGAAAATATAGTTTTATACTTTTTGTCTAAACCAGATGACTCTTATTTATTTTTCTCAGATAATTTCTTTGGCTAGAACCTCCAGTAAAGTGTTGAATAAAAGTAGAGACAGCAGATATCCTTGTCTTATTCCTGATTTTGGAACAAAGGTTTCTGTCCTTTGCTATTATGTTACCTGCACGTTTTCCATAGATGGTCTTGATGAATAGTTTAAGAAACCTACTTTCTGTTTCTGGTTTGTTGTATATTTTTTAATTATGGAAGGGTATTGAATTTTGTTACATGCTTTTCCTACAACTACTAATTTAAGCATGTGTTTTATTATGTTTTCTATTGATTGATTATATTGCATTGATTGATTGCTATATGTTGAACCAGCCTTGCATTCCTAGGATAAATCTGACTTAGTTGTGGTGTGTAATCTTTTTTTATTTGTTATATTTGCTTTGTTGTATTTTTGTTGAGGATTTTTGTGACTATATTCATAAAGATATTGGTTTGCAGTTTTCTTTTGATGTCTTTGTCTGGCTTTGGTATCATAGTAATACTGACCTATTTTTTGAAAGGGTTTGTGAAGGTTTGGTTGATTTTTCAAAAGGTGTTTGGTAGAATTCACCAGTGAGACCATCTGGTTCTGTGTCTGGGCCTGTGTTTTCTTTGGGGGAAGTTTTTAAATTACTAATAATATGTCTTTGCTTGTTATAAGTTTATTAAAATTTTATATTTTTCTTTGAGTCAGTTTAGGCAGGTTGTATTTTTCTAGGAATTTGTCCATTTCATCTAACTTATCTAGTTTCTTAAGACGATTGTTCAGAGTATTCTTTTATTATCCTTTGTATTTTTGTAAACTCAATAGTAATGTCCCCTCTTTCTTGATTTATGAGATTTATTAGTGAGTGTTCTAGTTGATTTAGTTAATAAGAATGTCAATCTAGCTAAGTTTTTCAGTTTTTATGATCCTTACAGAAAACCAGCTTTTGGTTGCATTGACTTTTTTTTCAGTTCATAATTCCATTTATTTTCACCTTTTTTTTAAGCCTTCTGTTTTCTTTGGGTTTGAAGTTTTAGTTTCTTTAGGTTACTGATTGGAGATGTTTCTTAATTTTTAATTTTGACATTAACAGGCAAAATTCCATCTAAGCATTATTTATCTGCATACCTTAATTTTCATATGTTGTTTTCATTTTTATTCTTCTCAATGTGTTTTATAATATCTTTTGTGATTTATTTCCTCCTTTACTCATTTGCTATTTAGAAGTGTGTTCATTTCTACATTTTTGTTCATTTCCCAAGTGTTTCTGTTACTGATTTCTAATTCCATTCAGTTGTAGTTGGAGAAAATACTTGTATGGTTTCCATATTTTTAAATTTATTGAAACTTGTTTATAGCATATGGTCTATCTTGTGCAATGTTCCATATGTGCTTGACAGGAGTATGTGCTCTACTATTTATGGTTGAGAGTTCTATAGATCTATTTGGTTTAGTTGGCTTATAGTATTGTTCAAGTCTTCTAATTCCTTGTTCATCATCTGTCTAGCTTTCATTATTGAAGGTAGGGCATTAAACACCCCATTATTATTGAATCATCTATTTGTCAGTGTGTGTGTCATGTTAGTTTTTACTTCATATATTTTGTGACTCTGCCTTTAGGGACATATATATTGAAGATTTAATAACAATTTATCTCACACTCTTCCAAAATACAGAAGAGGAAACAATATTTCCAAGCTCATTTTATGTGGCCTGTGTTAACTATACCATAACCAGATAGACAACACAAGAAAAGAAAATTATAGATAAATATCCCTGATACATATAGATGCAAAAATTCTCAACAAAATATTAACATATCAAATTTAACAATACAGTAAAAGGATAATATGCCATAATCTGTGATATTTATTCCAGGGATGTAAGGATGGTTCAACATTTCCAAATCAACATGATACACTATATTAACAAAATGAAATATAAAAATTGTATGATCAGCTCAGTAGATGCATTAAAAGCATATGACAATTTTTAATGTCAGTTTATGATTAAAAATTCTCAACAAAGTCGGTATAAAGGGAATGTGCCTCAACTTAATGAAAGCAGTATATGGCAAGCCCACAGCTAACATCATACTCAACTGTGAAAAGCTCAAAGATTTTCTTCTAAGAACAGGAACAAGACAAGTATGCCCACACTTCCCACTTTTATTCAACAAAGTATTGGCAGTCTTAGCCACAGCAATTAGGTAAGAAAGAAATAAATCAACATATAGAAACTTGTTGCATTTCTATACACTAACAACAACCTATCAAAGAAATCAAGAAAATAATCCCATTTATAACTTCATCGAAAAGAATAATATACCTAGGAATGAATTTAACCAAGAAGGTGAAAGGCCTGTGCACTAAAAGCATAAGGCATAGATGAGAGAAACACAAAGACACAAATAAATGGAAAAATATTCAATGTTCATGGATGGAAGAACTATTATTGTTAAAATGTCCATAGCAAACTAGAGACTGAGTGCAATCCCTATCATAACTCAATGCCATTTTTCATAGAAAAAGAAACAAAAAAAAAGCAATCCTAAAATCTGTACGGAACCACAAAAAAACCCAAATAGATAAAACAATCTTGAGAAAGAACAACAAAGCTGGAGGCAACAAGCTCTGTGATTTCATACTATCTTACATATCTATAGTCATCAAAAAAGTATGGTACTGACATAAAAACAGATACAAGATTAATGCAATAGAGAGCCTATAAATAAACCCACACACATATGGCTAATTAATTTATGACAAAGGAGGCAAGAATACATAATGTGAAAAGAACAATCTCTTTAATAAATGGTGCTTGAAAAACTGGACAGCCACATGCAAAGAATGAAAGTGGACCACTACTTTACACCATACACAAAAATTAATTCAAAATGGATTTAGACTTAAAACCATAAAAGGGAAAGAAAACATAGGTGGTAAGCTCTGTAACATAATCCCTGGAGGTGTTTTTTTGGATTTGACACCAACTGGAAAGGCAATAAAAGCAAAAAACAAAGAAGTGGAACTACAGCAAATAAAAAAGTCTCTGAATAGCAAAGGAAACCATCAACAAAATGAAAAAGCAACCTACCAAGTAGGAAAAATATTTGCAAATCATGTATTTCATAAGGGGGTGATATCCAAAATATATAAGGAACTCATACAACTCAATAGCAAAACAAACAATCCAATTAAAAAGTAGACAGAGGACCTGAACATTCATTGCTCCAAAGGCAACATATAGATGGCCAACAGGTACATGAAAAGGTGCTGAGCATCACTCATCATCAAGGAAATGCAAATCAAAGCCACAATGAAGTATTACCTCATGGCTGTTAGAATGGCTACCACCAAGAATACAAGAGATAAAACCATTGGCAAGGATGTGGAGAAAAAGGAACACTTGTGCATTATTGGTGGGAATGTAAATTGGTGCAGCCACTATAGAAAACAGTATGGAGGTTCCTCAAAAAATTAAAATAGGACTACCATGTGATCATCTAAATCCACTTCTGGATATTTATCTGAACAAAACCAAAACACCAACTTGAAAAGATATCTGCACTCCCATGTTCGCTGAAGCATTCTTTACAATAGCCAAGATAAAGAAACAGCCTAAGTATCCATGAATAGGCAGATAAAGAAAATATGGTATGTGTACACACACACATACATATATACACACACTTGAATATTATTCAGCCACTGAAAATAAGGAAATCTTGCCATTTGCAACAGCATGGATGAGAAACTTCAGGACATTATGCCAAGTGAAATAAGTCAGAAAAAGAAAAATATCATATAATATCACATGTGGAAAGTTAATCAATCAATCAATCAATTAATTAATTAATTAATACAGGGAAGAGATAAGTGGTTGCCAGAGGTGCAGGTTGGTGGGGATCAGGGGAGTAGGTAGGTGAAATTGGTAAATGGTGCCAAAGGGTACAAACTGCCAGTTATTAAATAAGTCTTGGGGATATACTGTACAATATGATGATTATAGTTAATAATACTACATTACATATTTGAAAATTGTTAAGAGTAAATCTTAAAAGTTATCATCACAAGAAAAAAAGTGTTTGTAACTTTATATAGTGATGGATGTTAACTAGAGTTATCACAATGATTATTTCGCAACTTATATGAATATTGAATCACGTTGTACAACTGAAACCAATGTAATGTTATATAGTGATTATATCATAAGTTTAAAAAAGAAGTAAAGTAATAGAGAATAGGCTTTAAAAATGAGCTTTAGTTTATATTTACAAGAGGAAAAGATAAGCTAAGATAAACCTCTGGTTCAATTGAATCCCAGTTTAAAATGAGTTTGGGCTTAGAAGCAATGACAGCTTGGGAGAATAGGAATTTCTCCCCCAAATTTGCATTTCACTGTGAAATTTCATTTTTCACAACAAGTAAGAATGTTCCAAAAATGTTACCAAGGTGGGCCTTAACAATGCCCAAAAAATTAGGCAACCAACATGTCCCTTTGGACAGTTCAGAGATTTGGGAACCCAAAGAGGCATGTAAGTATTACAGGTGTTATCTCCTTAAATATCTAGTACTGGGCTTATGAGGAAAACTCCAATATAATTAAGTCACTCACAGAAATTATTTTTGAGCCACTGAAATGTTCTAAGACCAGTCTCTAGCTGATGATATCAGACCTTATTTAGGGAAGACACAGAAAGGCTTATAGAGACATACTTACAATTCATTCTAATAAATACTAATATATTAGCAAATGCAGTGTAAAGAAATAACACAAAAACAGTAACTGAGCTGCCAAAAGAAGTTTGACAAAAATATAGACACTATTTGAACTACATCCTAACAAATGAGTCCAACTTGAAAAGGAATGTGGTAGATCTGTGTATATTGATCAGCAACATTTTCCAAGACATATTGAAAAGCATGAAAATAAAGTTACAAGATAAAATGTATATTATGATGCTACTCACATAAAAAAATACTTTGTGTATATGCATATTTATGTCAATACACGAAAACAGGATCTAAAAAATAGAGTAGATAGAAGTTACCTCTAGAAAGAGGAGGCAGGTATAAGAACAATAAAGTGAGACTTATTTGTACTCTGTATATTTGCATGCAAGTTGAATTTTTTTCAGTATGACTTTGTATGGTTCTGGCCACACAGTTTCAGAAATCTAGGGCTTGTCATTTACACTGAAGTCTAATGAAGAGCTTGCCCACAAGGGCTGTGACATTATTTCACATAAACTACAACACAAATGGAGTCCCTGGAGTTATCAAATATAGCCATGATTACTGGTGTTGGTGTAATTCTATTTTTAAATTTCAGTGGCCTTTGAAAAGAAGGTTCATCAGCTAGTGAGAGTACAGAAGTGAACAGACAATGAAAATAGCAGGTCCAAAACAGATGAAACAGAACTTGAAATGTTTTTGAACATGCACATTATGTACATGCTGGCAAACACAGGAAAATAATCTAGAATTCTAGATCTGGCTCAGATTATGAAGGAGTTTTAACTTTATTTTCTTTGGGATATTTAATCAGGAGAGTGACATGATCAGATTTGACTTTTAGGAAGATAAATGACAACAATGTGGAGGATCAGTTGGGAAAAGAAGAGCAGCTGTGGCAGAAAGACTAGTTAGAAGGCTTTTGCAGTAGTTGAAAGAAGGAAATAGGCACTAATACAAATGCCAGGGATAAGACAGATTTAATCAAAATTTAATGGTCAATGTACATAAGAAGCGAGAGGGATGTCAAGAATGAGTCTGAGATCCCAAATCAAGGGGGTAGTTTAATCACCATAATATTGCACATGTAATTATAGGTTAATGATACCAAAATAAATTGTAAATTAAAAAAAAAAAGATTTGAAGCAAGATGTCTGGGAGAGCAAGGTATCATGCTGACTTGCATGCTAAACCACTGATTCCTGACCTAAATCTTAACCTGGGTCAGAAATGGTCCCAGAACCTCAGGTGGGGTTAAGTCTGCCAATGGGCACTCACTAATTGGTCCCATGTTAGATGTACTGAGTCACACAGGTCATTGCATTGTGTTATGAGCCAGCTTACATTTTTCCATATTATTCCTAAGGATATCATAACTTGCGCAAATTCCTTGCTGAAGTATGTTTTTAGCATCCCCTTAATTTGCTAGTCATTTTTTTTTTCTTAAAAAGAAAGCACAGAGTCCAAGAAGGGACTAGTGGTTAACAAAGGAGAGGGGTGGGGGAAGGCAGGTGGGGAAGAAAGGAGAAGGGGATTGAGGGGTATTATGATTAGTACACATGGTGGGGGGGATCATGGGGAAGACAGTGACTGCAATGGGGTATGGGGGTGACTCGATAATAAGGGTGAATGTAATAACCACATTGTTTTTCTTGTGAAACCTTTATAAGTGTGTATATCAATGATACCTTAATAAAAAATAAAATAAATAAAAATAAATAAATAAAAAAGCACATTTCACTAGGCTGAACTCATTCTCTGTAAACTAAAACTGCCTCTTCTAATTCTTTCTTTCCACTCAAATCCATTTCAAACATCCATTTGAAATGCTTTTACTAGACATTTACATTAGGACTATCATTTTCCAAATCTAGTTTCTTTCTCTCTCTCTCTCTTGTTTTTTAAATCACAATGGCATTTGCTTACCTTTCATCTCCTGGAACATCTCTTATTTATGGTTTCAAACACCAGCAAGTGTTATCTCCAGGTTTTCTGAGGATTATTGGACATAAGTCACCTGCATCATGAACTTACTTAAGATGCAAAAGCAAGATCCCCGGGGTTCTTAGCATTCAACATTCATTCCCTGAGACAGATATAAATTTAACATCTTTGAGACAGAGCATTAGAAGTCCAGTTTGTCTGGAACTCAATAACTTAGCTGTAGAGCAGTACATGCTGGGATAAGGGAGGTAGGAAAGGGTCAAATCATGTAAAGCAAATTAGCACACACTTGAAAAACCTGGCATATCCAGGAGCCATCATACCATTATATGATTTTAGTTTTCTCTAAAGATGAGTGTTAAGGACTGAATGTTTGTGTTTCCTCCAAATTCATATGTTGAAATTGTACCTCCAGTGTGATTGTATTAGGAGATAGGGACTTAGAGAAGTAAGACAGAGCCCTTATAATGGGATCAGTGCCCTTATAAGGGATATGAAAGAGCTCGCTGCTTCTCTGTTCTCCTCAATGTGAGGATACTGTGAAAACACAACAATGTACAAGCTAGGAAACAGGTCCTCACCAGACCCTGGATCTGATGGTATGTTGATCTTGGACGTCTAGCTTTTGGAACAGTGAGAAATATTGTTTAAATCACTCAATCCATGACATTACAGCAGCCTGAGCAGAGAATCAACCTTCTGTTTTATAACTCTCATGCTGTTTAGCTCACCATGTGTTTACCTAGCATCAGATAACAATAAATATTTATTGCATTATTTATTGCATTCTTTACTAAGTACCATGCACTGTTAAGTATTTTGCATACATAATTTCATTTATCTCTCACAGTATGCCTAGCAGGCAGTATACTGGCATTTAGCTAAAAAAACAAACTCCATTTTAACTGGGTTAAATGAAGAATTTTTACTACAGGATATTATGTAGCTTACAGAATCATAGAGAAGGCAAAAGAAATATTCTGGTTGAGTCCCAAATAACCACACCACACAATCAGTGCTGCCTCCTCTTAAGATCAGAAAACCATTGGCTCCAAAATGAACACTGGTTAGGAAGCCACAATAATCAGGCGACTGCCACAATCAGAGAACTGCCATAAATAAGAAGCTGCTATAGCTGCCAACCTAGGAATCATCCCTTGCTAGCAGGCTACAATCTTCACTAGAAAAATGGATGTCCCATGCCTGCCTCTTGGCACCTACAAAGCAAATGACCGGATGTGGTGAACGCAACTTACTGCTGCCACAGAACAAATTTAATGCCCCCCCCAACCTCCTTGTCAGCAGGAAAAGCATAAGCTGCAGAAGCTCCTTAGCTGCGTCACTTCAGTCTTTCAAATCCAAGAAATGAAATTTCTTCCTGTATCTTACTGGTCAATTCAAACTCAGAGTCCTAGGGTGGTGCTCAAGATGGCAGCATGAGTAGGGAAGCAGAAATCTCCCAAAACCATATATATTTTTGAAAATACAGGAAATACAACTATTTCTAAAAGAGAGACAGAAGATACAGTACAAAAGAAAGGCTATATCTACATCTACGAGAACTCAACATCTCATGAAAAGGGTAAGATACAAAGTTGTGACCCAATGGGACTCAAACACTCCCTCCACCCCAGCTCACTGGTGGGAGGAAAAGAATCAGAGTGGGGAGGGAGTGGAAGCACAGGACTGCTAAATAACCAGCCCTAGTAATCTGCACCAGGAGCACAGACTTACATTGCATGGTATACTGGATATCAGAGAAATGGGAAAGTAAAATCCAAGACGGAGACTGTAAGCAAGTCCCCACAGCCAGCTCCCCTGGGACAAAAGAAAAGCAGGTGCTTTAAAAGTCTAAAAGGGACAAGGGTTTAACAGGTGGACAAAATTGTCCTGGCACACTTAGCCCAGCAGGCTGGGAATCTTAAGGAACGTCAGGCGCCCTAAGCCCCTGGGTGGCAACACAGCTATGAAGTCTCTCACAGAGATAAGGAGTGCCTGCCATTCATTCCCCCTCACTGGTGCTGCAAGCAAACTGGCTGAATCCCCACTGCTGCGGAGCAGCCTTGCCCACAGAAACCACAGAGTCTTCTCCCAGTGCGTAGCTAACCAGGACAGACCCAGAGGCTGCGGCCAGCAAGCAGCTGCCAAGCAGAGGAAAGGGAGCTGGCACATGGTCCAGAAGGCACAAAGGGCGCTGTTGTCACAGGAGAACATACCTGGCACATCTGCAACACCTGCAGTGGCCTAGGATATCACGAGAGCTGCCCTGCCCACAGCAGCTCAGGAGATTAACCCAGAGACTGCTCCCTGTGTATGGGTAACTGGCACAGGCAGTGGAGAAGGGCAAGGCGACCAGCAAGCAGGAAGAGACTTTATTCTCCCAGCTGACACATGCGCCACCTGCCGGTGATCACTTCTACCAGGTCCAGTCAAAAATCACTCAAACAACGCCAGAAACGGGGCCTGGTGAGATAGATATAACCAGTCTTCCTGAAAAAGAATTCGAAATAAAAGTCATAACCATGCTGATGGACCTGCAGAGAAATATGCAAGAGCTAAGGGATGAAGTCTAGAGGGAGATAACAGAAATGAAACAATCAATAGAAGGACTTAAAAGCAGACAGGATGAGGTGCAAGAGACTATTAATGGAATAGAAATCAGAGAACAGGAATACAGAGAAGCTGAGGTGGAGAGAGATAAAAAGGATCTCTAGGAATGAAAGAATATTAAGAGAACTGTGTTACCAATACAAACGGAACAATATTCGCGTAATAGGGGTACCAGAAGAAGAAGAGAGAAAAAAAGGGATAGGAAGTGTCTTTGAAGAAATAATTGCTGAAAATTTCCCCAAGCTGGGGAAGGAAATAGTCTCTCAGGCCATGGAAGCCCACAGATCTCCCAACACAACAGAACCAAGGAGAACAACACAACACCAATATACATAATAATTAAAATGGCAAAGATCAAAGACAAGGACAGGGTATTAAAGGCAGCCAGAGAGAGAAAAAAGATCACCTACAAAGGAAAACCCATCAGGCTATCATCAGACTTCTCAACAGAAACCTTACAGGCCAGAAGGGAGTAGCATGATGTATTTAATGCAATGAAGCAGAAGGGCCTTGAACCAAGATTACTGTATCCAGCAAGTTTATCATTTACATTTGAAGGAGGGATTAAACAATTTCCAGATAAGCAAAAGTTGCAGGAATTTGCCTCCCACAAACCACCTCTACGGGGTATTTTAAAGGGACTGCTCCAGATGGAAGTACTCCTAAGGCTAAATAGCTGTCACCAGAGAAAACAAAAGTACAACAAAGAAAGCAGACCCCCCAAATACTAACTAAAGGCAAAAAATAAAATCAGCTTTCACAAAAGCAGTCAAAGGAAACACAGAAGAATATAGAATAAAGCACCTAACATATAAAGAGTGGAGAAGGAAGAATAAGAAGGGAGAGAAATAAAGAATCATTAGACTGTGTTTATGAGTTAAAGTTAGATAGTAAAGAATCTACCCTTGTACCTCTGGAAACCACGAATCTAAAGTGTGTAATGGCAATAAGTACATATCTATTGATAATCATCCTAAATGTAAATGGACCGAATACACCAATCAAAAGACACAGAATGGATAAAAAAGCAAGACCATCTATATGCAACTTACGAGAGACTCACCTCAAACCCAAAGACATATGCAGACTAAAAGTGAAGGGATGGAAAAAGATATTCCATGCAAACAATAGGGAGAAAAAAGCAGGTGTTGCAGTACTTGTGTAAGACAAAACAGACTTCAAAACAAAAAACGTAACAAGAGAAAGAAGGACATTACATAATGATAAAGAGGTCAGTCCAACAAGAGGATATAACCATTATAAATATCTATGCACCCAACATGGGAGCACCGACATATGTGAAACAAATACTAACAGAATTAAAGGAAGAAATAGAATGCAATGCATTCATTTTAGGAGACTTCAACACACCACTCACTCCAAAGGACAGATCAACCAGAAAGAAAATAAGTAAGGACAAAGAGGCACTGAACAACACACTAGAACAGATGGACCTAACAGACATCTACAGAACAGTTTACCCAAAAGCAGCAGAATACAATTTTTCTCAAGAGCACATGGAACATTTTCCAGAATAGACCACATACTAGACCACAAAAAGAGCCTCAGCAAATTAAAAAAGATTGAATTCCACCAACCAACTTCTCAGATCACAAAGGTATAAAACTAGAAATAAACTGTAGAAAGGAAACAAAAAGGCTCACAAACACATGGAGGCCTAACAACATGCTCCTAAATAACCAATGGATCAGTGACCAAATTAAAACAGAGATCAAGCAATATATGGAGACAAATGACAACAACAGCACAAGACCTCAACTTCTGTGGGGCACAGCAAAGGCAGTTCTGAGAGGAAAGTATATTTCAATACAGGCCTATTTAAAGAAGAAAGAACAATCCCAAACAACAGTCTAAAGTAACAGTCATTGAAACTGGAAAAAGAAGAACAAATGAGGCCAAAAGTCAGCAAAAGAAGGGACATCATAAAGATCAGAGAAGAAATAAATAAAGTTGAGAAGAATAAAACAATAGAAAAAATCAATGAAACCAAGAGCTGGTTATTTGAGAAAATAAACAAAATAGATAAACCCCAACCACACTTATTAAGAGAAAAAGAGAATCTATACACATAAACAGAATCAGAATTGAGAAAGGAAAAATCATGATGTACACCACAGAAATGCAAGGAATTATTAGAGAATACTATGAAAATTTATATGCTAACAAGCTGGATAACCTAGAAGAAATGGACAACTTTCTAGAAAAATACAACCTTCCAATACTGACCAAGGAAGAAACAGAAAATCTAAACAGACCAATTATCAGCAATGAAACTGAATCGGTAATCAAAAAACTACCCAAGAACAAAACCCCCAGGCCAAATGGATTCATTGCTGAATTTTATCTGACATATAGAGAAGACATAATACCCATTCTTCTTAGCATTTTCCAAAAAATGGAAGAGGAAGGAATACTTCCAAACTCATTCTATGAAGCCAGCATCACTTTAATAACAAAACAAGGAAAAGACTCCACAAAAAAAAGAAAATTACGGACCAATATGCCTGATGAACATAGATGCAAAAATACTCAACAAAATATTAGCAAACCAAATTCAAAAATACATCAAGAGACTCATACAACATGATCAAGTGGGATTCATCTCAGGGATGCAAGGATGGTGCAACATTAAAAAATCCATCAACATCATCCACCACATCAACAAAAAGAAGTACAAAAACCACACGATCATCTCCATAGATGCAGAAAAAGCATTTGACAAAAATTCAGCATCCATTCATGATTAAAACTCTCAACAAAATGGGTATAGAGGGCAAGTACCTGAACATAATAAAGGCCATATATGACAAACCCACAGTCAACATCATACTTAACAGCGAAAAGCTGAAAGTTTTTCCTTTAAGATCGGGAACAAGACAGGGATGCCCACTCTCCCCACTTCTATTCAACATAGTACTGGAGATATTCTTCAACAAACTGGAACAAATATTTCTAAAGTTCATATGGAACCACAAAAGACCCCGAACAGCCAAAGATATCCTGACAAGGAAGAATAAAGCAGGGGGGGATCTTGCTTCCCAACTTCAAGCTCTACAAAAAAGCCACAGTAAACAAGACAATTTGATACTGGCACAAGAACAGACCCACAGACCAGTGGATCAGAATAGAGAGTCCAGATATTAACCCAAACATATATGGTCAATTAATATACGATAATTGGATATACAATGGGGAAATGACAGCCTCTTCAACAGCTGGTGTTGGCAAAACTGGACAGCTACATGTAAGAGAATGAAACTGGATCATTGTCTAACCTCATACACAAAAGTGACCTCGAAACGGATCAAAGACCTGAATGTAAGTCATGAAACGATAAAACTCTTAGAAAGAAACAGGTAAAAATCTCTTGGACATAAACATGAGCGACTTCTTCTTGAACATATCTCCCTGGGCAAGGGAAACAAAAGCAAAAATGAATAAGTGGGTCTATATCAAGCTGAAAAGCTTCTGTATGGCAAAGGACACCATCAATAGAACAAAAAGACATCCTACAGTATGGGAGAATATATTCATAAATGACATATCCGATAAAGGGTTGACATCAAAATACATAAAGAGCTCATGCACCTCAACAAACAAAAAGCAAATAAGCCAATTAAAAAACTGGCAGAGGAGATGAACAGACACTTCTGCAAAGAAGAAATTCAGATGGCCAACAGGCACATGAAAAGATGCTCCACATCGCTAATCATCAGAGAAATGCAAATTAAAACCACAATGAGATATCACCTCACACCGGTTAGGATGTCCAACATCCAAAAAACAAACAACAACAAATGTTGGCGATGATGTGGAGAAAGGGGAACCCTCCTACAGTGCTGGTGGGAATGTAAAACAGTTCAACTATTGTGGAAAGCAGTATAGAGGTTCCTCAAAAAACACAAAATAGATATACCATTTGACCCAGGAATCCCACTCCTAGGAATTTACCCTAAGAATGCAACAGCACAGTTTGAAAAAGACATATGCACCCCTATGTTTTTCGCAGCACTATTTACAATAGCCAAGAAATGGAAACAACCTAAGTGTCCATCAGTAGATGAACGGATAAAGAAGATGTGGTACATATACACAATGGAATATTATTCAGCCATAAGAAGAAAACAAATCCTACCATTTGCAACAACATGGATGGAGGTAGAGGGTATTATGCTCAGTGAAATAAGCCAAGCAGAGAAAGATAAGAATCAAATGATTTCACTCATCTGTGGAGTATAAAAACAAAGCAAAAACTGAAGGAACAAAACAGCAGCAGACTCACAGAAACCAAGAATGGACTAACAGTTAACAAAGGGAAAAGGACTGGGGAGGGTGCGTGGCAAGACAGGGATAAGAGGGAAAAGGGGGCATATGATTAGCACACATAATGTAGGGGTTGGGGGCACGGGGAAGGCTGTACAAAACAGAGAAGACAAGTAGTGATTCTATAGCATCTTACTATGTTGATGGACAACGACTGTAATGGGGTATGTGGTGAGGACTTGATAATGGGTGGAGTCTAGTAACCATAATGTTTCTCATGTAATTGTATATTAATGATACAAAAAAAAACCAACTCGGAGGCCTTGTGGCAAGTGAGAGTGGATGATTTAGTTTTTAAATTGGCTTTATTAATGTGTATTTTATAGAAAATAAAATTATCCCATTATAAGTGTAGGGTTCAAAGAGTTTTGAGAAACCATACAGTTATGTAACTACCACAATCAAGATACAGAACGTTCCCACCACCCCCAAAACATACAGTGTGGTCCCATTCCAATTATTCTGCCGCCACAGGACTTAGGCAACCATGGACCTATTTTCTATCATAGTTTTGCCTTTTTCACAATTTCATATAAATGGAATCATACATTCTGCTGCCATTTGTGTATGGCTTTTTGGTTCACATGGTGCTGCATATATCAAGAATGGCTTCTTTCTTTTTATTGCTGAGTAATATATTCTGTGGTATGGATGTAACACCATTTGTTTATCCATAAATGTAAATGGACAATTAGGCTGTTTCCACTTGGAGGCTACTGTGAATACAGTGTTATGAATATTTACTCACAAGTCTAATTGTGGATATATGTTTTCATTTTTCATGACCAAATTCCTAGAAAAAGAATTATTTAGCAATGTGGTATATGTATGTTAAAATATTTAATTTTATGAGAAAACATCAAGCCATTTTCCAAAGTGGTCATATCTTTTAGTGTTCCCATTTGTTTTGTATGAGAGTTGCAGATATTTTACATCCTTACCAACACTTGCTATTATAATTCTCTTCCTATTTACGTTAGTGGGTGTGTTGTGAGAAAAATCAGCATTGTCCTAATGACTACAGAAAAGGAATAATTTTCATAGTATTTTTCTTGTCATTCACATCTCTTCCTGTGAAGTATCTGTTCAAATGTCATGTTCATTTTTAAGTCCTGCTATTTGTCTTATGATTAGACTCAACAGTTGATTATATCTTCTGGATAAGTCTTATGTTACAGAAATGATTGACAAATATTTTCCTCCAGTCTGTGGCTTGTCTTTTCATTTTCTTTCAAAGAGCAAAAATTTTGATGATGTCTGACTTAACTTTTTTTTTTTCTCTCTTTTCTGGTTTATGGCTTTTTCCTGAGTCGTAGCTGAAAGATCTTAGCCTAACCCAAGGTCACAAAGGATTTTATCTGTTTTGACCTGGAAGGTTTATAGTTTCAGCATCTGTTTAAGTCTACAATCCATCTTGAGTTCATTATTGTAGTGGTGTGAGGAAAGGATTGAGGTTAATTTTCTAATTATGTCTGCCCAATTGTTTCAAGCCATTGGTTGAAAAGATTATCCTTTTCCCATTGAGTTGCCTTTGTACTTCTGCTCAGAGTCAATTATATATATGAATGGTTCTATTTTTAGACTTAATTTTGTCCCATATATCTATGTTGGTGGTTCTGAAAGTGTGGTCTGGGTCTCGGAGATCTTTCAGGGATTCCTGAAGTCAAAATTATTTTTGTAATAATGCGAGGCCATTTCTCTTTTCACTTTCATTCTCTCATACATTTTCAATGGAGTTTTCTACAGGCTACATTATATGAGACATTGCAACAAACTGAATGCAGAATCAGAAATGACAATCTAGCTGTCTTTTAATAAGCCAGACATTAAAAATATTTTCAAAAATGAAAAATAATGCCATTCTAATTTTTAGGGGCTTGGGAATGTAGTTATTTTTTTTATCAAAAACATTGTCCAGTAATGAAATTATTATAATTATTTAAAAATATTTAAAATAAGTCACTCCAATACATATTTTATGTTAAACATAACTAAAATATATGGTAGATGGCAACAGAAAAAAATCCATATAACTCATAAGCAAAAATTACCTTAGCAACCTCAGTAATTTTGTGTAAAGGGGTTCTGATACCAAAACTTTTGAGAACCACTAATCTAGATATTTATCCCTGTGTCAATAGCATCCTATATTGATTACTCTAGTTTCAAAGTAGGACTTGAAATCAGATTGTGTCAGTCTTCCAAATATGTTCTTCTTTTACAATTTTTGTATATTAGGTTGTTTTATTGCTCCTGTAACAAGTGACTTATAAAACACCACAAATTTATGATTTTATAGGTCTACAGACCTTAGCCTGACATAGGTCTCACTGTGCTAAAATCTAGGTACCCGCATGGCTGTATTTTCTTATAGAATTTCTAAGGAAGGTATTCCTGCTGGCAGTTTGTTGGAAGAATTCAATTCCTGTGATTGTAGAACCCTATTCTCCTTGCTGGCTTTCAGTTGAGAGCTAGCTAAGAATATTCAAACAAAGAAAACCCTAGCCTTAGATTACTTTACTGGTGATTTCTACTAAACATTTAAGGAAGAAATAATACTAGTCCTATACAAACTCTTACAAAAAAATAGAAGAGAAAATACATCATAAAGAATTTTGTAATCCAGTATATATCCCAATATATGGACATTATCCTGATACCAAAATCAGACAGAAATGTGACAAGAAAACCAATTTCCTGGGTGAACATAGATGCAAAAATCCTCAACAAAATATTAGCAGACTGAACTTAGTAACTCACAACACACAGTGTACATGACCATGTTGGGATAACACCAGTAATGCAAAATTGGCTTATATCAATCAATATAAACCACAATAATAACTAACTAAAAAAGGAAAACTATATGAGCATCTCTGCAGATGTAGAAAAAGCATTTTACAAATTCAACACTTATTCATAATAAACCACTCAGAAAACTAAGAATGGGAGATAATTTTCTCGATATGTAATAAAAATTATGAAAAACCTATTTCTAAAATCCTATTAATAATGAAATGCTGAATGATTTCCCCCTAAAATTCTAAGACTGGGAACAAGACAAGGTTGTCTACTCTCTTCAGTTCTGTGCTTGAGGTATAGTCAGATCAATAAGTCAAGAAAAATAAATCAACAGGATAGACATTGGTGAGAAAGAAATAAAACTAACTTTAATAGAAGATAAAATGATCAACCAAAAATAAAATCTAATAAATTTATAAAATAAGCTATTAGAATAAGTGGGTATAGTAAGCTTAAAAGTTGTAAAGCAAATATAAAAATATCAATAGTATTTTTATAAACACACTGGCAATAAACAATGTATTAAAAATAGCATTTACATTGGCATCTGAGAATATTAAATACTTAGGGAAAATTTAACAAAATAAGTGTAAAACCTGTATGTTCTTTATACTGAAAAAAATTAAAAATTGCTAAGAAAAAAATGAGGATCTTTAAAAAGAAAAGGACACCTAAATACCAGGTTAATGGGTCAGAAGACCCAACATTACTGTTAGTAGTCTCCAGCTGCTATAATGAAATACCATAGATGGGGCACCTTGTTTTGGACTCTGGCAAGTCCAAGGTCAAGGCACAGGCAGATCTGGCTCTTGCTGAGGGCCCTCTTTCTGACTTGCAGATGGCCACCAACTTGCTATGTGTTCAGAAGGTGGGCACAAGTAGAGAGACAGAGGTCTTGTGTCTCCTCCTCTTTTCACAAGGGTGTATGTTCCATCATGAGGGCTTACTCTCGTGACCCAGTCTAATCCTTGAGCAAAGTTGCAAGATTCATACTAGCTGTTTTAAGATCCTTTTCCGTAAAATTCCATCATCTCTATCACTTCCTTATCTTTTTCTATTAATTTTTCTCTTGGGTAATGTTTCCTACCTCCCTGCATGCCAGGAAATATTTTCATTGATGCCAAACATTGTGAATTTAAAGATAATGAGTGCTGGATTTTAAAATGTTCTTTTAAAAATGTCCAATGTTCTGGCCTGCAATAAAGTGGCTTTCAGGTCAGGTTGATCCTTTTGTGGTTTTAAGCTTCTCCTTTTTTCCTGGCATACAGAGTAGTCTTCCTTCTGGGATAATCTATCTCCACTACCAAAGCATGACCTTCCTGGGGAATCTACCCAGTGGCTCATGTGTAGTATTGAAGGGCTGGAAGGAGTGAGATGTATTCCTAGCCTCATGTGCTCCTTACCTTCCAGTGTTTTCTTTTTTCTGCAGCCTCATTAAATTTTACTTTATGTTAAACAAATCAATACTCAAAGATTAAACATGATCCCTCTGCAAAACTGTGGAGCTCTCTCTTTACATCTTTCTCCTTTCTAACCTTTGGTCTTGAAAATTATAGCAGCTATACAGCTTGGCTTCCCTGGGCCCTACTCTCTATCTTTTCAATTCAGCAAGGCTATCAGGCTTTCTCTGGGTTCCCTTTCCTGTGCTGTGACCTAGGAAGTGTTCTTTGGCAGTGAGCTAGGGAAACTGTGGGGCTCACTTCATTTATTTCCCTTCTCTTAGGGATCTTAGTCCTGAAATGTCTGTTCAGTTTTTGAGAACATTTATTTTTGTAAATTTTCTCCACCTTTCTAGTTGCTTATGGTGTGAATCATATAGCCAAATATGTATTTCCCAGGTATAATTAGTCTTCATCCACAGTGCCTGAAAACACTGCAGTCTTAAAGGTTAAATGGGTGTTTTGTTATGTTAATGAGAAACTTTTGGACCCCCCCACCCAAGGGCAGGGACTGGCAGCTGAATCAGCCAAAGGCCAATAATTTAGTCAATCATGACTTTGCAGTGAAGCCCTCACAAAAACCCCTGGGAAGACCTTATTGCTTTCTCTGCTCTGCTCTACTCTGTTGGGTCCTGCTTCTTGGTTAGAGTGAGCTTCTATGCTTGGGGAACCAGAACACCTCCACATGCCACCAAGCCAGGCCCGAAGCTCCACAAGGATAGAAGCTCCTTTATTTGGGAACTTGCCCTACATATCTCTTCATCTGGATGTTAACTTGTATCCTTTATGACATCCTTCAGTAAACTGGTAAGCATAAGTGTTTTCCTGAGTTCTGTGAGCAGCTCTAGAAAATTAATGGAACGTAAGGAGGGAGGTGGTGGGATCCTCCAATCTGTAGCTGGTAGGTCTGAGCACAGGGAACTGCTTGGGGCTTGCAAGTAGAGGTTGGAGCAGGGGGTGGAGGGCAGTCTTGTAGGATGGAGCCCTTAACGTGGGAATCTGGTGCTCTCTCTGGGCGGATAGCATCAGAACAGAGTTGAGTTGTTCAACAACCTACTGGTGTTTGAATGGAGTTATACTATTACTGCTGTGTATAATATCGTTATTGTTATACATGTATATAAGAAAAAAAATACACCGTTGTATTTGGTGTTGGATGAGTGGAAATAACATGACAAAAGAACAATCTCTGTAAAAGTTAATCCTTCATGGGAAGAAGCAAACAAACTCAGAAATACAGCTTTTAGTTTTCCACACTACAGAAAAGGAGGTGGACTAGAAAGAGGGTAGAATGATTTTTGAGTGCCCATCTACCACATTCATCCATATTATCCCCAAGCTGCAAAGAATATTTGGGAATAACTCCGGAGAGTAAGTAGCAGAATTAGAAGTAGAAACACAATCTGATTTCAGAGCCTATGTCCTCAGTCATTCCTTTACTTCCTCCTTAATTCTAATTATTCATACCCATCTTTGCCTGACCCTGATTCTCTTCTGTTTTGGATGTGCTCTTTGTATAAGTAAACGCAGTCAGACAGAGTAGAAAGGAGGCCCTGGAACACTAGAAAACTCATAAAAAGAGTAACCACACTTACAGATAAATAAGAGAAAAAAATTAAATTTGTGGTTCTTTATCTTCAGGTCAGCCTGACACTCAGGAGAATTAAATTCCTCAATAATGCTCAAGATATAGATCCTGTGGAAGAAGCCCCCAGCATCCCATCCTCCTCTTATTGAACACTTTCTCCCCAGTCTCCTTTCATTTGTAATGTTTCTTGACTTAAAATACCCAAATAGCAGTGTGGATATTTTTAATATTAGAACTAATGGGAAATCAGGAACAAAAATTCATGCAATTCAATGAAAGTCTACCCTAGAAAGGTTTTTACATAGCTGGTGTATAAAAGTAGCATTCTGTTGCCATTATAGTTTACTCTTTCTGTCAACCAACAAGTATGCTCAATCTCTGGAATCATGGCTTTATAAATCATGTACGGCAACACAGGTTCTATTTATAAATAACTCTTAAAGGCCATATTGTGTTCCCAGTTCACATGCCAAACTCCCACTGAGATCTAGTCATGTGCAGATCAAGGTCATATCATGGATAATATTCTCACTTTCATCTCCACGTGAGAAACTAGGGTGAAGGCTTAAGTCCTTTACATCAGTAAAGTTCAAGCTCCAGCGTAATTGAAAGGCATCCAAGGCCAAACACAAAGGCCGATTTTTAACAGAATTGTTGCCATGGCTTGGTCACCTCACAGATGTGCATGCATATCAAAGCAACAGGCAGGCACAAACTGCTTGAGATGCTCGGATGAGAAATAACCAAAGGAATTCAGTTACTCAGAATCTAGGAGAATTACTGCCTTGGAGCTGTCAAACAATAGGCTGTTGATCATCCAGAATCAATAGCTATGCTCCTGCCTCCCCTCTCACTTACCCACTCAGCTTTAAGCTGAGATGCTGCAGACAAAACAATATTGTTTAAGAAAAGTGAGAGCCCATGAAATTACTAGTCTTACACCTGCTCCCTGCAAAGGTAATTCTCTACAATGGTTCTTATCTTTCAGTGACTTGAGTAATTACATGATTTAGGAACTTTATCCTAATTTGTCCCTTGTTTGTATCAAGCAGTATATTATTTTCTTTTCAAGCTACAGGGTTCATAATTTCCAGGCCACTGTTGTTATGAACATGAAATATATTCTTTATTACTTCTACCAGCACTTGATGCATTGCATTTAGCAAGTATACAAACAAGTCAAGTGGAGGAGATCCTGTAATAATGTGGACATTTCTGTGCATTACTCACTCAGGTGAAAAGGTGAAGTCAAGTGTACGGCGGCTGGGAATTTATGAAAAGATTCAACCTCCTCCACTTGAAGAAATATCACATCACCATATTCTCCTGTCTTTCAGAGCCAGTATTAGAGGTGATGGCCCATTTCAAGTCATAACAACAACAAAATGGTTGCTCTGATTTTAAACAGGTTGGATAAAGATTAGAAGTCAATGCTGCACTGTCCTCATTTTTTCTTTTTATTTCAACAGATTTTTTTTCCTGCTTCTGCTATTTAATGCAGGCTTTATGCCAAAACCATCTTAGAAAGTCTGTTATGCCAGATGTCACCCTTTTGCCCTTTTGCTCTTATCTGAAGATTTTCTTTTAACAACAGCTGAAGCCCAAGTCACGAGCATGCATTTTCTACAGTAAAAGAGGTATTATGAATAACATCTTTTGTATCTTCAATAACACCCTTAAAGAGCACAGCACTTTACTCATACACCATGCTCTACAAGTGGATTATTCATGGTTCCTTTAGATTTAAAAGGAGAACTTTAAGGTATTAGCAGTTTGAGATCAGTGTCATCACCCATAGAAGAAGCGATGGGTAAGGTTTAACATACTGATTGGTTTGTTTTGCCTTTAAATTTATCATTTCTAGGAAAGAAGAAAAAAAAAAGACACTGCTCTTCCAGTTAAGTGCTTTACATCTACTCTCTTGCCAACACAGACCTGTAGACAGTGAAACTCCTGTCTCCCCACCAACAGGGGGAGCCAGACCTAACGGGACAGACCTACCCAACAACGTGCTTCATTCGAACAATGCACCGGGTGGGTTAGTTGCCACAGTGAGAAGTGGGCCCTGGATTAGTGGTTAATGAAGGCAGGAGGAATTCGTGGATAAATTGTTAAGCCAACTTTGACTTTCCATACTTTCGCGTACTTTGTCAACTTCCAGAAGCTCTGAAGTTTCTGTCTGGAAGTGGATCAACAATCTAAGATCTGACTTTAATAGAAAATATGCCAATCTATTAGACTGCAGGACATTAGATTTTCTGGATTTTAGAAAACAGAAAATGTCTAAGAGAAATGGAGGCAAAAGAATTCATCTCAGGGAGAATTTATTCTAAGTATTCAATTCTGAGTTGCACATCAATTTCTACCCATCTCCAAATTTACTTAATACTACAGAAGCCTAAGCTATAATATCTCTATGGCAGTCAGTATATAAGGTCATAAATGTTGCTGTTTTTACGACAAACAGATCTTAGAGATCATTTAGTATTAAACTGAAGAAGTAAAAACAGATATGAAATGAGCTGGCTTATGTTTTTTAAAATTACTGAACAGAAGCCATTAACTAATAATACCTCTAGCTACTGGGACAACAAAGCCATACTAGCAAGAACTCAATGAAAAGAAAAGTCTTATTTCATTTGTGAGGAACAGGAACTCCTGAGAGAGGAAGTGGTCTGTTCAAGTTCAGAGATGGAATCTTTCTCCTCCTTTTCCACTCCACACTACAGATTTTGTGAGGCACTTATGAACAGTTGGTAGAGCTGCCTTGGGTCACTCTTCAGAGGGATTCTGAGGCCACATCAAGACAGTGAAAAAGGATGCCATGATTGACAGACCACATCTACCATAGGCTCCAGGGAGGGTCGAGATGGCGTGTGTGCCATGTGAAGACTATCCTCAGGGTAGCTGGCAAAGTTCAATCCATCAAATTGCCACACATCATCCGTCAACTTGTGAGTAAGGAACAGAAGTAGGTTACTGTTTACCTTCCATCAGGATGTCCTCTAGGGAACCTTTCCCAGCTGTTTTATGGCCCTCTCCCCAGATTCAGGTGTGTTTATAGGCCCAGACATAGGGTAACTAGAAGAATGAATTCCACTGATTTCTAACATGAACTGGAACATCTCCTCAGAGTGATACTGTGTACACCCTATTAAGAATTAAATCCCAGACAGAACGACTAGAAACTTAGACAAAGAAAAACAACAACAATAAAATCTGGGGCAAAAGGGAGTTAATTTAATTCAGGTGAAGCTATTACTATTGCTGTTACTATTACTATTACTATCATTATCACTATTACTGTTACTATTACTTGGGCATTTAAAACACATTTTGCTAATCCTTAGCCACTCTCCAGTTTCCAAAACACTCACTAAACACTTCAAAATACAGTTTGATAAACATGTTCAAACCTATGCTCAGGTAAGCACCTGTTCTTTCATACCATTCTCACTTTCTAGTACTTAATGCTCATCAGAGAAAGGACTGAACCTTAAAGGGAAAATAAAAAAGAAATAAGAGCTCCTGTAAAAGCAACAAACTGAACAAAATAATACAAAATAATAAAATGTAGAAGCTGGGTAGGAGCTCAGAGGACTGTCTACATCACAGTATGAAGATTCTACATGCTTGTAGGAAGGACATGACCTTTCTGGTTTGGCCACAGGCCTGACACTATTAGCACAATGGTATTACCACCTGGTTGTCCTATAGACAGGGACCCCAAGATGCACGCTTCTAGAAGGCATTGTTCACTCAAGGTTTTCCATTTTTATAGATGGCAATGTGAATATCACCCCCTGGAATTGTGCTCACCCCGAGGCCCTGACCAAAGGCATTTGAGTTCTTGATCTCCGATCTTGTCCCAGCCTCTCATTTTTCAGATCTGGAAAATAAAGTCTAAAAATATGCTGGGAGTTACTTAAAATTATTTAGCAGGGTAGTAACAGGTTAAGTAGATACCATACCTGAAATCTTAAGAACCCACACCTAGCTCAACGAAGACATCCTACACAGAGGTGTTAACGCCAAAGAAAAGGACAGAGTATTGAAAGAAAAGATACACCACATTAGAAGTGAAACAAGATATTGTGTCACCAAATTCCTGCTACAGAAGTCTGAACTTCCCCAAATCCCAGAGTCAATCTGAGGGGATCAAAAACATTGCAATTCAGCTCCACTGTAGTACATGTTTCTATTTTAAGAGATCTGGGTACTTGGCAGGAGAAGGAAGAGAGGCAGCCATGTTGTTTAGAGAGAAGATGTTGATAACTTGTTCCTTAAGGTTTAAGTCGGATATCATTTCTAGGATTTCCTCTTAGATGCCCTGATCTTCATGATCCTAGAAGAAAACTGTTTATATTAGAAAGTCAGAAAAGTCTTAGAAGAGTCTCAAGAATAATAGAAGGACTACGTGATCAATTAAAGAGGAGCACTTTGAAAACAATATTTATGGAGAAGTTAGGTATTCAGAATTCCTGATTGTGAATTGGTACACTGTGTCCCATATTGAAGTATGGGCTGCTGGGTGGTAATTCTCCATGGATGTCTAGTGTTATAAGAAGCCCTGAGTGCCTTATTCCAAACCATCCTTACAAGAATATTTATAGAGAGAACAGCATTGAAGAGAGTGATCCCTCTAGAGCAAGAGTAAGTTTCTGTATTATTCTGTATAATAATGTTTTCCTCTGGGCCAAAAGACAGGCAGGCTTGCTGGCCATTATGAAACACTCAGGTTCCCTAGCTCAGGATTCCTCACCTATAATGCAGCCTTCTCTGGGGGCAGCCTCCTCATGTCACCGCTGTGTTACCTGGGTGGGTGGAGCAGAACTGATATGAGCAAAGGTATGCTCATTCCACTTGCTGCTATTGTGATAGAGTTCCCTATTTCTGACCTAGGAGTTTCATGTCTTCTGCTGGTATCCATGAAACTACAGCAAGCAAACATTAGCTTCCAATAGAGTAAAATCTCAGAAACCTCACAGTTCTTGACACGGAGGAGACACCTCAAATTCAGTAGAAAACACTACATTTTCTTTCACCATAGTATGAAAATAAATTTACTTATTACTCCTACAAATACTAATAAAGAATTAATATAAATAGCAAGCTTTTATTTTCTATTTTTATGCCACAAAAATATCAGACTGTTGTGAGAAAAAGATTAAAGCCAGGCCAAAATGGAAAATAACCAGTTTCTTGACTGGAATCCAAAAATGCCCATTGGAAGTTCGAAGCATACTATCCTAAATATGGGTCAAGCTGAAGCAACAAGTAGATGAACAGTGTTTGGTGCAGGACCAAGAGGGCTGGAGGGATCCAAGTACCAGAAGGGTAGAGGGAGCAGCTGGTTTCTGGCAAAGCACTGGATATTGTCATTGAGTAAGATAGAGGTCAAGGTGCAAGAAACATAATCTACTTTCTCACCCATAAAGTGGGTGGACTGAAAAAGAGTGGTCACCAAGAACTAGGCTATATTACTGAGACAAATCCAAATTATGATTCCAACTTATGAGAGAGATCAGAAAACTGAGCAAGCTTACCAGACAGAAAAAGAATGGGATAAAAAACAGACTTCAATTGTAGGAGAGGGCTAAAATGAAAGAAACGAAACATGGGGAAATTGAGTTTCTGAAGGTTCCCAAACCTCAGGACCATCCCTGGTCCACCAGATGTTGGCTTGAGACTAAAGCTCCCAACATCTTTTTGCTCCATCGTGAACTGTCCTGACAAGTGAGTGGGCCTTGAGCCACTGCTGGAGCCTTCTGCAGATGCAATATAACATGAATGTAGATTCATGGAGATGAAGATAAAGTAGAGGGGAAAAAGCAGAACCAGAGAAACTGTCACTAGTCGGCAAGAACAATATTTAGTTATAAAAGGTAGCTTATTAAAAAAGGATATATTTTTCAAAATATCAGAAAACTGAGCCATATGAAAGCCCATTCAATCAATGAACCATGCCATTTTTGTCACAAAACCTACCACTCTGACACCAAAATGAAAAGATATGGACATGGTTTGGATTTGACCTATGTGGGTTTAATGTTTTAAATCAAATGTTTTTAAATATTGGGTTTTTTAAATTTCCCAAATACAAATTTATCTTCTTAGACTAAGAAACCAGTGGCCCATGGATCCTGTGGGGAAGGGCTGAGACAGTCATTACAGCATATACTTCTCATGGTGTTACAGATTCCTTGCTCTTGGTGACCCAGCTAGCACTTCAGTCAATGAATTCTAGGTCTGAAAATGGTTTTGGTCTGGAAACTAGACAGAGACCATGACTTTTTACTGGGAAATTTCTCTCAGTCCCCTGCTCACCCATTCTTACTTCCTGCCCATCTATTTCCTTGCTATTATATGTACTCAGCAGTAACCTTGTTGGCTGTTCATCTATTTTGCCCCTGGGAGCACCACGTCTATTAGCCATCTTTATAATTCTCTGCAGGTGAAGCCAACATGGCTGCTGCTTCATGAAAGCTGGAGGTTAAATGACACCATTGAGCCTCTATTACTTCAGGGCTCCACTGCCCCCATTGCTATCAACAAGCTCTGTAAACTATCTCCTACCATCAGCTCTGATTTCTAGAGGAAAGGTACAACTGAATTTCTTGAGCAAGCTGGTCTCTTTGCACTATCACATTCCTGCTAGCCTTAGCTAATAATGTATCCTCTAAGAATCTTCCAGCAGCCTTCTAGTTTCACCTATTACCCCAGCAGGCCCACTTTCATGAATATTATAAGCCCTCTGCCACAGTCATTCCAACATCCCAATTCTTCTCAGCATGGGCGTCTCCAGGAGACACTCAAGAAGTGAATCGGCACCATCTTCTGAGGTCCTTGTCAGTGTTACATCCCACATCCCGGAGACTTTCCTCTGGGTCAGTAAAAATCTCCTTTATTCAGCCTTATGTTGTGGCCCCCTTGGTCTATTACTCTCAAAATCTAGGTCATGGGTACACCACCAGATTATTCTAGTACCTGCTGGCTAACTCTTGTAGTTCTTCTGGGGCATAGCTCTGTTCTTCCCTTGTCAGACCCAGCACGTCCCTGCCCGGGTTCAGCTGCAGCTTCAGCCTAGTTATTGAGCTGCAGCCAGAGTGGAAGGGGGAGGTGCTCCCAAGGGGCGTTCTTGTAGCCTTGAGGGGCAGACTGTCTTTCCCCAAGGGAATGGTCTTGGTTTGTAGTTGGCTTCCTGCTGTCCTATTGTAGGAGATACAGCCCTCCGTAAGGTTTACCAAAAAGCCTTCAGGACTTTATACTTAGTTTTTAGCCTTTAGTTGTCCTCAGCTTTTCATTAATCCTTTGTAGGCAATCAGTGAAACTTAATGACAGCCATGATTATCTTTCTACACGGTATTCTCTGCACACATGTTCAAATCCTAAATCATTGTACCTTTAAGTCTCCTCCACCGAACCTCCTCCCACATTACCACCAAGGAGGGCTTTAGCAACTGGTCCACCATCTTGTACCAGGGACTATGCCATATAACACCCCATCTTACTATCTGCTTTCTCAGAACAGTCCTGACCCTGCTGCGTCAGTAGAGCTCTCCCAGAAGCAGACACTGAGACAGAGTCAGAAATGCAAAGGTATAACATTCTGAAAGGAAAGGAGAGGAAGCAAGATTGAGCAAGAAAAGCCACCAAACTACAAAGCAGATCTGTCACCTGCATTTTGTAATAGGGGTGCTTCCTTGTGGTGGACATGACTATATCCTTCATCACAATCTTGCTCAGTCATTGGCTTGGGCCACCCCCAAAATGATGTGAGTTAAAAAATGAAGCAGATCAGAAGAAAGTTAACATCATATCATACTCCTCCAGCAGGGCAACTTAAAGCAGGGGGAGTTTAGAGGGGCTTATCTCTGTGGTCACATCACTTCTCTCCACTTTCCTCCGCATAAATGCCAATTGCATACTGGTTTGTGCCTCATAGTAATTAGTACCCACCTGCTTGGACGTTGGGGTCCTTGGAGTTGTGACAACACACCTAGTATCACTGTAAATGTTGAGCCTGGATTTTTCCTTTTGCTTTCTAGTGTCTCTGTTTTTATGTGGAGATTCAGGAAGATCCAAAAATTAGGCTGCCGTTGATGTCATCTTCCCAGATTCAGGTATAGGTTTATTTCTATTTTTTATCTACATTTTTAAAGTAAAATGTAGAATACTCAATGAGAAATTTGATAGCTGCTTTAACATTTACATTGATTCAAGCAGCTGAAGGAATGTCATCAGGAAAGAAGACGTTTAAAGCAGAATTAAATTGCAAGTTATCATATAGATTTTTTTTAAGCCAAGAAAGTGATGTGCCTGAAACTGACTCAGAGAATAATGAAATGACCTTGTGCCTTCTTTCTACCTGTCACATTCCACAGCTATTAGTATAAAGTCTGAAAGACACAAATCACATAGAGATGGGAGACCAGATTGAAGCATAAATATTCCGGAGAAAAAAAAATCAGAATTTGCACAAATGTTCACTTTTGAAAATGGAAGGAAGTTTATGCTTGTTATTTCACACAAATGGAGTCACCTAACCATAATTAAAGGCCCCAGCCAATTAAAGTTGTAATAAAACCACAGACAGCTAGCTGGGAAATGAATAGAAGAAGAATAACAATCCTCCTGAGGAGTCTGGAAACTGAAGGTTACTTATGGCTGTTTTAGATCTTAGACTTTGAGGAAATAATGACTTTCATGATTTTGTAGAAATGTTTTCCATTTTGGAGTATTTTTCTTCCTTTTAAGAATTTTTTTCCTCATGCATATGACATGTGCAATCAGATGTATAGCATGTGTGATTCCCACATAAAATAACCTTTGAGGACCTGATGGACCTTTCCTCTCCCAGGTCTACACTGTCAATAAAGTCTTCCAGTCTGAGTAGGAGTCAGGGTGGTTCAGTGGAAGAGGAAGACGTTTTGACAATATTAGGAAGACCTGGATCCAAATTCCAGCTCTGCTACTAAACAGAGAAGCACTGGGCAAGTGGCTTAAAATCCCTGAGCCTCCCTTTCTTCTTCTGTAAAGTGAAGATGATACAAATCACCTTTTAGATGGATTAAAATAATTAGAAGTATCTAATCACATGACATAACACCTGTTTAATAAATTATTAATCATTTCATCTCCTGTTTGGGAAAATATTGAATATAGTACCCAAAATTATTTCCATCTGTACGTCAGTAAAAAATTATTCTATTTTCTGTAGAAATAAGCTGGCTCTTTTACTGTTACATAGACACAGATCTCTCTGGAGAATAGACAGAAGAGAAACAGAAC
Organism: Phataginus tricuspis; assembly: GCA_029783875.1. Classification (NCBI taxonomy): domain Eukaryota; kingdom Metazoa; phylum Chordata; class Mammalia; order Pholidota; family Manidae; genus Phataginus; species Phataginus tricuspis. The sequence continues at coordinate 50,212,838 of JAQQAC010008880.1, read as the reverse complement.
CAGGCTGGGTTTGAGTGTTGGAAATTGTTTACATTACACTGGTCATGAAGAGGTTACAAAAATAAACCAAAACAGAAAAAACATATACATATTCTTTTAAACTATTTGAAGGGCAGACCTAGTGTCTCTGTAAAGAGAAAACAGCAGCGACAAAAAGTCTATTGATGTCTTTTTGTTTTTCCTTCCTCTGAAGTGCTAACAATTTTACCTAAATGATGTAATTCAGAATGAAGATGTTTGCCCTTAAATTTCCCACCAAAATATTGAGACCTGTCTATCATCACTGGGGTTTTGGAGTTTGGTATTCAGTTTTTCTTCTTTCTCTTTTCCTTTCTTTGCCTCTTTTCTCTTTCTCCTTCTCTCCCCCCAGCCTTCTCTCTCTCTCTCATTGTTTCTTTTAAGAAGTAGCTGTCCTCAGCACTGCCTGGACCCTAGGGACACGGGTGAGCACCTGGCTCTTGCACAGGCACACAGGCCCATCTTCCCGGGAGCAAGTGCAGCGATGGCCGATACAGGAGCCTCCCTTCTAAGGAGCACTCTCAGCTTCACCTCACGTCTGCTGTATGCATCATGTGGCACTCTCTGAAAGCAGTATTCTGAGACTCAAGATGGTGGCCTGAGAGGTGAGACAGAGAACTCCTCCCAAAACCACAGACAGTGTGAAAATATACTTAATAAAACTAACCCTAAAACAGCAACAGGAAATTAGGCTGCACCAGACTGCATATAGACTTCACGAACAGAGCAGACCTCACAAAACAGGGTAACGTACCAAAGCCTTGATCTGGCGGCACCCAAATCCTTCCCCCACCTCAGCTCACCGGTGGGAAGAAGAGAAATGGAGCAGGGAGAGGGTGGAAGACTGGGACTGCTGAACACCTAGCCCTGGACATCTGCTTTACGAGCAGAAACCTACATTGTGTGGTGCTCTGGAGGATGGGGAGCTGGGACAGGTGAGTGCCTGAGACACAGATTCTGGCCATTTGTGGAGGATGAGATCCACACCTGGCCTCTCTGGGACAAGGGAAAGACAGGCAGTATGACAGGCTTCCTAGCAGCGAGAGGGCTGCTGGAGGGGTGGAGTTTACACGGAGCTTGTTGCATGGGAGAAGGGACAGGGGAACAAGGTTGTCTGGGTGTGCTGAGCCCAGCAGATTGGGAATTTTGAGGAGCTTCAGGCGTTTCACCCCTCTGGCTGGTTACTCAGCTCCGAGGTCCCCCAATGTAATATGCAGCCTGCAGAGCCTTCCCCCTGGCCTGACGGCACCAGCTCGCAAAACAGCAGTCACTGCGCTGGCGTCAGGCCACTTAGAGGGAGGCCCCGCCTACTACAGCTAGAGATGCAAAGCACAGAGGATTACACCTGTGTGCTCGGCCCACTGGCTCTGATACGGGAGACAGGAATGGAAGGCAGGAATAAGGAAACACATCTTTCCTGCTGCAAGGCATGAGCAGCACTCCCCTACGACCTACAACCTCACTCTAGGGGTTAGCAGCTCCATAGAATGGAGCTTTGGGGCACTAGAAGGCACCACATAGAAATATGAAACGTCAAAAGAACATGTTTCAGACCAAAATTTCACAAACCCCAGAAAAAGGGCCAAATGAAACTGAACTCACAAATCTTCCTGAAGACAGTTCAAAATAAAAATCATAAACATGCTAATGGAGGTACAGAAGTATATTCAAGAACTCAAGAACAAATTTAAGACAGAGACACAATCATTAAGAAATTCCATATCTGAAATGAAACAAACAATGGAGGGATTTAAAAGCAGATTAGATGTAGTAGAAGAGATGGTAAATGGAACAGAAATTAGAGAAGAGGAATAGAAAGAAGCTGAGGCACAGAGAGAAAAAAGAATCTCTAAGAATGAAAGAATATTGAGAGAACTTTGTGACCAATAAAAACAGAACAATATTTGCATAATAGGGGTAACAGAAGAAGAAGAAGAGAGAAAAAGGGATAGAAAGCATCACTGAGGAGGTAATTGCTGAAAACTTCCCCAAACTGGGGAAGGAGATAGTCTTTCAAGCCATGGAGATGCACAGATCTCACAACACAAGGGACCCAAAGAAGAAAACATCAAGATATATAATAATTAAAATGGCAAAGAAAAAAGATAAAGAAAGATTTTTAAAAGCAGCTACAGAGAGACAAATAATCACATACAAAGGAAAACCTATCAGGCTATCATCAGACTTCTCAACAGAAACCTTACAGGCCAGAAGGGAGTGGCATGATATCCTTAATGCAATGAAGCAGAAGGGTCTCAAACCAAGAATACTCTACTCAGCAAGGTTATCATTTAAACTTACAGGAAGGAAACAAAATGGGTATAGATGGCAAGTACCTCAACATAATAAAGGCCATATATGACAAGCCCACAGCCAACATTATACTTAAGAGCAAGAAGCTGAAAGCTTTTCCTTTAATATCAGGAAAAAGACAAGGATGCCCACTCTCCCCACTTCTATTCAACATAGTTCTGGAGGTCCTAGCCATGGCAATCAGACAACACAAAGAAATAGAAGGCATCCAGATTGGCAAGGAAGAAGTTAAACTGTCCCTGTTTGCAGGCGACATGATATTGTACCTAAAAAGCCCTAAAGAATCCACTCCAAAACTACTAGATCTTATATCAGAATTCAGCAAAGTTGAGGGATACAAAATTACTATGCAGAAATCTGTGGCATTCCTGTACACTAACAATGACCTAGCAGAGAGAGAAATCAGGAAAACAATTCCATTCACAATTGCATCAAAAAGAATAAAATACCTAGGAATAAACCAAACCAAGGAAGTGAAAGACCTATACTCTGAAAATTATAAGACACTTATGAGATAAATTAAAGAATATACCAATAAATGGAAACACATCCCATGCTCATGGATAGGAAGAATTAATATTGTCAAAATGGTCATCCTTCCTAAAGCAATCCACAGATACAATGCAATTCCTATCAAAATACTGAGAGCATTCTTCAATGAACTAGAGAAAATCATTCTAAAATTCATATGGAACCACAAAGATCCCTAATAGCCAAAGAAATCCTTAGAAGGAAAAATAAAGCTGGGGGAATTATGCTCCCAACTTTAAGCTCTACTACAAAGCCACAGTAATCAAGACAATTTGGTACTGGCACAAGAACAGACCCATAGACCAATGGAACAGACTAGAGAGCCCTGATATAAGCCTAACCATATATGGTCAATTAATATATGATAAAGGAGCCATGGACATACAATGGGGAAATGACAGCCTCTTCAACAGTTGGTGTTGGCAAAACTGGACAGCTACATGCAAGAGAACGAAACTGGATTATTGTTTAATACCATACACAAAAGTAAACTTGAAATGGATCAAGGACCTGAATGTAAGTCAGGAAACCATAAAACTCTAAGAAGATAACATAGGCAAAAATCTCCTGACTATAAGCATGAGCAACTTCCTCCTGACGCATCTCCTCAAGCAAGGGAAACAAAAGCAAAAATGAACTCATGAGACTACATCAAACTAAAACGTTACTGTATGGCAAAGGACACCATCAACAGAACAGAAAGGTATCCTACACTATAGGAGAATATATTTGTAAATGACATATATGAAAAGGGGTTAACATCCAAAATATGTAAAGAACTTACACGCCTCAACACCCAGAAAACAATTCCCCGATTGAAAAATAGGCACAGGATATGAAGAGACAGTTCTAGAAAGAAGAAATTCAGATGGCCAACAGACACATGAAAAGATGCTCCACATCACTAATCATCAGGGAAATGCAAATTAAAACCACAATGAGATGTCACCTCACACCAGTTAGGATGGCCAACATCCAAAAGACTAAGAACAATAAATGCTGGTGAGGATGCAGAGAAAGGGGAACCCTCCTATGCTGCTAGTGGAAATGTAACCTAGTTCTACCATTGTGGAAAGCAGTATGGAGGTTCCTCAAAAAAGTTAAAATAGAAATACCATATGACCCAGGAATCCCACTCCTTGGAATTTACCCAAAGAATACAACTTCTCAGATTCAAAAAGACATATGCACCCCTATGTTTATCACAGCACTATTTACAATAGCCAAGATATGGAAACAACCTCAGTGACCATCAGTAGATGAATGGATAAAGAGGTGGTACATATACACAATGGAATACTATTCAGCCATAAGAAAGAAACAAATCATACCATTTGCAACAACATGGATGGAGCTGGAGGACATTATGCTCAGTGAAATAAGCCAGGCATAGAAAGACAAATGCCAAATGATTTCCCTCATTTGTGGAGTATAACGATGAAGCAAAACTGAAGGAACAAAACAGCGGCAGACTCGGAGACTCCAAGAAGGAACTAGTGGTTACCAAGGGGAAGGGGTGTGGGAGAGTGGGTGAGGAAGGTGAAGGGGATTGAAGGGTATTATGTTTAGTACACATGGTGTGGGGGGTCACCAGGAAAACAGTGTAGCACAGAGAAGGCAAATTGTGAATCAATGGCATCTTCCTACACTGAAGGACAGTGACTACATTGGGGTATGGGTGGGGGACTTGATAATATGGGTAAATGAAGTAACCACATTGTTTTTTCATGTGAACCCTTCATAAGAGTGTATATCAATAATACATTAATAAAAAAATTTTTTTAATAAAAAATAAAAATAATAAATTTAAAGGAGGGATTAAACAATTTTCAGATAAGCCAAAGCTGAGAGAATTTACCTCCCACAAACCACCTCTATAGTGCATCTCAGAGGGACTCCTATAGATGAAAGTATTCCTAAGACTAAATAGATGTCACCCAAGGAATAGACAAAGAGTACAAAATATGATTCATAACATACAAAGAATGGAGGAGGAAGAAAAAGGTGGAAAAAAAGAAGAATCTTTAGGTTGTGTTAGTAACAGCATATGAAGTGAATTAAATTAGAATGCTAGATAGTAAGGGAATTACCCTTGAACCTTTAGTAACCACGAATTCAAAGCCTGCAATCGCAATAAGTGCATACCTATCGATAATCACCCTAAATGTAAAAGGTCTGAATGCACCAATCAAAAGAAGTAGAGTCCCTGAATGGATACAGAAAACAAGACCCATCTATATGCTGTCTATAAGAGACTCACTTCAAACCCAAAGACACACACATACTAAAACTGAAAGGACAGAAAAAGATATTTCATGCAACTGATAGGGAGAAAAAAGCAGGAGTTGCAAATCTTGTATCAGACAAAATAGACTTCAAAACAAAGAAAGTAACAAGAGACAAAGAGGGATATTACATAATGATAAAGGTGTCAGTCCAACAAGAGGATACAACTATTATAAATATCTATGCACCCAACACAAGATCACCTACATATGTGAAACAAATACTAACAAAATTAAAGGGGGAAATAGAATGCAATGCATTCATTTTGGGAGATTTCAACACACCACTCACTCCAAAGGACAGATCAACCAGATAGAAAATAAGTAAGGAGACAGAGGCACTGAACAACACACTAGAACAGATGGATATAACAGACATCTACAGAACACTCCATCTAAAAGCAACAGGATAAACATTCTTCTCAAGTGCACGTGGAACATTTTCAAGAATAGATCATATACTAGGTCACAAAAATAACATAGGTAAATTCAAAAAGATTGAAACTGTACCAACCAGCTTCAGCTTCTCAGATCACAAAGGTATGAAACTAGAAATAAATTGCTCAAAGAAAATGAAAAAGCCCACAAACACATGGAGGCTTAATAATATGCTCCTAAATAATCAATGGATCAATGACCAAATAAAAACAGAGATCAAGCAATATATGGAGACAAATGACAACAATAATTCAACACCGCAAAATCTGTGGGACGTAGCGAAGGCCATGCTAACAGGGAAATATATTGCAATACAGGCCTGCCTCAGGAAAGAAGAACAATCCCAAATGAACAGTCTAAACTCACAATTAATGAAACTAGAAAAGGAAGAACAAATGAGGCCCAAAGTCAGTAGAAGGAGGGACATAATAACGATTAAAGCAGAAATAAATAAAATTGAGAAGAATAAAACAATAGAAAGAAACAACGAAAGCAAGAGCTGGTTCTTTGAGAAAACAAACAAAATAGATAAACCTCTAGCCAGATTTACCAAGAAAAAAAGAGACTCTCCCACATAAACAGAATCAGAAATGAGAAAGGAAAAATCAATACAGATACCACAGAAATACAAAGAATTATAAGAGAATAATATGAAAAATTATATGCTAACAAACTGGATAAAGTAGAAGAAATGGACAACTTTCTAAAAAAATACAACCTTCCAAGGCTGACCCAGATAAAATAGAAAATCTGATCAGACCAATTACCTGCAAAAAGTTAAACTGGTAATAAAAATACTATGTAAGAACAAAACTCATGGACCAGATGGTTTCACTACTGAATTTTATCAAACATTTAGTGAAGACCTAATACCCATCCTTCTTAAAGTTTTCCAAAAAGTAGAAAAGAAGGGAATACTCCCAACCTCATTCTACGAGGCCAACATCACTCTAATACCAAAACAAAGCATAGACACCACAAAAAAATAAAATTACAGACCAATACCCCTGATGATCATGGATGCAAAAATACTCAACAAAATATTAGCAAACCAAATTCAAAAACACATCAAAAAGATCATCCATCATGATCAAGTGGGATTCATCCAAGGGATGCAAGGATGGTAAAAAAACTGAAAATCCATCAACATCATCTACTATATCAACAAAAAGAAAGACAAAAACTACATCATCATCTCCATAGATGCTGAAAAAGCATTTGACAAAATTCAACATCCATTCCTGATAAAAACTCTCAACAAAATGGGTATAGAGAGCAAGTACCTCAACATAAAAAAGGCCATATATGACAAACCCACAGACAACATTACACTTAAAAGCAAGAAGCTGAAAGCTTTCCCCCTACGATCAGGAACAAGACAAGGATGCCCACTCCCCCACTTTTATTCAACATAGTTCTAGAGGTCATAGCCATGGCAATCAGACAACACAAAGAAATAAAAGGCATCCAGATTGGTAAGGAAGAAGTCAAACTGTCCCTGTTTGCAGATGACATGATGTTGTACATAAAAATACCTAAAGAATACCTAAAGAATTCACTCCAAAACTGCTGGATCTAATATCTGAATTCAGTAATGTTGCAGGATACAAAATTAATACACAGAAATCTGTTGCATGTCTATACTCTAACGATGAACAAAAGAAAGAGAAATCAGGAAAACCATTGTATTCGCAATTGCATCAAAAAGAATAAATACCTAGGAATAAACCTAACCAAGGAAGTGAAAGACTTATACTCTGAAAACTTCAAGACACTCAGGAGAAAAATTAAAGAAGACACTAATAAATGGAAACACATCCCGTGCTCATGGATAGGAAGAGTTAATATTGTCAAAATGGCCATCCTGCCTAAAGTAATCTACAGATTCAATGCAATCCCTATCAAAATACCAACAGCATTCTTCAATGAACTAGAGCAAATAGTCCTAAAATTCATATGGAACCAAAAAAGATTCTGAATAGCCAAAGCAATCCCGAGAAGGAAGAATAAAGAGGGCGGAATTACACTCTCTGACTTCAAGCTCTACTACAAAGCCACAGTAATCAAGACAATTTGGTACTGGCACAAGGACAGACCCATAGACCAATGGAACAGACTAGAGAGCTCAGATACAAACCCAAGCATATATGGTCATTTAATATATGATAAAGGAGCCATGGATATTCAATGGGGAAATGACAGCCTCTTCAACAACTTGTGTTGGCAAAACTGGACAGCTACATGCAAGAGAATGAAACTGGATTATTGTCTAACCCCATATACAAAAGTAAACTCAAAATGGATCAAAGTCTGAATGTAAGTCATGAAACCATAAAACTCTTAGAAATAACATAGGCAAAAATCTCTTGGACATAAACATGAGCAACTTCTTCATGAACATATCTCCCTGGGAAGAAAAACAAAAGCAAAAATGAACAAGTAAGTCTATATCAAACTAAAAAGCTTTTGTACAGCAAAGGACACCATCAATAGAACAAAAGGATATTATACAGTATTGGGGAATATATTCATAAATGACATATCTGATAAGGGGTTGACATTCAAATTATATAAAGAGCTCATGCACCTCAACAAACAAAAAGCAAATGAGCCAATTAAAAAATGGGCAGAGGAGCTGAACAGACACTTCTGCAAAGAAGAAATTCAGATGGCCAACAGGCACATGAAAAGATGGTCCACATCATTAGTCATCAGAGAAATGCAAATTAAAACCACAATGAGATATCACCTCACACCAGTTAGGATGGCCAACATCCAAAAGACAAACAACAATAAATGTTGGTGAGGATGTGGAGAAAGGAGAACCCTCCTACACTGCTGGTAGGAATGTAAATTAGCTCAAATATTTTGGAAAGCAGTATGGAGGTTCCTCAAAATACTCAAAATAGAAATACTGTTTGACCCAGGAATTCCACTCCTAGGAATTTTTACCCTAAGAATGCAGCAGCCCAGTTTGAAAAAATCATATGCACTCCTATGTTTATCATAGTGCTATTTATAGTAGCCAAGAATTGCAAGCAACCTAAGTGTCCATCCATAGATGAAGGGATAAAGAAGATGTGGTACATATACACAATGGAATATTATTCAGCCATAAGAAGAAAACAAATCCTACCATTTGCAACAACATGGATGGAGCTAGAGGGTATTATGCTCAGTGAAATAAGCCAGGCAGAGAAAGACAAGTATCAAATGATTTCACTCATCTGTGGAGTATAAGAACAAAGCAAAAACTGAAGGAACAAAACAGCAGCAGACTCACAGAACACAAGAATGGACTAATAGTTATCAAAGGGAAAGGGACTGGGGATGATGGGTGGAAAGGGAGGGATAAGGGTGGTGTGGGGGTATTACGATTAGCACACATAATGTAGCGGGGGAGTGGATATGGGGAAGGCATTATAGCACAGAGAAGACAAGTAGTGATTGTATAGCATCTTACTATGCTGATGGACAGTAACTGTAATGGATATGTGGTAGGAACTTGATAATAGGGGGAGTCTCGTAACCATAATGTTGGTCATGTAATTGTACATTAATAATAGCAAAATTAAAAAAAAGACATAGTTGTCATGATGATTAAATTAGAATTCCTACTGAGAATCCCTAGTACACCAATTCTATTTTATAGAAATTTCAGGCCCTTTTTGTTCTTTTTCTTTTGTCTACTGCTGTAACTTTTGTATATGTGTGTGGTATTGTAGAAAATAAAGCATTGGGACAGTATTGGTGTCATCAAAAATAAATGTGAAAGCCGTATCTGCAAGACAAATATTACTGAAGGCCAGCTGTCAAGTGCAAATGAACACCCACAAAGAAATATTATCTGACAATTTCTTCAAATATCAGTATATATGAACCTAGACGATAATGGATGTTCATAGAAGAGCTAACTAATATATATTGTTCATATGACACGGTAAGAAAAGAAATCTGAGGTTTGGAGAAACTGGATTTTTAAAATTTGTATTCAATAAATTTAAGAGTAGATAATGATTCCGTACCAAAACTGCAAGGGGTTCTCTAACAATGAAATGGATGACTTTTGGAGGTAATAAGCTCATTGACAGTGAAAAGTCTATAAAAAAGCTATATGTTCATCTTGTAGAGGGACCGTAAGGAAAATTCATACATTAGATTAGAACAGAGACATCAAATAGATTTCAAGCCCTAATTGATTGGTAGGGACTCCCAAACCTATATATGGAGAACATTTCTGAAGCTACATCTAGGTTCTTCAGAGAAGGATGCCATGATTTCTTAGCAATGTTTGCTGAAGACCAGGAGTGAGACACATGCTATTCACCAGATTGCTTTCACCACCTTATCATATGTACAAATATTATTGTTATCTCAGTCTAGCAGCTGATCTAGGTTATAGTTCACATTAATAAATGTCAGCAATAAACAATATTAAGATAGCAATACACAGCAATGACTGTGTGCTCTAAGCACTTTACATGCATTATCTAGAATAATCTTCTCAACAGGCCTCTGAAATACGTGCTGTTATTATCCCTCTTCTATGCATAGACGAAACAGGAATAGAGATGTCAAAGGACTCTGCAAATGGACATTAAATGGTAGAGGTAGGATCTGAATGTAATTCTGCCTCAAATCAAGACCTTGCTCAGTCACCCCCTAAGATGACACGTTAGGTTCTGCCAGGCTCACTAAACAGGAAACCGAGCCCAGCAACTACTTGCCCTGCTTCATTGCTGAAATCCAATGGCCAGGAACTAAGGGAACAAACCCAACTTTCAGCCCTGAGCTACTTTTGTGGTTTTCCCAGCCTTGACCTGTAGTATTCTTAACCAGATGCCTGTTTTTCAAACAACTCAGGCCCCGCCTATACTCCAGAATTGGTACCTAGATCCCTGAACTAGTCCGTGTCTCTGAGTCCCTTGGCAAACCGTCTAAGAGCCCAGCATCCTCCCTCACCCTGGGCTCACCTTCCTCTTTACTAGGTTCTCTACATCAAACTAAACCACTGATTCCAACCCAGTGTGTGGACCTTACAGTTAGATTTGTAGTGTCCTTGCAGCAGTCCTCGCTGCTGCACCATCCCAGAGGTGGGTGAGATCACTGTCCCCAGTCCATCCCCAGACTGCCGAGCCCGCAGAAGACTCAGAATCCTGGCTATATAAGTTCTGAGGGCACTTGCAACTCTAATATTCTACCCCATGAGAGTAAATATTCATAAAGCAGGATCATTTTAGGTTTAAAAAAACCAAAAAGTTTATCTTATAATCCTAGGTTGTACTGAGTCAAGACACAGGTACTGAAAGAACAGTGTGTACCGACAGTTAAATGAGTGCTAGCTAAGAATAGCACAAGGAGCCCTTCATGCCTCTGCCCGGAGCCTGGGAAGGGTCAGGCAGTAGAGGAGGCGGCCCCAGCCCTGGCTTGTCAGGCTGCAACAAGAAGGCAGCCTCTTATGATTAGCCTGGTACTCGCTGGAAAACAACAGCATTCTCTCACCAGGAGACACAACTTTTAGAAAAAGCCCCAAACGAAATTGAAGTATGAATAGAGACCATCAATGTCAATAAACCCCTCCTTCTCTCAGCTCCTTGCCCTACTTCTCCTCCAATTTAGCATACTGTAGTGGGAATACTTTAGGCTAGGAGTTTGGGTTCATATCCAAGCTCTACCACTTAGCAATGATGGGCAACTCATTTAAATTCTCTGAGCCTTAACTTCTCAATCTGTAAAATGGATAGGATGTCTATTTCAGAGTGATATTGTACAGATTAAATATAACTAGTGTGCATGGTACCCTGTATGATTTTAATAAATGTTGATTCCCTCTTCCTTATTCCTTGCTTCACCCCAAACCTCAAGGACCGGAGTTTTCTACTGTCCTCTACTTGCTCAAAGTTTTCTGCTCATATCTTCTGCCCTTGTTACTTTATTATTTATCGCATAGATAAAAAGCTTTCTTCCCTACTGCCACCTGTAAAAACACTGACTGCCTTAATCCTGGTGTGTGATCTTTGCAGAGTGGCAGGACTGTGGAGAAAACTCAGTTTCATGGTTTCCCAAACCCTGTCCTTAACTTCAAAGAGCTTAAAGTCCAGAAATTAGGTGCTATAGTCTGAGTATTTGTGTTCCCCAAAATTCATGCTGAAATCCTAAGCACAAGGGCCTTTGGGAGGTGATTATGTCACGAGGTCAGAGCCTTCATGAATGGAATTAGTACCTGGATAATATGACATGTCTTTGGTCTTTGTCCCCAGTTCTAGGCACAAAGGTCCTAAAACCCTTGGAATTTCCTGTGTGCTAGGAGTATTTTTTTTTTTTAAGCGCAAACGCAGTCCCCCACTACCACAAATTATGCAGTCGAGTTTCCCACATTTGGGAAAAACTCAGGGGTCAGCACACCCCGAGTGCAATGGATAAGCCTCGCACTGGAACAACCACCTTCGTGATCATGGTATCTCCCCTGCCAGGTAAGCATTGCTAGGAGTATTTTTTGTTACCCCTTTGGAGCACATCTGAATTTATGCTAATAAGATGATTTAGGGTGGGGCCCCTACCTAGCCTCAAGATGGGGCTGGTCAACAGAGAGAGATTTGGAATTTTAAGCCCCACCCACAGACCTCTGGGAAGGGAAGCTAAAGGTTAAGCTGAGTAACAATTCCTGAATCCTGAGAGTTGATGGGCCTCCATGTTTGTGAATGCATCCATGGGCGTGGGAGTGGATACATTCCACCCAAATTCCATGGGGACAAAAGTTCCTGCACTTGGCACCCTTCTGGACCCTACCTTATGCATGTCTTCATTTGGCTCTTCATCTTTGTTCATTATAAAATATCCTTTATAAATGGACTGGCAAATGTATTTAAATGTTTCTCTGAGTTCTATGAACGAGTCTAGCAAATTAACAACCCTAAAGAGGGGTTGTGGGAATCTCTAGTTTATATAGGCAGTTGGTTAGAAGCTCAGGTAGCCACCTGGATTTGCGGCTGGTGACTGAGTGGAGGCAACTGTGACCAGCTAACACCCTGAGCTGCTCAAGAGTCTCTGTTTGACCAATTTATATTTCAAGACCCTAAGGTTTCCAAAGAACCTGATGTCTTTCAAAGTTGTTTTTCAATTAAGTTCTAGGAAGAGATGCAATCGATAACTGTTCTAAACCAGTTTGGTCCACACCACAAGAGCAATGCCTGTACAGATGAACCAAGAAGTGTCCAAGAGTTATCTTGGCCTCATTATCATAGTAAACTCCCCAACCAGTGGGGAGCTGCAACACAAATCTAGGCACAAGGGTGCATGCAGGAATGTGTTTTCTAACTGCACCTGTGTGAACTTACACATCTACTATGATGATAAAACTTTCCCTTTTTAATATTCATTTCCTTGTCCCAATAAAAGAGACTTGCTCTCTATTGCTTATGGAGTCACAGCTGTTTGGGGAGTGATTCCCTGCGGTCTCCTTATTTGCTGCAAATAAAACTTAGGTTGTGTGACAGCTACTTCTGGTGAAGGTTTTTGATTTCAACTCACCAAGAATTCATACTGAGTCGATAACACAGCCATGTGGGACTAAACCCTTTACCTGTGGGATATAATGCTCTCTCCAGGTAGAGTCAGAATGAGTTTACTGCTTGGTAGTGTTGAAAATCACACTGGTCTGCTCTTATAAAAGAGAGCTTGCCTGCCCCTTCTGCCTTATGAGAATACAAAAAGAAGTCTGCAGTCTGGAAAAGGGCCCTCACCTGACCTTGTTAGCAGCCCAGTCTTGGACTTTGAGCCTCTAGAACTCTGAGTTTAAGTTTCTTCATTATTGGAATTTTGGTACAACAACCCTAATGGAGTAAAATAGCAGGCAAAGGAACATCAATCCTTAGCAGAGTTTTATATATCCATTTCTGGGTTAAGCTTTCATTTAGAGTACAAATTCTGTCCATTAAAAAAAAATGAAAGAGAGAAGAAAAAATATTGTTTTATAGTAAGAAGATCTCCATTAAATCTCATGAAAATCCTGTTAAATTTACAGAAAATCCTTTTTATGTATATCTGGCCCTATTAGAAGAACTTGTTAGTATCCACAATAGGATAATATGCTATTTACTTGAATGAGTCAATGAGAAAGGAACAATATAGAATCTTAAAGGTATAAGATAAAATATAAATATAAAATCTATTGGATTTCAAGTGGCCCTGTCCACAGCATGTCAGATGTCCTCAGTCTTATAAACCTTCTGTAAAATTATGACCCACTTTGCTATCCAGGGATTTCACTTGAGAATTCTGCTTTTCTGGGTGCAATTGGAAATGGTGGAAAGCTTTATCTAGGTACATCTAAGCTATGCCAATGGGTATTTAATTCCTAGTACAACATGGATATTCAAAATAGATAACTGAATGATCTTTTCTAATTCAAGCAAAAAAGAACTTTTAAAAAAATACTCCTGGGGTACATATACAGAATGGAATATTATTCAGCCATAAGACGAAAACAAATCCTACCATTTGCAACAACATGGATGGAGCTAGAGGGTATTATGCTCAGTGAAATAAACCAGGTGGAGAAAGACAAGTACCAAATGATTTCACTCATCTGTGGAGGATAAGAACAAAGCAAAAACTGAATGAACAAAACAGCAGTAGACTCACAGAACCCAAGAATGGACTAACAGTTACCAAAGGGAAAGGGACTGGGGAGGTGGGTGGGAAGGGAGGGAAAGAATGGATTAACAGTTGCCAAAGGGAAAAGGACTGGGGAGGTGGGTGGGAAGGGAGGGAGAAGGGGACTAAGGGGCATTACAATTAGCACAGGGAAGGTAGTATAGCACAGAGAAGACAAGTAGTGACTCTATAGCATCTTACTACGCTGATGGACAGTGACTGTAATGGGGTATGTGGTGGGGACTTGATAATGGAGGAAATCTAGTAACCACAATGTTGCTCATGTAATTGTATATTAATGATACCAAAATAAAAATATATATATGCAATAAATAAATAAATAAATAAAAATTAAAAATACCCCTGGATAATAGCTATGAACACTAATTGGCTGCAAAGTCTCCTGGAACCTCTCAGGAGAAGAGTCTAATTTGTGACAGGGGGAAACCACTCACCATCAGGACCCTATGAGGGATATTTTTGATGAGGCCATTGTTACTGCACACATGTACAATTAAGATGATAGAGCAGCTTATTAAAAGGTAATAACCATATATGTGACCTCATTAATGAGAAGGGAGAGGTTTTTTTCACTTTGAATTAATCATGTTACATTCTATTGCATAATATACATATTAGAAAATGCTGAGTCGGTATCTTAAATTCCTGATTATAGTAAGAAGACAATTGACCAATTACCTTAGGAACATACAGAGATTTTCTCAATTACCTGAAAAGCATTTATTAAATTATTACTTCAGTGAATGAGTAACTTCATGGTCAGAAAAAAATTATAGCAACAAAGCATTAATAGTAGAACTCTAACATTTATTAAAATATAAGTAGCATATTTTATTACATAAGAAGTAACTCACACTAAATTTGGCAACTGCTATGTGCCTATTCCAGATTACAGAAGGGGCTCTGTAAATTCTTTTTATTTTATGGATAAGGAAACTGAAGCTTCCCAAGATTAAGAAACTTGATTAAGTTCTCATAACCAGTAAGTGGTAGGAGAGTGCTTCAACCTGCGTTTTTCTGGATCTCAATCTCTTTGCTGTTTTGGAAGCACACGTTACTGTTTGCTCCACAGTCTTACTCCTCTGCTCAAAGTACCTATGACAACTGTGGAATCACTCATTCAGTCACAGACTTTATATTTGGGTCCTTTAGGCAGCCCAACACCGAGCGAAATGTTGTTAAAAATCCTAGAAGTCATTCAGGATCAGACACAGGATCTCACAGTTCTACTTAGGGTTTTAATTCCATTCCCAGAGTCCCTGCAAAGGAGATGTTTTTCTCTCCTTTGGCTACAAACACATGCAAATGCTTAGACCATTACCCCACCATACACACTTTAAAAATCTTCCCTCCTTTCTATCTCCTCATACTCAAGCTCTTTTTTTCTTTTAATCCTTGCTATTCACCTTTTTAGTAGTGTATATTCACTTTTCTATTCATTTCTAAATACCTTACAATCTAACTCAATTTCCAATACTTTTTTTCTCAGTATTGTTCCAAAGGTCTCCTTTTCTCCAAATTTAGGGGAAGTATTTTTAGAATCCTCATTCTCTTCGAGGTTTCTGCATCTGTGGCCATCTGCTCAAAACTCCCTATTTCACTGCTTGGTTTTCATGGACTGTGTTAGCAGGATTATCCTGCTATGTTCTCCTTCTTGGTGGTGCCCCATTTTCTTCCTGGACCCCACATGTAGAGGATCCTCGGCATTACATCCTCCACCTCCTTCTGTGACATTATAGTAGCCCTTGCTGATTTCATTTCTTACTAGGTCCTTAAATAGCACCTCTCAGATGATTTCCAAGCTCACTTCACTGACTTCAACCTCTCTCCTAAGCCTTAGACCTGCATTTCTAACTGCCTTTTGGACATATCTAAGCGACTTATCTAAATCACAAACTCAGCATGTCATAAATCTAATTTACTTACTCCATAAGAGAAACCTACATGGCTTTCTCATTTTTCCCTTGAAACTAGGACCAAATTTTGGAGTCACCCCTGACTCTCTTCTTTTCATGAAGTATAAAACCCGTTGCTAATTCCTGTAAATTATTTCCTCATTGTTTCCTCCACCTATCTTCCTTACTGGTATTTCCACTTTCAGTATCTACCTACCCAAATCTACCAAGCACACTGTTAAATTTTAATCACAATACCAATAACAATGTCAGTCATAAACATTTAATGATCATCTACTTTGAACAATCAGCAACATCATTATCAGATTCTCATAACTCCTGGAGGTAGGTACTAAAAAATCCTCATTTTACTGTTGGAAAAGATAAATGTTCCAAGAATTTAATCTTGCTCAAGGAAATATTTCACACAAAGAGCAGACTATGGCTTTACATCAAGGTCTAACAGACACCCATACCCAGGCACTGAATCATCTGCCTGTTTTCCTCACCTGACACTTTAGTCCCTTTCCAGACTTGCTTCTCACTATTCTCTTCCAAATAGCCTACAGTTAAAACTCTGTACTCAGCACCCCCAGCCCTCCCAACCCACTGCAACCTATAAACTGTTAAGATTCTCCTCAACATAACTGTCCTACATTCAGATCCTACCCATTCTTTAAGATAAATCTCAAAAGTCCCCGCTCCCCATCCTGCACAAACCCTCCCTGGTTCTCCAAGTAAGAGCTCTCCTTCCTCTGACTCTACACATTATTATGTTTATAACTCTTGAGAAATGTCCCATTTTGTACTTTATATTGTTTCTACCCTTTTTTCTCTTTCAATTAGAATGTAAAATCCTTGAGGTTATGGAATGACCCTGTCCTATCCCGGTGCCGCCCATAATTCTATCAGAGCCCTTGGAATCATACCCAAGGCCAATAACTAAAAGTTCTTTCTGTTCAGTTGAATTAGATCCTAGGGACTCTAGGATGTGGAAGCAAATGGGCAATGAGGCTGGTTCCTGATTTTGTTTTAGATTTTTTTTCATAAAGTAATTCTCTGATCTATTTAAAATCTCAATTGTAATTCTACTACTTTTCAGCATTTCTTTTATCCCATGGAGACCCTTCCTCAATGAATAAAGTCACTACAGTCACACACTAAAGGACTGGTGCTTTCATTCCAAAGCACTGATGTCCAAAGCCCCAAATAACCTTGAACTCTCATTCAGCTATTTCATGTCATGCTCCTTTCCAGTGAAATTAGTAAATCAAAGGGAAACCGTTTTTAAAGTGTTTATCTTTTAGGTTCTCACTTTGATGTAAAAAGACACCATGGGTTCTCTTTTAAATAGTCATGTTCTTATAAGCCAGAGCCCTTGCTGAATTTTACTGAATAGAGTTCAGTTACGTCTTTTTGCAATTTAACACCATTTATAATCTCTATAAATAACTCTGAACTAAGTATGCAAAGTATATTAAAAATATCCCTTTCATCTGTCTCTTGCATAATGTTAAAATGTTTTTCCAAACAGTGCAGTGCATCTTTTACTAGAGGAGTGCTTTGCCTAAATATAAACATGGAATTTAAGGATCCTCCTGTATGAAATTCTTGGGTGACTTGCTTCTTGTGCGAGCAAGAACACACATTATTCCTCCGGTGACATTTTTATGTAAAGCTACTGGTAACTTCAGACTGAGTGTTCAAAATGTTACCCCTCTCTTAGGCTATAGCCACTTGTATGGATTGATGGACCATTTGGCCAATCTCTTTTATCACTAACATCTGCTAGTAAATGGGTTCTTAGAATGATACTGACTTGTTAGTAAATTTTTGAAAATGGAAAAATATTTAAGTATACTTACTTTTTCTTTTTGTAACCTCCTTTAGAGGATTGCTTTTCCCTTCATAAAAATGAATTTTCCTAAAGTACTGCATTATATCTTTTCATTTACTAATGCTGTTGAATTTATGACTATGATTCATCATTTCTAATCAATGAAATTGTGTTGTAGTTTGGCTAAACAGCAACTAAAGTTTAATTAAGTTTTCAGTCTCTGAAGGGAAAATCATCATTCTTATAAGGAATAGAAAAATTGATCACTTGGGAGATTTTAGGAGATTAAAACTTATGCAACAATTTGGGTATTAGTTCTTTGATAAGCTGTTCCAACATATGAATATAAGAGCATTATATTTTTCAATGCCAGGGTTTAATATGCAAAAGGGGGAAGCAACTATTTGATGTTCCTAAGTGCCTCAGTCTCTTTAATTATAGAGTGAGAGGAGTATCTGTTCCACTGGCCTGTTGAGAGAATCATGAGTGATATATTGGAACATTTTGTAACACAGTTATATAAAAATATTAATGGTACCCTCTTTATCAACTATTCTGTATAAATGGAAGTTCATAATATTTAGACATTTATAAATACTTTTTTTTAATTACTTCCAAGAAGATCATTACCTATATTTTTTTATCTGGACAGAATACATAATTTTTCATGGAAATTTATCTAATATTTACACATATCTTAGTATATAAATTTTTTGAAGGGCCATTAAATGCAGATGTCAAACTGTCCTAATAGAAATGATTTATATTGTCAGAGAGGTAAATCAAAAGTCACAGGATACAGTAGTCCACAGCACAGGCTTTTAGTCAGACCCAGGTTCAAATCCTTGATCCAGTATTTTCAACACTGGGTAAGTTACTTAATGACTTTAAGCCTTAGGAATTACTTATCCCATAGAATTATAGTAAGGATTTGTGCAAAACTCTGAGCCCGGGATACCAAGTAAATTATGGCCATAATTGTGAAAAGAAGTGTATTTTTTCCCTAAACCATGTTTCTTGTTTCTAAAAACACATCTGTTGGATAACTGGGGCTCATTAAATATGCTAACGACTCCAAACTGTATCTGGAGCCCAGAATTCTCCTGGACTCTGAGCCTCTGTATTCAACAATTACAGAGTATGTGTACTTACATATGCTGTAGACACATCAAACGCCACAAATTAAAGACTCATTCACCATGGTACTTTCAAACGTGCCCTTATACCTCTGCTTTCTTTTTGTGAATGTCTCTACTATTGTCTCATCTACCATTGGGCATTTAGGGAATGAGCCTTGATTCCACCATCTCACTTACCTCACTGTCAACCCAGCCAGTCACATGGACTTGCCCAGTCTACCTCCTCCATAGCCCTTAAACAGTCTACATCCTTGTCATCTCATTGCTGCATCCTTAGTTCAGCTCTTCAGTTTTCCTCCTTTGGCTTCCATCGGCTTTCCATCCTCTTAACCTCCCCATGCTGCTACCAGAGTGATCATTCTAAAATGTACACTAACCTCTTCATATTTTGCTTCTTGTTACCTTCCACTAGTAAAGGGGTTTAATCACTGTCATCTCCTCCATACTCTTTGTCCAAACTCTATGGAGTTATTTGGACCTCTCCAAATACATCAGAGTGGTCCATGCCTCTGTGACATCCTAACTACCTTTTCCTCAGTCCTATTTGTCTTTCAAAACTCAACTCAGGGGCTTTTTTTTTTTCCTTTACCAAGACTTTGCTGACTCCACCAGAATGTTTTAACTGCTCCTTTGGTCATCAGTAGCCCCTATGCATTTATCTATTATGGAATTCTGCATAATGTTTACTACTCTAGCCATGAGTAAATTATATGCTCTTTGAAGGCAGGTATCGGGGATTTTTTATTTTTTTGATTACTTTTTCTTGCCATGAGTATGATAAATGCACACTGAATTGGTGCATAAATGAACAAGGAAAGAAAGGTAGAACAAAAAAATTGTGTCCATTTCAACATGAATGAGCTGAGATTCATGAGTTTCTCAAATGCTGACAGGACCTTTTTTGTACACTTCATTAAGTGAAGTATGTGAGATGAATATTCTTCTGTTGTAATAGGGTTGTAATCTTATCAATTCGTCTGTATAAGTCAAATATCAAAGAAAAAATAAGCAAAAGCCTATGATATTGTTGATATCTCTAAGTATTTCTATCATTTAGTTCCTATAGTAAAACAATACATGTATAAAGAGCAAAGAAATACATATGAAATATCCTATACTTTATTTGGAAATGGAAGTTAACTTAACGGAAAAAAATAGGAACCGTAATGCAAAATGAGTTAACAGTGATTTTCTCCCCCTGTTCTGATAAGCAAGCTTTTTAATTTCCTTTGCATTTGGGTAAGACTCCTTAATTTAGGAAAGGCAAAATGCCAAATATCTAATAATGAAATAAAGCTTACTAATAGAAAGATACCCATTAAAACAGTGAATTCTGAATGTAATGCAGAACCTCATGGTAAAATATTTCTTAGGATTATTCCAGATGGACAAAGTTTTAAAATACTGTAAGTAGGATGAATACTTTCACACCACACAGGAGGTCTCTATTCATTAACTTTAAGAACAAATGGTTACTAGGAGTCTCATTTGCAGTTAGTGCACACTCATGAATGTGTTGGTTCTTTCTAATCACTAACAGCCTCTTGAAACCTTCGTAAAGAAACCTTCCTGAATATTATACTAACTACTTTCTCAGATCTTCTAGTTAACCAAGGTATTGTTTTCATGGGATGTTGTATCTCTTTTCTCTTCAAAATGGTAGCAAAATGACATCTGAGCAACTATATAATTTCATACTTCTGCTATATATTAATTAGACAATAGTGGTTTATGTATCAAACTAGGATGGAATAAATTTTTCTCTAAAATTTTGATTGTTTCACAGCTTAATGGAAAGTAGTTTATCTTAATTAGTGTTAACTTATGTTTTTCTGGTAGGTTTGTAAGATATATCAAATCTAGCAAGAGAGTGAAAAGATTAGTGTTCCTTTTACAAGGAAAATTTTCCTTTTCAACTAAGGATAAAACTTTGGGAGCATAGTCTATCCACCATGTCATTCAGATCGATGCTAGCTTTCCTTGATATGGTAGATGTAACAGCAAGAATACTTTCACATCCAAAGTGAATGCAAATTAAAGTACTTGCCAGTTAGAGGAATTGTAGCTCTGGGGCATATTTATCCCCATAAATGGAAAATAAGACACAACTTCCAATAAATCCAGTCTTCAATCATATTTGTCTCAGGAAGATTTTCCCTACAAAATCTCATTTTGTTAGTGCCTAGAGGTAGAGGTAGAGGCTGTGGCTCAATCCGTGGAGATGTCCCCAAGGACAATTAAGTTAGGCTTCAACTAAAGAATCACCTAAACCTGCCTGGGGCTTAAGTAACATTCCTGTGAAATTGAAGAAATGTCAATCAAATGCTACCTTAAAATAGCATGAGATTATTTAATATTAGAGGTCTACAGAACTCCATGGAGAATTAGACAATGTCAAGATCATAGTGTCACTTAGTATTGAGTCAGCCTTGAGTAAAGGAGGGAATTTTTCTCTATAATAATCCCTAATGGTATTAAAATTATTTAATGCCTGCATGTTCAGGCCACTTACTACTGGAGTTTCTGGGATTCAGAAGACTTTGGAGATAGCCTAGAATGACGTCTAGGCTGGGAGAAAAAGACATCCAACTAAAAGGCCGTGAGAGTTGCTTTATCTAGTGAAGTGGTAATGGCGGGGTAAAATAGGTAATTAACAGAGACAAGGTAAGGTCGCCAAACAGTTAATCAAAAGACCAGAATTCTAAATCATGGTGTGACTTTAGTTAAGACACTTAAACCTTTCTGGACATTTGTTTTCAATTCTTCAATAAAAGGAGATTAGGACTTCTGGTTCCAGCAAACGAGGCAAAGGTCGACTGACAAAACCTTCCCTCCCCTGGTATAGGGAAGACTCCATTCTGGAGTCAGGAATGGCTGGAGGCTGGACATTTGATTCCCCCATGGGCACTTGAGGATGGGCAATGGGAATGAAAATCTTGTATAAATCCCAGCCCCTCTGAGGGCTACAATCCCAGCTAAGGAGAAACTGATATAATCTTGGGTTTACAGCCCAAGGAGAAGTCACGGAAGCTGCTCTCTGCCCCAGCTTTCAATGGAAAAAATCTTTAGGCAGAATTTTCAACTCTTGTTTTTCTCATGAATTTGGAGCACAAATTTATACTAGTCATGTGGTACCGGAAACCCCAAGGCCAGAAGGTAATAACAGTGACAATAAAACAATGCCAAAGTGTTGCTATCCAGCATGCCTGCCTTCTGTGAAGGGCATCCCAGCTACCCAGACCTTGCTGTATCCCCACAGAGAAGAGCCAGCTCTCCCACACTAAAAATCTTAATTCAAATTCAAAAATTTCAAAACCCCAAATGAAACAATCTATTCAGCATGGATGAAAACCAGACAATTGATGCTTTAAGATCTCATATTCTAGATCCATGGTGTCCAGGTTGAACTGTGCCCCCACCACCACACACACACACACCCCCACCCAATATTCATAAACTGCGGTCCTAACTTCCAGGACTTCAGAATATGGTCCTACTTGGAAATAGGGTCATACAGATATAACTGACTATAAATGGCAGGCTCCCAATCCAATATAACTGATTTCCTTATATAAAAGAGAAATTGAAATTTGAACACAGAGGCAGGTACAGACATGCCATGTGAATGTGAATGCAGAGGTCAAGGTGATGCTTTTATATGCAAAGAAATGCCAAAAATTGCCAGTAAGCTGCTTTCTCCTAAGCAGCTAGGAGAAAGGCCCGAGAAAGATACATACAGCCCACATAGCTCTCGGAAGGAACTGGCCCTGCCAACACCTTGATTTTGGACTTCTGTCCTCCAGAACTGCACGACAATAAAGGTCTTTGTTTAAACCATCCAGTTTATGGTACTTTATTACAACAGTCCTAGGAAACTAATACAAAGGTATAAAGTAAGTATGCTTTAGATAATTAAAGAGATAAAGGACGGTTTAAGAATACATAAGAATAAAATGACATGATAAAAAATAAAAGTTCTAAAGAGAAAAATATAGATATTGCCAATTAAAATCTCGAATGGATTAAACATGTCAGACACAACCAAATAAATATATATAAATTTATAACTGAGGAAACTATGAAGAATGCAGCACAGAGAAATGGAGACAACAATTTGAAATAAAAATTAAAAAGACACAAAGGATAAAATAATAAGACCTAATATGTAGTCAAATAGGAAACAGAAGGAGAAAATAGAGAAGACAAAGGATATCACTTAAATCAACAATGAACAAGACCTTCCCAGAATTTATGGAAAATATCAGTTCTCTGATTCAGGAAGCTCAATAGATCCCAAGCAGAGTAAATGAAAGTCAATTTACAACATGATTATAGTGGAACCACAGGAGATCTAAAAGCAGCTAAAGAAAAGGATAAATTACTTAAAAGGAATAATAATTAGACTGACAGCTGACTTAACAACAACAATAGAAAAGGACAGCAGAAAAAAAAAAGGATCTGTAATGTGCTGAAAGGCAATTAGCTCTCAAAAGTAGAGTTCTATATGCAATAGACTAAAGGTTGTATTTCTGGAAAAAAGAAATTAAACAGAATAAAGGACTAGCATGAATGAAGCAACAAAGAGCAAAGGAACAGAAAGCATTGCAAATAAATCTAAATTCAAATAAAATAAAAATCAGGTTGAACCCTATTGGTAATTACATATGATTCAACATAACAAAAGTGACTTTGAGTATGTTAAAAACCAAATGGGTAGGTGTACAAGTTTGTCAAAACTCACCCAACTGTACACTTAAAATAGGTACATTTTATTTTATGTAAATTATACCTCAGAAGTTGATTTTTACAACAAATGGAACTAAAATGCTCTATAATAACAAGTTAGAAAAAGACCATTGATTACGTTTAAAGCATTCTAATATATTTATATTGTTCAGGAGGAGAACAGGGATAATGGTTTAACTTTAGAATGTATCAAGGTGAGAATGCATGCTGAACATTTAAAGGTAATCCTAAAAGAATGGAAACTGAATGCAAGCCCTTAGGGTACAGGGGCAATGTATTCTTCATCTTTCCTTTAGCGTGCCTTTAAAAATGCAACACAGGCATAGAAATCATTCAGTATCCAGCTATAAGGGGTCACCTACATGATCCAGAAAGCTTTTATTAGGTTACTTAAATAAAAGCAAAAAAAAATTAAAAATACAGAAGCCATGCAGACCCTTGAGGATATGGCTATAAGTGAGAATTTGAGGGATTTTTTTTTCAAGATAATGAAATAGAATCTCCAACTGATTAGCTATTTCATGGAACACAGAAAATAATGAGATGCAATAGGGCTAGAATAGGGCCATGGGGGCAGGTGTTGGAATAAAAGAAGTTACACTTAGGAGAATGTATAGGATCCCGTAGACCAAATGAGTTATAGATCATAGTTCATAGATGAATGATTGCAAGACTTTAGAGAAGTGAAGAACCTTTGTAAATATCTAGGTCAGACACTTTATTTCATAGATGAAGGTATTGGGGCCTAGGGAGGCAAGTAATTCATGCTACATCTGTATTCCTGAACAATCAACAGCTACCATATTCTTTCTTCCAAAAGTAATTACATTTTTCACACCAGAGACAAGGATTTATGTAGCACCTTGAAAAATGCCTTTAAAAAATGTGCTATTCAGGACAATTATTTCAGTTAAGGTAGCTAATTGGGTACTTAAAGTAGTTAGTGTATTTGCATGCTTAATTAACTATAATTTATTTAAAAGCACTCTAATATCAAATTACAGTAGGATGTGTTTGAGGCTTAAATTATTCTTTTAAAAAGTTTTATTTCTATCTATTTCTTTTGCAATACAAAGTAAAACTAAAATTTTATTCCATTAAAGGAAACTCATCATGCAGAACTAAAAACACAAATGAAGAAAATAAGTAGGGATGAAATGTTGAAACTGAAAAACATTTAGAGACCCATTCAAGGATTACAAGAGAAACAATTTACTCCAAGTGAGGATAATGTGCAAATAAAATAGTAGTAGCTGTGTGGGTGGTGTGGTGGCAAGTGTTGAAAACTAAGTTAGATTACTTGGATTTTAGAAGCACTTTGTCTCTGGCAACTCCTTAATGTGTCTTGGCCTCAGTATTCTTATCTGCACAATGGGTTTAGGTGGTTATTTTCAAATGTGAAAACTGTAAGATTCTAATGGGCCTTATTTGATTAAATGAAAGCACTTTTCCTCAGGGCTAGTTTTATGATCTGTTAGATTTGGATCTTCATCCAATCAATTCAAATGACCTATGTATCCACCCTTGGTTTATGGTAATTTAGCTAAATGCCTAAAATGTTCTCTATGGAGCTAGGGAAAAGACTGGAAGGTATGGTCAACCACAATTGATAGATATGTCTTTGAATGTAATCACTTTACTAGTTTTGGAGTTAGGGAAAGCTGAAGCATCATTGTCCTTCTGAGATAGGGACCATGGGCTTAGACAGAGTAGGGTGAGGGCCTCTGGAAAAAGCAAGGCAGGATATTCACAGTCAAAGCAATGAAACAATGTAAAGTCCTTATGGAAACTCTGTGTTCAGCATTATGCAAAGTTAAGGTCACACTAATTCTCTAGGGTAAAGATACTAGACTAGGAATATAGACATCTTCAGTGAGATCAGTTAAAGGTAAAAAGGCCAGGAGCAACTTGGCCTGGAATGTTTGAGTGTTCTGCAAGGGTATCTCAGCATCACCCATGACTTCACTGTAAACAGCCCTAGCAAACAGACAACAACCCAGACCACCTTGAAGGCAGGGCAGGTGGTACAAGTCCACACCCTAAGCCCTCAATTTCCAAAAATTCTCAACTGCCTATAAATCCCCTTGACAATGCACCACCCGGGCTCTCTTGTCCCCTCCTGGCGTGAGCCGGGAGCTCTGTCCTCTCACTTTATTTCTAAATAAAAGCCTGTGCCTTGCTCTCCTACCTTGAGTGTTTGTGGAACTCATTCTTTGGCTACGTGAACAAGAACCCCGGCATCACTTCTGTTTAATAAAACAAATCCAAAAAGAAAGTGTCTTGTACATAGTTTTTATTGCTCTATGCCCAGATCCCTAGTATCTCTGGAACAATTCCCCTTGTCCCCCATTTTTATTACCAGTGTAAGTTTGGCATTAGTTCTATCCTGGAGGCAATAGCCTTCTATAATTAGTTCTGCTGTCTCTGACAACCCATCTCTCACAAAGCTGTGCTCCCATGAGCATATGTAAATGAGGTTGCATTAAAAATCTTCAATGGCTGCCCAATGCTTTCAAATAAATTCCAAAATCCTTACAGTAACATCTAAGGTCCTTAAAGAGCTGATCCATGCCTATTTCTCCAGTCATCTCACTATTCCCATTTCAACAACTCAATGCTCTATCCATATCAAACTATTTTATTGCCAGAATTCCTAAACTTGTATTTGCTGCCTGCCTGACAATCCCAGTCCTTCCCATTCTGCATACTCCATTTTCTGCTCATCCATTCCTGGCCTTCCCCAAAGCTCTGTCATTTGGTTAAGATCCCCAGAACACACTGTGTGTATGATTATTGGAACCTATCACACTGTACTGTAATCATTTACATTTCAAAATTTTTTCTTGGGAGACTTCTGCAAGATGATGGCATAAGAAGATCCTGAATTCACCGCTCTGAGGGATACACCAAATCTGTAGCTACATATGGGTCATTTCCCTCTGAAAAAGACCTGAAAGCTAGAAGAACTGCTTCCCCACAACAAAGGATAAAAAGACCACATGGAGACAGATAGGAGAGGCAGAGACATGGTCTCACCAAAAATCCCACCCCTGGAACAGTGACACACAGTAAGGAGGGATCTCACCAGGCTTGCACTTCTCCCAGAGGCGGGAGGAGTTGGTACCATACATTAGGTACCTCAATCCCTGGGACCTGCACTGAAGAGACAAGCCTCCAAAACATCTACCTTGGAAAACCAGTGAGGCTGATGTTCAAGGGACACAAAGTGCTATAGGAAACTGAGATTCCCCTTTAAAATTTCCCTTAATTCCCATGTGCAGTCTCACTCATGCTGAGACCAGGCAAAAACAATAGCAGTTTGAAAAGTGTCTAATTGTATATGAAGATTTGCTATCTAAAAGCATCTGCTGAAGGAGTAGGGGACAGCTACAACTCTCTCCAAGGCAGAGATGCTGGCAGACACCAGTTTTGCACTCTCCACCTACTCTGCTGATATGAGTGGGAAGTTTGAGCATGGCACCTTCCCACCACCTTGCTAAGACAATTGGGGACGAATGGTTGTGGGTTATCCAGCTGCCTCGGTGAAGCTGGAGAACATGGGTGGTTGCAGCACTCCTCTACTCCCTGGCTGGGGCTGGCAAGCACAAATGAGCATGCTCCAAGCCTGTAGCTGGTATGCGTGCACAGACAAGGCACACTCCTGTTGCATTCCTGAGGCCCACAGGTATATACAGTCAGGACATTTCCCTCCTGCTTTTCTGAAGCCAGTAAACATGCCCTGCCTCCTACAATCTCCAATTGCCTAGCTAAAGCCAGTGAGTGCATGCAATCCATATAAGGGATACCCATTGATTACCTGGCCCTAGTGGTCAAGAGGGCTGGCATTCCTGAACTTCATGGGAAGTTAACAATCAGACAGTTCTTGGCAGGCCACCACTCCAGGGTACTGCACAGAAAGCAGACTGAAGCAGAACTCCAGCCTTCTGGTGAAGACTTAGAGCCTAAAGAACAGACTTAAGGTTTATCACACATCTAGAGACTAAGGAGGTACTCCCAAGGAACATAAGCAGGGAGACACCATCCTTGTGCACCCCTTGGCCTCACTATAGCTTGAGAAGAACTCCCAGAAAGGAGCTCTTGCACTCTTTAGACTCTCATTTCTGCAACTATCACCAAGGGAATACCCCCAGATTTTCTGGTCTGAAGGTCAGCAGGGATTATGATTATAGTCTACAGGACTGTATATATTTGAATATTTTAAAACCTCATGCACAAGGGGCAGGCTTCCAATCAGCCTGCAATTAGATGCTGAATGATATTCCTCGCTGTGGAACACTGACAGATCTTGGCACACCCTCAACAATGAGGAGATATCAAGTATAAATCAGGTGATTTAGACAATCACAAAGGTTCAAGAGACAACCAAGAGCTAGGGCAAGTTTGAATGAGAAGTTTCATCCCCTACACAAGCCAATCCTTCAAGCTGGAGAGCATTAAGCTGTTTTTCCTAATACAGAGAAACAAAAACAGAAAATGAAGCAAAATGAGGAAACAGAAATATGTTCCAAATGAAAGAAAAAGACAAACCTTAGAAGAAAATAAAAACCTTAATGATATGGAAATAAATAATCTACCTAATAAAGAATTCAAAGTAATGGTTAAAAGCATGCTCACTGAACTTGGGAGAAGAACAGATGAACACAGTGAGAACTTCAAGAGATAGAAAATGTAATAAGGTATCAAACAGAAGTCAAAGAGTTGAAGAATATGATAACTGAACTGAAAAATACACTAGAGATGTTCAGCAGAAGACTGGTTGAAGCAGAAGAATGTATCCATGAGCTGGAAGACAAAGCAATGGAACTTACCCAAACAGAGCAATAAAAAGAACAAGAACAAAAACATGTTTAAATGAAGATAACTTAAAGGACCTGTGGGACAACATCAAGCAGAGTTACAGTCATACTGTAGGGATCCCAGAAGGAGAAAAGGCAGAGAAAGGGGCAGAAAATTTATCCAAATATATAGAAAAGAGAGTGCATCAATCACTTATAAAGCTACTATGAAGATTAAAAGACGAAAGTAGTAAGATTAATTAAAACTTCAATAATCAGTTAAGGGATACATAAAATAAAAAGATGTAAAACATGACATCAAAAACATAAAATGTGGGATGTGGAGTAAAAATACATTTGGAAATGTGTTCAAACTTAAGTTGCTATCAATTTAAAATAAACTGTTATATACATAGATCATACATGTGAACCTCACAGTAGCTACAAACCCAAAACTAAAATATACAAAAGAAAATAAGAAAGGAATATAAACATAACACTAAAGATGGTCATCAAACCAAAAGGGGAAAAAGAAAAGATGAAAAGGAATGGAGAGGAATAACAAAAACAGCCAGAAAAAAATTAACAAATTATCCATAAGTACATGCCTATCAATAATTACATTAAGTGTAAATGAACTAAAATTTCTATTCAAAAGAAAGAGTAGCTAAATGGATGAAGATCAAGAACAACAAAAAAAAAACCCAGGAAAACAGGATACATTTATGTACTGCCTACAAGAGACACTTCAGAAGTAAAGACACACAGAGATTGTGTGTGAAGGGATGGAAAAGATACTCTATGCAAATGGAAAAAAAATTGATGTGGCTATATTCATATTAGACAAAATAGACTTTAAAACAAATATTGTAATAAAAGACAAAGACAAGCACTATATAATGAAAAAGGAGTCAATGCAGCAAAAAGAACATTTATAAGTATATATGCACCCAACACAAGAGCACCAATAAAAGGCAAATATTTGCAGACCTAAAGGGAAAAATTGACAGAAATACAGTAATAGGGAATTTTAACATCCCATTTATATCAATGGCTAGATCACCCAGACAGGAAATCAAGTAAAGAAACACTGGCCTTAAACAACCCATTAGAACAGACGGACTTAATGGATATATAAAGAACATTCCATCCAAAAGTAAAATACACATTCATCTCAAATGCACATGTAACATTCTCCAGGATAGATCAGACATCAGGCCACAAAGCAAATCTCTAAAATTTAAAAAGACTGAAATAATATCAGGCATATTTTCTGACCACAATGGTATGAAATTAGAAATCAGTTAAAAGAATAAAAATGGGAAAACTGCAAATGTGCAGAGATGCATTACCATGTTATTGAACAATGACTGAGTCATACAAGAAACAAAGGAGAAATTTAAAAAGTACCTAGAAAGAGATGAAAACAAAAATGCAGCATATCAAAATCTATGGGATGCAGGAAAAGTAATTCTAAGGGAGAAGTTCATAGCAATACAGACCTACTCCAAAAAAACAAAAGAAATCTCAAACAATTTCACTTTACATCAAAGAAACTAGAAAAGAACAACAAAAGAAGCCCAAAGTAAAAAGGAAGGAAATAATGATCACAGAGGAAATATATGAAATAGAGACCAAAAAAAAAAAAAAAATAGGAAAGATCAATAAAACTCAAGGGCTGGTCTTTGAAAATATAAACAAAATATACAAATCCTTAGTTAGAGTCACTAAGTAATAAGAAAGAGGGCTCAAATAAAAAGAACCAAAAATGAAAGCAATTATAACCAAGAAATATAAGAGATCATAAGAGCCTACTCTGAACAGTTATATGCCAACAAATTGGACAAGCTAAAAGAAATGGACAAATTCCTAAAAACTTACAATCTTCCATGACTGAATCACAAAGAAGTAGAAAATCTGAATAGATCAATTACTAGTACAGAAACTGAATCAACAACAACAAAAAAAACCTCCCAACAAAAAAAGTCAGGACCAGATAGCTTTATGAATGAATTCTACCAAATAATCAAAGAAGATTTAGTACCTACTTTACTCAAATTTCCAAAAATTGAAGAAGAGGGAATGCTTCCAAACTCATTTTACAAAGCCAGTGTATCCTGATACCAAAACCAGAGAAGGACACCACAAAAGAAGACAATTACAGGCTAATATTTCTGAAGAACATAGATGCAAAAATTATCAATAAAATATTAGTAAAACATATTCAACAATACGTTAAAATGATCATACACAATGGTTAAGTGGGATTCATTCCAGGGATGCAAGGATGGCTCAACATCCCCAAATCAATGTGATATTCCATACTAATAAAACAAAAGATGAAAAACAGGATCAGCTCAATCAATGCAGAAAAAGCATTAGACAAAAATACAACATCCATTTATGATAAAATTCTCAATAAAATGGTTAAAGAGGGAGTGCACAACACAATAAAGGTAATATATGACAAATACACAGCTAACATCATATTCAACAGTGAAAAGCTGAAAGCTTTTCCTCTAAGATCAGAAACAAAACAAAAACGTCCACTCTCACCATTTTTATTCAACATAGTATTAAAAGTCTTAGCCACAGTAACTAGGAAGGAATAGAAATAAAACATCTAAATTGGAAAGGAAGAAGTAAAACTACTGTCATTATTTGCAGATGACACTGTACTACACATAGAAAACCCTAAAGACTCCACCAAAAAAATGAAAAAAATAAATGAATTCAGTAAAGTTGCAGGATACAGGATTAATATTAAAAAATCTGTTGCATTTCTATACACTAATAATAAATGATCAGAGAATTCAAGAAGAAAACAATCTCATTTACAATTGCATCAAAAAGATAGTTTAAAAAAGATAAAATAACCTAGTAACAAATTTAACCAAGGAGGTGAAAGACCTGTATAAGACACCAATGAAAGAAATTAAAGACAAATAAATGGAAAGATACTCTGTGTTTGTGGATTGGAAAAATTAATATTGTCAAAATGTTATACACTGCCCAAAGCAACCTATGGATTCAGTGCAGTCCCTATTAAAATTCCAATGGCATTCTTTACAGAACTAGAATAATCCTAAAATTTATACAGAGCCATACAACCCTGAATAGCCAAAACAATCTTGAGAAAACATAAAGCCAGAAGTATCACACTCCCTGATATCTAACTATACTACAAAGCTATAATAACTAACATGGTATAAGCACAAAAACAGACATGGATCAATGCAACAGAATAAAGAGCCCAGAAATAAACATACATGCACGCACACACACACAGACACACACACACATACACACATATGGTCAATTAATCTTCAACAAAGCAGGAAAGAATATACCATGGGTAAATGACAGTCTCTTTAATAAATGGTTTTGAGAAAACTGGAAAACTACATGTTGAAGGATGAAACTGGACCACTATCTTATACCATACACAATAATTAACTTGAATGCAAATCCTGAAACACAAAACTCCTAGAAGAAAGCATAGGTGATAATCTCTTTGACATTGGTCTTAGCAATGTCTTTTTTGATCTGACTCAAAAAGCAGTGGAAACAAAAGCAAAAATAAACAAATGTAACAACATCAAACTAAAAGCTTCTGCACAGTGAAGGACATCATTAAGAAAATGAAAAGGCAACCTACTGAAAGGGAGAAGGTATTTGCAAATCATATATCCAATAAGCAGTTAATACACAAAATATATAAAGAACGTATACAACTCAACAACAAAACAAACCCCACAATCCAATTAAAAAATGGTCAGATGATCAGATCAGAATATTTCTCCAAAAAAGATATATAGGTGATCAATAGGCATATGATCAAAGATGTTCAACATCACTAATCTTCAAGGAAATACAAATCAAAACCATGATGAGATATCACCTTAGACCTATAAGATGGCTATTATTAAAAAGACAAGACATAACAAGTGTTAGCAAAGACATAGAGAAATGTAAAACTCCTGTGCACTATGGAAAACAATATGGAGTTTCTTCAAAAAAATAAAAATAGAGCTACCATATGAATCAGCTACTACTACTGGGTATCTAGCTGACAAAAACAAACACTAATTTGAAAAGATATATGCACCTCTAGGTTCAATTGCAACGTTACTTGCAAAAGCTGAGATACGGAAACAACCTAAGTATCCATGAATGGATAAATGGATAAAGCAGGTATGATATACATATAACAATGGCATACTTTTCCGTCATAAAAAAATAATTAAATCTTGCCAGTTGCTACAACATGGATGGACCTTGAGAGTATTATGCCAACTGAAATAAGTCAAAGACTAATACAGCATGATTTCACTTATATGTGAAACCTAAAAAAACAAAAGAAGACAAAACTCAGCCTCATAAATACAGAGAACAGATTGGTGGTTGCTAGAAGAGAAAGGGGCAAGGGAGATGGGCAAAGGGGATCAAGAAGTATAAATTTGCAGTTATAAAGTAAGTCATGGGAATGTAATGCACAGCACAGGGAATATAGTCACTAATATTGTATTAACTTTTCATGGTGACATATGGTAACTAGATTTATTGCAGTGGTATTTTGCAATGTATACGAATGTCAAATCGGTATGTGGTACACCTGAAACTAGTATTGTATATCAATTATACCTCAATTAAACAAAAATTCTCTATTGGGACTATAAAATCTGAAGAACAGTGTCTTAAATCATGTTTGTTCCCATGCCAACTACAAGTTTTACCTGAGAGTAGATTGTCTATAAATAATCTTTTGTGATTGAATACCTACTTCTGTATTTTGCCACAAGATAGAATGATCTCTTCTCACTCAACCCTTCATGAGAGATTCTAAAAACCAATATTAAATATTTATACCTTTTCTACAACTTTGAAAATTACAGATTATGCATCATGAATAATGAGCCCATTTGAGTTAGAGAAATAAAAAAAATCTAACATTTGGGTGGAGAGCATATTTTCTGCAATTCGAGCTTTCAATGAAAACTAAATGACATTTCCTAAAAATTTTTTCTGATGGTAAATGAAAATTCGTTTGTCAGTAACCATTATTACAAATTAATTATAAATTAAGGCAGAGCCATTACTAACAAGGTGATATTTTTGTTTTAAAATGTATCAATACCTACAAGGATGTCTTCCAAATATTAATAAAAAAGCTAGCTGTGAATAGCAGGTAGAGAACAGTGCTTGAGATTTTTAGATGAATAAGAACAGATATGAGTTAAAACCCATTGTTCTATTCGTTATTATTGTTGACTATGAGTTACATGTTTTCATAACCAGTTAGATTGTCCTAGCAATGTTAGTTATCAACTTGATAATAGCAGCTAAATTTTAGTGATCATTTGTTATGTGCCTAACACTATTGTAAATATCTTATTTGTAACTTTATTCATCATGGCACCCTATAGGGCGAGTAAAATTATTTTCTTTATTTTACATATGAGGGAACTGATGTACAAAAGGGTTAAGAAAGTGCTAAAAGTCCTACAGCTAGTTCAGTGGCAGAGCTAGCAAGGGGCTCAGTACAGTCTGGCCTCAGATATTTTCTATCATACTGATCTTAAATTTGAACAAGGATGAAAATTAACTACCTCCTGAAATGTTGCCAGAAATTTTATACCTGTAGGTTGATTGCATAACTGGCTCTAATTCTTCAACTCTGTCTTCGTGTTCTTTGCTATGTGACTTTCAATTCCTTCCTCTAAAAGAGTAAGTTATTTCTCCATCCCATGGGCCATAATAACCTGCTTTGGCCAAAAGGATCAGGCAAAAGTGACAGTATGCCAGTGTGCTTGTGTTGTGCCATTGCCATGGAAGCAATGTGGAAGGAAGGTATCCCCTGGTCTCAGGAGAAAAATGGGAGACATGTGATGCAGCACTGTCTAGATGCACCTGACTAGGTGAGCCAACTCCAGCTGCCCCTCAGATGTATCAGCTAAATAAAAGCATTTTTTGTACACCTATGAGATTTTGTCAGTGTCTGTTTGCACAGAAAGATAGAGTAACTACCTCTAAAAGTACCTAGACTGGTAGCTAGAATATGGAAGCTTTCTACAGAGATTTGATATTATCTACTCTCTTTAGCTCATAGTTCTATTTAAACAAAAATCTCCATTAGTATATATGATTATTTCTCTTTTTAATTACGGGATAAAAGCACATAGGTTATAGCTTTTCCACTAAACTCCTTGAGGGCAAGAACTATGGATTTTTCATCTTTTTCTGTGCAGCAACTCAAATAGCCCAGAGTGGGGGCTCAGTAAATAACTAGTGAAAGAACTATTTTGTTCTTCCTCTCCAGTCAAATTGTTCCAGGGCTAAGCTACTATATGGTAGCAAGAAAATAGGAAGAGCATTTTGGAAACTGTTCGGCCACATACTATATCACCATTGGTAGTTCCTAAAGAAACTTTTATGTTAAATTATTACAATGAGTATGTTTTGTAATTAAACCCCCTTCAATAATTAAACTCCCACAGAAAGACAGCTTCAGGGTTTTGTTACTGAAATAACTTGTTGCAAAGAACTAAAAGGTACTATGGGATGAGTCCATCATGCCCCAGCTTATAAGGACCACAGACATGCCTCTTTGTACAAATTAAAAATTTCAAACTCCTTCTCCAGACCAATCTTTAGTCCTTCCATATACTAATAAGAGTGTGTCGACTAGGCTATATGTACTATGATTATATCAAGTTGAAAATGTGCAAATGGTAGCTGAACATTGCAAATCCCCAGTTTCACCAATTCACTGATAGAGCAGACAAAGGAACTACTTTAACAGGCTTTTGGACATTCCTAGAAACCATGCTGTCCAGGCCCTGGCTCTCTAGCATTCCCAGGGCTTCTTGTTTGCATGGCCAGCTTCTAGTCCCAAGACCCGTGTTCATCTCTACCAGTTCCAGCCTACCTTTGGGCCTCTGGTTCTCCATGACTATTGAATCCCAATGAATACTCATAATAATGTAAAGGAAAAAGGTAAACTTCTCATTTGTTTTATTTTAGTGTTCCAACTTTTCCTTATTCTATTTATTTCTTCCAGAAAAAAGATATGCTAAGTAACATGACCTCCACTACTGGTGGAAGCCACCAGCAAACACTGCAGCATACCTCCTAACAATGGCTCTTAGTTCACGCATTTAATGATCCCCACACTTCTTCAAATACAAACACTACAGGCCAATGACCCTCCATAACTACCTTGGGTTAGAGAAGTGATGTGAGGGGCCCTGGCAGAGGACAGCAAAGAGGGTGGGTATTGTCTTGGATGCCATTACTTCCTTCTCTAAACCTGTTATAGTGTTAGGCACGAGATGTTATACGTTTTATAAGGAGTACTCCTTTGCATGTTTGGTGCCGATCTTTGCTGCCTGCTCTTCAATCGAAGCTTTGCCTTATGAGGTGAATCACATGAAGACAGTGAAGTTAAGAACTGCTGCTGGGCATTGTTTATGCATGAAGCTTATAAAACCACAAAGAAATCAGTGTTACTCAATGTCCTAAACATCAGTATTTTCACTACCCTATTCAACTGTTCGATAAAAAGGTGAAATTTGAAAGATACTCAGCACAATGTAATGTATTTAATTAAAATAATTTAAGAATGAACCACAAAAGGTCTGTGTCTTTTCAGATCATTGTTTCCCTCCCCGCCACTTTAAGGTATGTTTGATTCTGTATAACTGCTTAAATGAGCATTTGAAAAGTGCTTGAATATTTTAAAACAAAGTATTTTATTTCAGCATCTTTGTATGGTTACACATGTTAGCTAGATTTATAGTTGTGATCACTTTCTAATGTACACAAATGTTGACTCACTTTATAGTACACCTGAAACTAATACTGTGTGTCAACTATAGTTCAATAAAAGTAAATATTGGGTTCTGGGAAGATGTGGCATGAGCAGGGCGGTGAAAATCTCCTCCCAAAACTATATATATTTATGAAAATACAACAAATACAACTATTCCTAAAAGAGAGACCAGAAGACACAGGACAACAACCAGGCTACAGCTACACCTGCAAGAACTCAGTGCCTCACAAAGTGGGTAAGATACAAAGCCGTGACCGGGTGGGACCTGAGCACTCCCGCACCCCAGTGCACCGGCAGGAGGAAAAGATTCAGAGCAGGGATGGAATGGAAGCACAAGCTTGCTAAATAACCAGCCCTGGTGATCCGCACTGGGAGCACAAACACACATGGCGTGCTATATCGGAGATTAGAGAAACAGAAGGGCAGGATCTGAGACAGAGACTGAAAGCAGGTCCCCTCAGCCGGCTCCCTGGAACAAAAGAATAGGGGGTGCTTTTTTAAAAGTCTTGAAGTGAGAAGGGCCCAAGAGTGGAAGAAAATCGTCCCAGCACGCTCAGCCCAGCAGCCTGGGAGTCTTAGGGAATTTCGGCCCCAAGGCAGGTGGCCGGGCAAAGCAGCCACACAGAGGCTTCCCACAGAGATCAGCAGCCTGCCATTCATTCCCTCCCCGGCTGATGCCACAAAGGGTCTGGCAGAGCTGCCACTACTGCGGAAGAGCGGAGGAGTGGCACTGCCCACAGCAACCTCACAGAATCCACTCCCAGCGGGCGTGCAGCTAAGTGGGAAGAGCCCAAGAACCAGGTCCAGAAGGCACCAAGGGGACCAGAATGCACCCACATAACTGCAAACCCCCACAGTGCAATAGGCTAGGCAGAGGGCGACCCCACAACACAGGCAGCTCAGGGGACTATCCCAGCGACAGCCTCTCAGTGTGCAGGAAAACAGCTCAGGCCCAGGAGAAGGATAAGGAGAACAACAAGCAGGAAGGGACTTCGTTCTCCCAGCTGACACACGTGGCACCTACCAGTGACCACTTCTATCGCCATGAAAAGACAGAGGAATACGGTCCAGAATAAGACAGCCAGACAACCCCAGAGAAGGAGCCTGATGTAATGGACATGCACAATCTTCCTGAAAAAGAATTCAGAATAAAAGTCATAACCATACTGATGGATCTACAGAGAAATATGCAAGAGCTGAGGGAGGAAGTGAGGGAAGTGAGGAAAGACAATGCAGAAATGAGACAAGCAATCGACAGGCTTAGCAGCAGACTGGACGAGATGCAAGAGACTGGTAATGGAATAGAAATCAGAGAACAGAAATACAGAGAAGCTGAGGCAGAGAGAGATAAAAGGATCTCTAGGAATGAAAGAATATTAAGAGAATTGTATGACTAATCCAAATGGAACAATATTCGCATTATAGGAGTACCAGAAGAGGAAGAGAGAGAAAAAGGGTTAGAAAGTGTCTTTAAAGAAATAATTGCTGAAAACTTCCCCAAGCTGGAGAAGGAAATAGTCTCTCAAACCACGGAAACTCACAGATCTCCCAACACAAGGAACCAAAGAAAGACAACACCAAGACACATAATAATTAACATGGCAAAGGTCAAAGATAAGGACTGAGTATTAAAGGCAGCAAGAGAGAGAAAAAAGATGACCTACAAAGGAAAACCCATCAGACTATCATCAGACTTCTCAACAGAAACGTTACAGGCCAGAAGAGAATGGCATGATATATTTAACATAATGAAACACAAGGGCCTTGAACCAAGAATACTGTATACAGCACGATTATCATTTAAATTTGAGGGAGGGATTAAACAATTCCCAGACAAGCGAAAGCTGAGGGAGTTTGCCTCCCATAAAGCACCTCTACAGAATATCTTAAAGGGACTGCTCTAGATGGAAGCACTCCTAAGGCCAAAAAGAGGTCACCAGAGAAAATAAAATCATAGCAAAGAAAGCAAAACATCCATATACTAACTAAAGGCAAAGAATAAAACACCTAGTATATAAAGAATGGAGGAGGAAGAATAAGAAGGGAGAGAAATAAAGAGTCATCAGACTGTGTTTACAACAACTTAACAAGATAGTTAAGTTAGACTGCTACATAGTAAAAAAGCTACCCTTGGAACTTTGGTAACCACAAATCTAAAACTAGCAATGGCAGTAAGTACATATCTATCGATAATCACCCTAAATGTAAATGGACTGAATTCAATAATCAAAAGACACAGAGTAACAGAATGGATTAAAAAGCAAGACCCACATATATGCTGCTTACAAGAGACTCACCTCAAACCCAAAGATATACACAAACTAAAGGTAAAGGGATGGACAAAGATATTTCATGCAAACAACAAGGAGAAAAAAGCAGGTGTTGCAGTACTTGTATCAGACAAAATAGACTTCAAAATGAAGAAAGTAGCAAGAGATAAAGAAGTACATTACATAATGATAAAGGGGTCAGTCCAACAAGAAGATATAACCATTATAAATATATATGCACCCAACACAGGAGCGCCAGCATATGTGAAACAAATACTAACAGAATTAAAGGAGGAAATAGAAAGCAATGCATCCATTTTAGGAGACTTCAACACACCACTCACTCCAAAGGACAGATCAACCAGGCAGAGAATAAGTAAAGACACAGAGGCACTGAACAACACACTAGAACAGATGGACCTAACAGACACCTACAGAACTCTACACCCAAAAGCAGCAGGATACACATTCTTCTCAAGTGCACATGGAACTTTTTCCAGAATAGACCACACACTAGGCCACAAAAAGAACCTCAGTAAATTAAAAAATATTGAAAATCTACCAACCAACTTCTCAGATCACAAAGGTGTAAAACTAGGAATAAATTGTACAAAGAAAACAAAAATGCTCACAAATACATGGAGGTTTAATAACATACTCCTAAATAATCAAAGGATAAATGACCAAATAAAAACAGAGATCAAACAATATATGGATACTAAAGACAAAACACAAAGCCGCAACTTCTGTGCGATGCAGCAAAGGCAGTTCTAAGAGGAAAGTATATTGCAAAAAGGCCTATTTAAGAAGGAATAACAATCCCAAATTAATAGTCTAAACACAGAATTACTGAAACTGGAAAAAGAAGAACAAATGAGGCCCAAAATCACCAGAAGGATGGATATAATAAAGATCAGAGAAGAAATAAATAAAATTGAGAAGAATAAAACAATAGAAAAAAATCAATGAAACCAAGAGCCGGTTTTTAAAAAATAAACAAAATAG
Source organism: Phataginus tricuspis (assembly GCA_029783875.1). Lineage (NCBI taxonomy): Eukaryota > Metazoa > Chordata > Mammalia > Pholidota > Manidae > Phataginus > Phataginus tricuspis. The sequence continues at coordinate 50,173,058 of JAQQAC010008880.1, read as the reverse complement.
ATAACCCCCTAGCCAGAGTTATTAAGAGAAAAAGAGAATCTACACACATAAACAGAATCAGAAATGAGAAAGGAAAAATCACAACAGACCCAACAGAAATACAAAGAATTATAAGAGAATACTATGAGAATCTATATGCTAAAAAGCTGGAAAACATAGAAGAAATGGACAACTTCTTAGAAAAATACAACCTTCCAAGACTGACCAAACAAGAAACAGAAAACCTAAACAGACCAATCACCAGCAACGAAATTGAATCGGTAATCAAAAAACTACCCAGGAACAAAACCCCCGGGCCTGATGGATTCACCTCTGAATTTTACAAAACATATAGAGAAGAAATAACACCCATTCTCCTTAAAGTTTTTCAAAAAATAGAAGAGGAGGGAATACTTCCAAACTCATTCTATGAAGCCAGCATCACTCTAATACCAAAACTGGGCAAAGACCTCACCAAAAAAGAAAATTACAGACCAATATCCCTGAAGAACATAGATGCAAAACTACTCAACAAAATATTAGCAAACCGAATTCAAAAATATATCAAGAGGATCATACACCATGATCAAGTGGGGTTCATCCCAGGAATGCAAGGATGGTACCACATTCGAAAATCCATCAACATCACCCACCACATCAACAAAAACCACATGATCATCTCCATAGATGCTGAAAAAGCATTTGACAAAATTCAACATCCATTCATGATTAAAACTCTCAACAAAGTGGGTATAGAGGGCAAGTACCTCAACATCATAAAGGCCATATATGACAAACCCACAGCTAACATCAACTTAACATAACAGTGAGAAGCTCAAAGCTTTTCATCTAAGATCGGGAACAAGACAGGGATGCCCACTCTCTCCTCTGTTATTTAACATAGTACTCGAGGTCCTAGGCACGGCAATCAGACAACACAAAGAAATAAAAGGCGTCCAGATTGGTAAAGTAGAAGTCAAATTGTCACTATTTGCAGATGACATGATATTGTACATAAAAAACCCTAAAGGCTCCGCTCCAAAACTACTAGAACTAATATCTGAATTCAGCAAAGTTGCAGGATACAAAATTAATACACAGAAATCTGTTGCATGTCTATACACTAACAATGAACTAACAGAAAGAGAAATCAGGAAAACAATTCCATTCACAATTGCATCAAAAAAAAAAAATACCTAGGAATAAACCTAACGAAGAAAATGAAAGACCTATACCCTGAAAACTACAAGACACTCCTAAGAGAAATTAAAGAGGACACTAACAAATGGAAATGTATCCCATGCTCTTGGCTAGGAAGAATAAATATTGTCAAAATGGCTATACTACCTAAAGCAATCTACAGATTCAATGCAATCCCTATGAAAATACCAATAGCATTCTTCAATGAACTGGAACAAATAGTTCTAAAATTCATATGGAACCACAAAAGACCCCAAATAGCCAAAGCAATCCTGAGAAGGAAGAATAAAACAGGGGGAATTATGCTCCCTGACTTCAAGCTATACTACAAAGCTTCGGTAATCAAGACAATTTGGTATTGGCATAAGAATAGACCCACAGACCAGTGGAACAGAATAGAAAATCCAAATATTAACCCAAACATTTACAGTCAATTAATATTTCATAAAGGAGCCTTGGATATACAATGGGGAGATGACAGCCTCTTCAGCAGCTGGTGTTGGAAAAACTGGACAGCTACATGTAAGAGAATGAAACTGGAGTACTGTCTAGCCCCATACACAAAGGTAAACTCAAGGTGGATCTAAGACCTGAATGTAAGTCATGAAACCATAAAATTCTTAGAAAAAGACATAGGCAAAAATCTCTTGGACATAAGCATAAGTGACTTCTTTATGAACATATTTCTCCAGACAAGGGAAACAAAAGCAAAAATGAACAAGTGGGACTATATCAAGTTGAAAAGCTTCTGTACAGCAAAGGACACCATCAGTAGAAAAAAAAGACTTCCTACAGTATGGGAAAATATATTCATAAATGATATATCTGATATGGGGTTGACACCCAAGATTAGAACTCACACACCTCAACAAACAAAAAGCAAATAATCCAATTAAGAAATGGGCAGAGGACATGAATAGACACTTCTCCAAAGAAGAAATCCAGATGGCCAACAAGAACATGAAAAGATGCTTCACATCCCTAATCATCAGAGAAATGCAAATTAAAACCACAATGAGATATCACCTCACACCAATAAGGATGGCCAACATCCAAAACACAAACAACAACAAATGTTGGCAAGGATGTGGAGAAAGGGAACCCCCCTACACTGCTGGTGGGAATGCAAATTAGTTCAACCATTGTGGAAAGCAGTATGGAGGTTCCTCAAAAAACTCAAAATAAAAATACCATTTGACCCAGGAATCCCACTCCTAGGAATTTACCCTAACAATGCAGTAGCCTAGTTTGAAAAAGACATATGCACTCCTATGTTTATCGCAGCACTATTTACAATAGCCAAGAAATAGAAGCAACCTAAGTGTCCATCAGTAGATGAATGGATAAAGAAGAGGTGGTACATATACACAATGGAATATTATTCAGCCATAAGAAGAAAACAAATCCTACCATTTGCAACAACATGGATGGAGCTAGAGGGTATTATGCTCAGTGAAATAAGCCAAGCCGAAAAAGACAAGTATCAAATGATTTCACTCATCTGTGGAGCATAAGAGCAAAGAAAAAAAAAAAAAACTGAAGGAACAAAACAGTGGCAGACTCACAGAACCCAAGAATGGACTATTACCAAAGGGAAAGGGACTGGGGAGGATGGGTGGGAAGGGAGGGACAAGTGGGAAAAGGGGGCATTAATGTTGGGGGGGCACAGGGAGGGCAGTACAACTCAGAGAAGACAAGTAGTGATTCTACAGCATCTCACTACTGTAGATCAGCTTATGGACAGTGACCGTAATGGTGCTGGTGGGGGGGACCTTATGAAGTGGGTAGTTTAATAAGCATAATGTTGCACATGTAACTGCAGATTAATGATACCAAAATAAATTACAATTGATTGCAAAAAAAAAGTAAATATTAAGTTCTTATGGAATTATCAGTGGGAATTTCAAAACCTGCTAAAAATATGTTTTCCTAGGCAAATAATATAAGCATCTAGTTGTCTATAAAAATTTTAATAGGCATCCAAAGGGTATCTACTGATTTACATTCTAAAGGACATTGTCCTTTCAGTGAGGAGAACAACTGAGGCTTGAGATAACTAATGTCAAATAAGAAAGAATTAGAGTAGGAATTGGTTACATAAAAATAGTTTCCTACAAGTAGTAACAAGAAACACCAAATATCTCCTCATATTCCCAGCATCAAATTTCTGTTGTTTTTAAAGTCAATCATTTGTAGGTTTTGTGGTTGGCATATGAGGAAATAAAACCAATTGGTGCTTCTTCAAAATTAAAAAGTAGATTCAACTCATGTTTTTATTTGTTGAGAAATATATTGTATCTACACAACAGGATGAAGGCCAACAGAATTATTTACCTGTCTATTGAGTACTTATCACCTAGCAACAATCAGCAAGTTCTCTCCACTAAACAAGAAAATTCATCAGGGGGAAGTGTAGCAGGCAGAATTCCAAGATTGTTCCCCAAATTCCTGCCTCCTGACATAAAAGTCTGCATAGTCCCCTCCTGAGTGTGAGTGGGACTGTGAATATGGAGTCCACTCCTGCCATAGGTTACATTGTGTTACAAAGCTAAAGGAATTTTGTAAATGTCACAAAGCAGTTGAGTTTGAAGTCATCAAAGGGGGATGATCCTGGGTGGATCTGACCTAATTCAGTCTTTAAAAAGAAGGAAACTAAGCCAGTCACAGGACAAATACAGCATGTGCCACTAACATGAAGTATCTATAACAGCCAGAGTCATGGGAGCAGAGAGCCGACCAATGGTTGTCAGAGGCAAGAAGGAGGCATAAATGAGGAGGTTGGAATCAATGAGTATAAAGTTTTAGCTGTGCAAGATGAAGAAGTTATGGAGATCTGCTATACCAAATTGTGTCTATGGTTAATAATAATGTATTATGCAACTTATGCATTTGCTAAGGGTCACCTCATGTTCTGTGTTCCATCTCAATGAAAAGGAAAGGGAAGGAGAAAGGAGAGGAAAGAAAAAGGACTGGCCCCTTCTTGAAGTCAGACTAGTAGCTCGAGAGCACAAGCACTGGAGAAATAAAATTAGATTCTTGGTCTCAAGGAGAATGGGTTCAGATAAGCATTTTAATATGTGGAATGGACTGTGCATTAGTTTCTTATTAAGTGTAAAGGGAAGATGACATTTTAATCTGAGAAGAATTGTTTCAGAATAAGATAATAGGATATGAAATCCTATGAGACTCACTTTCACCCTAGGTTTAAAAAAAATAATAATGAATAAGAGGACAGGAGAGATAAAATTTCTATTTATCAACATCAGCTTTTCCTAAAATATTTCTGCCGCTCATGTGCCTAATTACCACTGGTGTTTGTTTAGATTCCCAGATCTGATCCCAGATCTAGTGAATCAGGATCTCTGAAGGCACATGAAGTTTTTCTTTGGAATCTCTAATACAAAATTGGATCTGTTGAGATGGAGATTTTGAGAACCGCTCACTTACTCACTTCTAGACAGAAGAACTCTTTCTGGTGGGGGTAAGTTTGCAGAAAGGTGACAGGACCAGAGCTAGGCTTTTTAAAGAGCCCAGACCAGAGAAAATCATATACTTTCTGGTAGGTCATATTTTCCAGGAAATTTTGAGGTCTGGAAAGGAATAATTATAAACACCTAGACTTCGATTTAGAAAGGTAATGTTCTTTGGGGAACATGTCCTTTACTCTCTTTAAGGGATATCAATAACACCAAATCTTGTAGTTTGGAATGAGGGAAAAGGCTCATATCCCTCAACACAATAAAAATCTTCTTCCCTGACCAGATGATTCTTCATTACAATGGAGCAGAGAGGGAATGGAGAAAGGCTGCAGAGATTTTGTGACAATTTATGGAATTATATAAAACTGGATGTTGGTCCTTTTTCGAGGAGTGGCATGTGCTTTCACATTTAACACACCATAAATTTCTAAACCTGTGTCTCCCAAACTCTTCTCCTGAATCCAGTGCCATATTTCCAACTGCCTAATATACTCTAAACTAAATTATTTCTCTCTCTCCTTTTCTCCTGCGGTATTATCGAACTCTGTAAACAAAGCCCCCTCTTCTGCAACCCAGTGTCAGAGTGGGTATGTAGGAGGTGTCCTGGACTCATTAATCATCTGAGAAATAGAAATTAAAACTGTCAGAATGCAAAGACACTAATTAGAATGGCTAGTTATATATTGTGAAGAATGTGTGGAGCAACTGGAATGCATACAGTACTAATTAGAATGTGAAATGGTGCAATCACTTGGGAAAATTATTTGACAGTTTCTCACAGAGTTAAGCATACACTTACTCTATGACCCAACAATCACACTTCCAGACAAAATGAAGACCATACACAAACAGACCTGTACAAGAATGTTGAAGCAGTTTTATCCATAATAGCCAAACCTACAAATAACCCCCATGTCTACAATACATTAAAAAATAAAACTGTGTTATATTCACACAATAAAATACTACTCAATAAAAACAAAATACAGATACACAAACAGCATGGATGAATCTAAAAAACATGTTGAGCAAAGAAAGTCAGATAGAAATCACTGTACAGCAATGATTCCACTTACATAATGTTCCAGAATACACAAAACGTATGTATGGTAATAGAAATAAGAGAAGTCATTGTCTCTTGAGAGTGGGAGAGTTATTAGAAAGGAGGGTACTTTCGGGTTAATGGAAAAATTCCACATCTTGATATGGGTGTGGGTTATGTGGGTTAATCAAAACTCATTGATGAGTTTATTTAGGATATATGTTTCACTCTACATGGATATGTACCTCAAAAAAGCACTACTAAAATTAATGACAGGAATTATTTTCTTGTTCTTGTAAATTATACAAGAGTCTAAGAGGAAAGAGAAAACCTCTTTGGTATTTTGTGCAGAAGGCATTTTTCCCCCCAACTTGAAGATCATCATCTTGAACACACTTAGAACTCACAAATTCTTTTTACATGTTCTGTATCAAGCACTGTATTCTTTCACTTCTTTAGACAGATATTATTTACTAACTTAGAGTCATATCTCATCTTTGTCCTTGGAAGCTTCTATTTTTAACTGCTGGTTTCTAAGTTCACCAGGGTCCAATAGGGACAGATTGAAGAAATGGAAAAAGAATAAAGAAGGTACAAGAAAGAATAAAGATAAAATGCACTGACACTCTTATTTTTTCCTTGGATCTAACACTGCTTACAACAGTACCAGGTGTCCAACAATCTACCAGTTATCAAACACACAGTTTGCACCCTTAGAAATATGAAACACCAAAGAGTAGATTGACTAATTGCAATGGCAACACCTGTGGATATAAATATCCCTCAGCAGAACTTAAAACAAAGCTGGTTCCACATGTATCCAGACAGGTGAGTGTTCGATAGCAGTGACATGATGGTCAGAGTTAATGAAGAGGTGTCAGTGCTAGGAAATGTTGAGTCTGAGTTTGCAGCTGATTGAATCCAGCATATGTATGAAAGCCAAACACAAATACCTTGTAATTATTAAGGGCCAGTTCGAACTGGATCACTTCAAACTCTGTCACCACTTGCCATTCATTTGCAAAGCTATTAGGACTGTAAGATCTGCTTCAGTACTGGCCTCTATCTGTTCATTCCATGTGCTACCACCTCTCTATTTGCTGCAATCTCCTCTATAGCAGGGGATATCACTTACTAAAAAGAAACTTATTTTTCCTGTTCCAAATATAGTCAGAAGCTTATGTTTTAATTTCCTGGACAAAAACATTTCCGTGCACTAAGCATGTGCTTATTTAAGTGATGAAAGGAAGTGGGACATACTTTGAATAGCATAATGCAATTCTGGGATATGACAAAGAACCACCCTAAATCCCACCCAGAATACATGGACTAGCATGCAGAAAAGCCCTTCCAAACATGCCAGAGATATGTTCATGCATGTGAACTACAAATATATTGTCATACTGACTGAAAACATATTTCTCCAGGGAAACATGAATTTTTGGATAAATAAAGACTTGAAATTGCCTCATTAAATTCAGATCAGGATTTGTTGCAAAAAGAATGTGCCACAAACTTTCAACAAAAGTTTGCTTTTGAGGGCATTTGGGAATCCGGATTGACAGACAACTTGGGCTAGGTGTTTGTGATTTTAACTTTCAGAGTTTGGTTTGCACTTTAAATTCATTAACTCTAATTTTCTTGCAGCTGAATTCTGATCTATCTGGAGGCAGTACATGAAAAACTCGCCCTGTTTCAGGTTCTAGTAATAAATGAATTTTTATTTTTGTGATCTGAGGAAATAGAGAACACATTAAAACCTGCTGTAGAGGTGAACAAGAAACTCCTTATATGGAAGTTTCCAAACATACTTAGACTGAAACCTATTTCACCATACAAAGAATTCCGTGAACCCTTACTCTCTTCTATTTTCTTATTTTTTTTCTTAGTATCTACTCCTTAGAAAACAAAAACAAAAAAAGAAATAAAATTTTACTTTAATTATTTAAAGAATGGATTATTATCCCTTAGATGTCAGATGTGGCTATACCTAACTTCTATGAATTCAATCATCAAAATTTTATTGAACACCTTAGATGTTCCAGAAACTGCAAATCCCTAGGCATACTGTGAGCAAGGCAGATAAGCACCTTGTGCCTATAGTTTACATTTTGGAGAGGTAGAGCAGTGGAGATGAGTGGATGGGAAATAAACAGCAAGCAGATCATTACAGGGAGTGGTAAGTATGAAGGCTATAAAGAAGTTGATAGTAGAAGTGGAGAATGACTCGGTAGGGGATAGACTTCAGATAAACTGTACAAATTTAACTGGACTAATATAACAGCATAAATACTGACAACAGACCCTACTAGAAATTACTATAGTAAAGACAGGCAGGGATTATCACAATTTCTGAAACACTCACTTTTCTTTCTCTCTCGATCCGCTTCTCCAATAAGTTAAGGGGCTGAATGGCATCTGAGTCTCTCTTCTTCGTAGCTCTAGCAACGTAAATGCAAGCAATGCCAATTTCTATGAACAGGAAGAGAAGATATATGAGTCATTGGGCACTTGCCCTGACTTTTACTACCCAATATCAAGCACCCTTACTGGGGAGCAACAGGGAGTGGCCCAGCCAGACTCTCACCTAGGGCTTAAAATGGATCAAGATTGAGATCCACAGAATGGACAGCAAGAAAGGGAATCATCCTGAGACTGTAGAGATTACCCAGTTAAGTAAAAAATAAGCCAGGCATGACAACTGGAAGGGGGGAAAGAAAGAAAGAAGCACTAAAACAGGACAGAGGATAGTAGCAATCAAATCAAATATCCGAACGAGAGAGATTAAATAGGGTGAAGACATGAGCAATTTTTTAGGTTCACACCAGCCACTCTCAGCAGTTGAATCTTTGCTTCCCTCCTGGGTTGGGTATATGCACAAATAGGAACACCACCCAAGTATTGCCTGTCTGATATCTCCCACACCCCTGCTGAGTCAAAACTTCTTATAACTTACTCTTTTGACTCCCTTTCCTACCCTTCTCTTTCCTCAGGGCTAAAATCAAGAAGTTGAAAAGCCTCAGCAACATGGTTTACCTCCATATGACCACTCAGGTGCATAAGGAGACTGGTGACTGTTCTCAGGTTACTGTCTACACAGAAGTATTTTAAACAAGAAAATTTTAAACAAAGCCATGGTCTCAGGATGCGCAGTCATATTTCTGCCAGAAATAAATGGAAAACCATCCAGCAGATACTTTGTTCAAACTCCGAGATGAAAAGCTCCACATCATACAGACAACTTAATAGAAAATATGACTTCAAGTTCCCAGGTTTTCACATATACAAATCATATACTGCTCCCTCTAGTAGAATTTATTGCCCTAGATTAAGAAAGATTTCTAATACAGTAGAACCTGGCTCTTCAGCATAATCCACTATTAACTTCTCATTGGCCCATCCTCAGGCAGCTTACTTTAGATCTACAGATCAGACAGCCAGTGTCAGGTGGTACTGATAAGTCAGAACATTGTTTACTCTCAAAGTCTAAGAAGATGTAGTGTTGCTAATGTTAAGTTCTGCAATACATATAATTTAGGTCAAATATATATATATATGAATCACAGTAAAAAAAGTTTAATAGAAAATACACTGGGATATGGAGTTATCTCCATATGAATGTTCTGCTCTGCCTTTACATATACCAGGCATATGTGCCAGGATTTTCCTTTCAAAATGTTTGCTTGTTATTCATATAGTTTCCCCAAAAGAAAATCAACACAAAAATAAAAGAAAGACAAGGTGAATTAAATGTAATTTTCCCTCAGTACCTCCTTCTTTCTGTTTTGTATATCTTGATTTCTAGGTGGATCATCTAGTCTCATCCAGACTCTAGTCTCTGAATAATTTTTTCTTTTTCTTTTTTCATCCCAGGAGTGGGAGATTGGGGGTGGGAGGAGAATCCTTGAAGGTTTTTCTAGTTTCAGGAACCAGCTTAAATTAGGCAAGATTCATTTAAATATTATCATCCAATTCTTTTAGTGAACTCTATTACATTGACAGTCATTAAAAATCCCATGGCTTCAAAGCTGATTTTGCTCTAAGGTGCACTAACCCTGTTCAAAGTGAAGGTAATATATTAAGAGCAGATGACCCAGGATGGGCTTCCGAAAGCTTGTTTCGATTTGACTGAACACTGCAAGGACTCCCTGCAGCATGATAAGATAATTTATGATAAAATGAGTATGGACTAAAGGCATGCTGTTATGAGATACCAGATGGACTTTGTTAACTCTTCAAAGAGAAATGCTCACAGCTTGGCAAGGTGAAATTGCTACAGAAAATAAAAAAGAGCTATAGAAAATTGTGAGTGCTGGGTTCCTGGAAGAAAGAGACAAAGTGAATCTGGATGTCTTAGTAAGAAAGAAAGAGATAAGTAAGAAGAGTCAATGGAGCAGACGTTATTAGGGCAATCTGTCAGGAAACTAAAAAGGGCACCATGAGATGTGAAGTTACCAAACTAGACACTATGTTTGGGACAATAACTTGCACTTTTCTCTCTAAAAAGGCTTTTGAAAGAATTATATATCGTGACTTGAAAGCATATAAGCTATATTTTTAGGAGCCTACAGTGTTTCTTTTTTCTTTTTTAAAATTTGTTAAGTATCTATTATAAGCAAAGCTCATAAAGAATATTTATAAATACCCATATCACAAAGAGATAAAAACAGATAATGTCAAATTTTGACATTTGATTTATATTTCACTTGATAATTGGATATACTATTTGCACACAAAAGCATGCATAATTAATATATTTGACAGAGCAGTACCACTTTTTATTACAAATTAGTAGCAAAAATAATATTTGCTACCATTTATCAAGTGTCTCATTTCAAGGCACAGCCTTGTGTCAAGCATTATGCCAAATGATTTCTACTACTTTACGAATTTCACTGTAAAACTTTCCTGAGATGTGGTTATTGTTTATTCCATCAAAAATATACAGAATTAGATATGGAAGATTGAAGGAATATGCTGAAGGTCACACAGATGTCTAAATCGAAAGCCCACATTTAACTAATACACTATACTATTTCTCAATTGGCAAGTATTTTAGGCACAATCAAGTAAGCCCTTAAAATTCCAAATTCACATTTTAATCTAGGATTTTTGAGCATATAGGGTCACTGCAAAATTCTAATGAAAAGATACATACTCATACATACATAAAATTTTTCACATTTAGCCAAACATTCAGTTTGGGGGCACATACCATTCTGAAGGAAATATGCTCGGTCCTGAAGTGTTCATAATGAAAAATAACAAAAAGCTCTGCCCTAAAAAACATTCAATATCAATTTATATCAGGATGCTATATTGAAATTTTATCTGTACCAGTTTACACTAATGTACCAAGGACTAAAAACCAGAAACAGGTTCCAAAGTCCCTACAATCTAAAGACGAGATTACTGCTGGCAACAAAGGAATGGATCTCATTTCAAACCACTATTTTAATAATCAACACAGGCAAGAAGGTTTAGTGGATTCTAAAACATTTAGGTGAAAAGTGATTTGGGATCAGGATGTTCATTCTAAGGTAAACCACCACATTACCTATTAATTACAAAAAAGGAAAAGATATCTTCACAATAGAGAGATCTGGTAGGTACCGTTTTACTAAATGATGGAATAGAGCATCCCTAATAATGAGACAAATGGACATGCTTCTTTTGGTGTGATGTTGGGTACACGATTGTCTCTATTCAAAAAGCTTCAATAGAGAAAATTATAAAGACAAATCTGGACAACTGGCCTTATAATGTCAATGTCTTAAAAGGAAAAGAAAAAAAAAGGGACAAGGAAGGAGGAGGAAAGGAAATTGCTTAAGAATAAAGAAGACCAAAAGTGATCAGACAACTAAATTCAATGATTAATATTTCATTGGGTTCCGATTTTTTTCAAAAAGGATAGCTATGAGGAATGTTGTTAGATATTAAAAATGTGAATTTACATAATAGTATCCTATCAATGTTAAATTTCTTGGGAGTGAAATTTGTCTTGTGGTTAATGTAAGGGGACATCTTTATACATAAGAGAGACATGTGAAGTGTTCAGAATAAAGTGTCGTGATGGCTGTAAATTGCTCTCAAGCTGTTCACCAAGATAAACATATAGATGATAGATAAGTCATTTAACAAAGTTTCTATAAAGACTGCTATATAGACCTGATATATAATCTATACAGAAGGACTATATAATCTATACATTTGTTTAATATCAAGTTCTATTTAATATACAGCACATAAATTTATTGAATATATGTATGACTTAATATACATTATATACTAAATATATAATATGCTAAGTAAAATACAGAAAGGCTATAGCATATACTACATACATACTGTATACAGTAAGATATTATATAAAGTTTATAGATAAGTCAAAAATACCCTATCTCAATGTACATATCTACATAGAAGAGATAAACAAATGAAGTATATTCTATATTATATAGAATAAGATTTTATATCTCATTTAGAGATCACAAAGAGATAATGTAGAGATTTACATACACATGTATATATAAATATATAAAAACACATGTATGTATATTTTAAAGAGAGCTGGTAATACATGATGCATGACTGAGTTGCTCCCTCTGCTTCCCAAGGGAGATTCCCTCCTACTCACTGTAAGACAAATGAAGGAGCTTTAGGAGCACCACTGAGACAGGCTAGAACATATTCCCTGATGTCTAACTCCCCTAGGAGACTCTAAAGTGGGGGTATAGCTAGGACAGCATTGAAAATGCACTGACTTAACCACCCATGGCACAAATGTTCATGGTTCTCTTGGACCAAGTTTAGACCTACAGAAGGACTTATAGAGAGGCAAAGAAGCCCTAATAGAATGGACCTACCAGAATCTCAGGCTGGATGGATCATTGTTCCCACATGGACGCACTGCCTGAGTCAAGTAAACAAAAACAGAAAACATGTATCTCCTTGAACCTCAAAATTATGTGCAATCCTAGAAGATTCTTTTTCCAAAAGAAGTGTTCTTTGGGAGGTGGGGATGTTCTTGTAGAGACCAAGTTTGGCATCACTGACCAGCAAGGAAAGAGAAGAAAACACATGGAAAGGACATTTCATACCTACAACCCTGACTTTGAATGGAGGGAGACTACATAAGGCAAATGAAGTGACAGGGAGAGGAAACAGGTTCTAAGTGGCCGCCAAATGCAACTTAGAGACCCTGTGATCTACAAGTTTCTGTTGTGACCAATAAGTGAAAGAAACAACAGATTGAGTGAAGGTCTAAGATGATAAACCCAAGAAAAGACTGCAAACAGCCTCTTGCTAAGTCTTTCCCTATCCTCTGCCCACTGCTATTTTTCAAAGAATAGGTATATCCAATTAAAGATAAAGCAATACTCATTTAGGAAGAATTGCAAGACCTATGAATAAAAACTTGGGGAAAATCACTAAACTTAAAGCCATAAAAACATAGGCATCCAGGCAGAGAAAGCAAGTCACTTGGAGAGGGCACACGCAAAAAAGTCAGGCTGGCTCCAGACTTCACCAGACAATACAAGGGCAAGAGAGCAGAACACAGACTACCAGATTTGTAGGGAGGATAACCCAGGATTGAATACCCTGCTGGGCTGTCCAAGTGCACAGCCAATGCAAGTATACAGCCAATATCTAATCATCCAAGAACCCGTGAGGGCAGCACTTTGGTACTGGATAGACTCACAAACAAGACACCACCAAAGACAACATCGAGGCAACCGAAGCAATGCACCCAAATAAAGGGCTCAGCTTCCCGTTCAAAGCAGACTGCTGAGCTCACACATGGCTGCAGAGACCTACCAGAATAGAAGATGAAAAGTGCCAAAAAGAAAAATCTAAGAGAGAAGATGCTGAAAGTTGAAAGTGAGAGAGAAAACCGTAGCCCAAACTATGCTACATGAGACATGTCAAAATTTTAGGTTGAAAGGCTATTATAATTCTCAATGTCTTGAGGTAATTTTCTTCAACATCGCACACTCAGTGGGCATATTAAAATGTGAGTTTGACTAAAGTGTTTACAACTTCATTAAATATTTGAGGAAAATAGAGTGAAACCTTTCTCCACAGGAATAATATACTGACACTAAAAGAGGAAATGGAGGACACTGGAGTTACATCAACTCTTTCTCATTCCATCTTGAACTCTTCCAGGCAAATGGTCTTCCATTGGTGCATTAACATGTAACTTCAGAGAGTAGTCAGAGTCTTAGATGTGGTGCTTTCTGATGCAGGGATCCATGGCTGGATAAATACACATTATACAGCATGTCAAAGAAAAATTGCCCACACAGTTAAAACAGGCAAAGAAGACTTTGCTTAAGATTATTGACATAGAGAAAAGAAACTGAACTCAATTCTGCTGAAACAAAAGAAAGGAGAGAGTGAGTTCATGGAAAGGTACTGAAAGAAGTGAAAGGGAGGCTTGGTCAATGTGATCAGGCCACCTGTGCTTCCTAATTGGCATTTATCAAAATTAGGCTCCTACCTTCCCATGGAGACTGAGAAATAGGGGCAGTATCTTTCTTTATGGAAGATTATATTTCAAAAGGTCTTTGAGAAAGACATTCCTGGGCTCTAAAACTGGCAGGAGACTGGGAAAATATTTACACCTCACAAAGGCAGTGAGAGAATTTACAATTACAAATTTTCTAAAGGGAATACTCTAAATAAAGGGAGGTCATGGACCTTGAGTCAGGAAGCCCATTAATGTTTAGTCAAGCGAAGAGAAATGGTAAAGACCTCTTGGGCAGGCATTAGGGCCTAAGTCTCACTGGTGACGGCTGCATGAGACCGTTGAGCAAGTCTGTCCCTTAGGAGTGTGAAAACCAAACTTAAGGGAAAAAGAACAAAAACAAAAACCACACAGTTTTTCCAGACTGTTTCTTCAGGCGTATCAGTGACATGGTCAGTGGCCAGAGACTAGAAAGCCCCTCTTCCGCATTCCCATTGACCAAGGCAAAGTTTTTAAACTCCCAGCTCAGCTACAATGAAGAAAAAAATGTTAATTTCTACTTCACAGAAATGTGAGGTAAATAGGCAGTGTTATAAAACTCTTCACTTTTTAGACGTAGAAAAAAATATTTAAGTAGAGTATGATTCTTATAAATTCAGATGAAAATATCAGAAAGTTTGCAAAGGGCCAAAGTACATTGAATGTGAAGTAAAAGAGTATTAACTATGCCTTCATAAAGACAGCATCTGCACAAGATCTTCATCACGTGGTATTTCGTTGTGACCCGAAATGAAGAGCTGTCAGAAGTGTGTGGAAATGACAGCAGACGAGCAGCAGTGGCCCTGCATCGTGGAAATCGGTTGTATAAAATAGAATTTCCTTTATTTTTGCAGTCTTGCCACAAACTTTCTAAGTTTTTTGGAATTTTAAATGAAGTGCCTTACTTTATATTGTTTTAAAAAAAATACACAGTAAATTATAGAAAATTTAAAGGGCAGAAAAGTAAAGGAAACTATTATCTCCAGTATGCTCACCGCCTTGGAAGACAACACGTGGATGTGATTGCTTCTCATCCATTCGGTCTGAAAATATTTCTGAGAGTCCATAGGACATGTGATTTTATATTGGCAGAGTATAAAATGGGATAGACTGATTTTTACCCTAAGTTTGAAAAATAAGAATTTAAGAATTTCACCTGACAGAAGTAAGAAGCCATAATATTTTTATAATTTCCTTACATATTTTTTTCCTCCAGGTCAGTATTGCTTTTTCAGTACTGTGTGGAGTGTCCTTCCCTCATTTCTTTAAATTTCCCTTCTTTCAATTTGTCAAGTGAGACTGGAGGGCTTATATTTGACAGAATTCCTTAGATAAGGGAGAACCTATCTTTAATACATGTCGTAGTGATTTTTAAGTGTTGTTATCTCAGGGACACTTACTGGGCTTAGATGAAATGATACGATAAAATTTGGCCATAGATAAAAGTCAGCCATTGGCTTACTACTTTTTATTAGTTAAAAAGCATGGCTGAGGTTATTCAGAATACATTTAAAGATGTAGAAAGTCATTACTCAAGGTCTTTGGTGATCAAAGTGGCCTTTTATGTTGTTCTGTGCAACATTTGCGTGAGAGAGAGAAACAGCTGCTCATTAATCTTCCCACCAGTGTATCATACTGCTGTCAATTGGTGACTTCATGAGAACTAGAAAATGACACCTGTTGCAGGAGAAAGGGTAAGGTACCATGGGCATAAATTGTGGAATGCTGACCAAGAAAAACCACCTGTATGTCTCTCTTCAGGCAGACACAGTTCTTGAGGGTGTTCCTTGAGGAGAAGACCCTGGGCCAAATGTCAGTCCCTTCCTACCCATTCAGTCACATTTGTGCAGGGCGCAACAATTCTACATTATATAAACGTATAGATATCTATTTATATATTTGTGTTTAGACTTGCCAATTTACATTTTTACATCTACATACTTATCTATACTTAGAACCAAATTATTTTAGGTGTTCCTCAAACACAGCAAGCAATAATAACCTTAATGTGGAATACATGATATAATTTTGTGCTTAAGGTGTAAGACACATTTTTCTGTTACTGTAAAAGGTACAGAATCAAGAGAAATAATTCAGTAAAATATTAGAGGCCTCAGGTTGGCATTTAGATTATAGAAGTAATCTGACATTTAATCTGACCAGACTATCTTAATTTTGTATGAAATAAATAAGGAGAGGAATTCAAGATGGCGGCATGAGAGGTGAGACAGAGAGCTGTTCCCAAAACCACAAACAGTACAAAAATATAGTTAATTAATACAACTAACCTTAAAACAGCAACAAGAAAGAAGGCTGAACCAGACAGCAAACAGACCTCACGAACGAAGCAGACCTCACAAAACAGGGTAACTAGGAAAGCCTTAATCTGGCAGGACCCAAGCCCTTCCCCCACCCCAGCTCACCGGCAGGAGGAAGAGAAACGGAGTGGAGGAAGGGGTGGAAGACTGGGACTGCTGGACACCTACCCATGGAGACTTGCTTTGTGAGCAGAATCCTATTAGCGTGTGGTGCCCTGGTCCTTGGGGAGCTCTGACAGGCAGAGTGCTTGAGAAATTGACATTACGGCCAATTGTGGAGAAGGGAATCCACACCTGGCTGCTTTGTGTCAGGAAAGGCAGGGAGACTGAGAGGCTTGCTAGCAGCGAGAGGGCTGCTGAAGGGGCGGGTTTTACCCAGAGCTTGCTGCGCAGGAGAAGGGAGAGCAGGACAAGGTTGTCTGGATGCGCTCTGCCCAGCTGGTTGGGAACTTTGGGGAGCTTCAGGTGCTCCATCCCCCTGGCTGCCTACTCAGCTCCGAGACCCCCAACTGTGACACACAGCCTGCTGAGCCTTCCTACTGGCCTGACGGCACCTGCTTGCAAACCCACAGTCACTGCGAAAGGCATCAGGCTGGCTGGAGAGAGGCTCCGCCTACAACAGCTGGAGACACAAAGCACAGAGGTTTACACGTGTGTGCTTGGTCCACTGGCTCTGACACTGGAGACAGTCACCACAGACAGGAATCAGGAAACAGATCTTTCCTCTCCCCAGGCACCAGCTCTGCTCCCCTCTGACCCCCAACCTCATGCTAGGGGCTGAGCAGCTCAAGGGCCTGAAGTTTCTGCACACTAGTGGGCACCACACAGAAATATGAAATGACAAAAGAACATGGATCAGACCAAAATCTCACAAACCCCAGAGAGAGGGCCAAATGAAACTGAACTCACCAATCTTCCTGTAAGAGAGTTCAAAATAAAAATTATAAACATGCTTATGGAGATACAGAAAAATATTCAAGAACACAGTAATGAATTTAAGTTGGAGATTCAATCATTAAGAAATTCCATAACTGAAATGAAACATACAATGGAGGGATTTAAAAGCAGATTAGATGTAGTTGAAGAGACAGTAAATGGAATAGAAATTAGAAAAGAGGAATACAAAGAAACTGAGGCACAGAAAGAAAAAAGGATCTTCAAGAATGAAAGAATATTGAGAGAACTGTGTGACCAATCCACACGGAGCACTATTCGCATTATAGGGGTACCAGAAGAAGAAGAGAGAGAAAAAGAGATAGAAAGTGTCATTGAGGAGGTCATTGCTGAAAACTTCCCCAATCTGGGGAAGGAGAGAGTCTCTCAAACCATGGAGGTGCACAGATCTCCCAACACAAGGGACCCAAGGAAGACAACATCAAGACATATAATAATTAAAATGGCAAAGATAAAGGATAAAGACAGACTTTTAAAAGCAGCTAGAGAGAGAAAAAGGATCACATATAAAGGAAAACCCATCAGGCTATCATCAGATTTCTCAGCAGACACCTTACAGACCAGAAGGGAGTGGCATGATGTATTTAATGCAATGAAGCAGAAGGGCGTTGAACCAAAAATACTTTACCCGGCAAGGTTATCATTTAAATTTGAAGGAGGGATTAAACAATTTTCAGATAAGCCAAAGCTGAGAGAATTTACCTCCCACAAACTACCTCTACAGTGCATTTTGGAGGGACTCCTATAGATGGAAGTATTCCTGAGGCTAAGTAGATGTCACCCAAGGGAGGACAAAGAGTACAGAATATGACTCATAACATACAAAGAATGGAGGAGGAAGAAAAAGAAGGAGAAAAAGAAAAAAAAGAGAACCTTTAGGTTGAGTTTGTAATAGTATATGAAGAAAGTTAAATTAGATTGTTATATAGTAAGGGAATTGCCCTTGAACCTTTGGTAACCATGAATCTAAAGCCTGTAATGGCAATAAGTACGTACCTATCTATAAGCACCCTAAATGTAAATGGTCTGAATGCACCAATCAAAAGTCACAGAGTCACTGAATGGATAAAAAAACAAGACCCATCTATATGCTGCTTACAAGAGACTCACTTCAAACCCAAACACATATACAGACAGAAAGTAAAGGGATGAAAAAAAATATTTCATGCAACTAATAGGGAGAAAAAGCAGGAGTTGCAGTACTTGTTTCAGACAAAATAAACTTCAAAACAAAGAAAGTCACAAGAGACAAGGAAAGACATTACATAATGATAAAAGGGTCAGTCCAACAAGAGGATATAACTATTATAAATATCTATACACCTAACACAGGATCACCTATATATGTGAAACAAATACTAACAGAATTAAACAGGGATAACAGAATGCAATGCATTCATTTTAGGAGACTTCAACACACCACTCACTTCAAAGGACAGATCAACCAGACAGAAAATAAATAGAAAGACAGATGCACTGAACAACATAATAGAACACATGGACCTAACGGACATCTACAGAACATTCCATCCAAAAGCAACAGGATACACATTCTTCTCAAGTGCACATGGAACATTTTCAAGAATTGATCATATATTAGGCCACAAAAAGAACCTCAGTAAATTCAAAAAGACTGAAATTGTACCAACCAGCTTCTCAGATCACAAAGATATGAAACTAGAAATAACTTACACAAAGAAAACAAAAACCACACACACACATGGAGGCTTAATAACATGTTCCTGAATAATCAATGGATCAATGACCAAATAAAAACAGATTTCAAGCAATATATGGAGACAAATGACAACAATAATTCAACACCACAAAATCTGTGGAATGTAGTGAAGGCTGTGTTAAGAGGGAAATATATTGCAATATAGGCCTACTTCAGGAAAGAAGAACAATCCCAAATGAGCACTCTAAACTCACAATTAATGAAACTAGAAAAGGAAGATCAAATTAGATCCAAAGTCAGTAGAAGGAGGGACATAATAAAGATTAAAGCAGAAATAAATAAAACTGAGATGAATAAAACAATAGAATCAATGAAAGCAGGAGCTGGTTCTTGGAGAAAATAAACAAAATAGATAAACCCCTAGCCAGACTTATCAAGATAAAAAGAGAGTCTACACACCTAAACAGAATCAGAAATGAGAAAGGAAAAATCACTATGGACACCACAGAAATACAAAGAATTATGAGAGAATACTATGAAAAATTATATGGTAACAAATTGGATAACCTAGAACAAATGGACAACTTTCTAGAAAAATACAACCTTCCAAGGCTCACCCAGGAAGAAACAGAAATCTGAATAGACCAATTACCAACAAAGAAATTGAACTGGTAATCAAAAAACTACCTAAGAAAAAAACTCCTGGTCCTGATGATTTCACTGCTGAATTTTATCAAACATTTATGAAGAACTAATACCCATCCTCATTAAAGTTTTCCAAAAAGTAGAAGAGGAGGGAATATTCCCAAACTCATTCTATGAGGTCAACATCACTCTAATATGAAAACCAGGCAAAGACACCACAAAAAAGAGAAAATTACAGACCAATATCCCTGTTGAACATAGATGCAAAAAAACTCAACAAAATATTAGCAAACTGAATTAAAAAAAAATCAAAAAGATCATCTATTACGATCAAGTGGGATTCATCCCAGGGAAGCAAGGATGGTACAACATTGAAAATCCATCAACATCATCCACCACATCAACAAAAAGAAGGACAAAAACCACATGATCATCTCCATAGGTGCTGAAAAAGCATTCAACAAATTCAACATTCATTCATGATAAAAACTCTGAACAAAATGGATATAGAGGGCAAGTACCTCAACATAATAAAAGCCATATATGACAAACCCACAGCCAACATTATACTTAACAGCGAGAAGCAGAAAGCTTTTCCTTTAAGAATGGGAACAAGACAAGGATGCCCACTCTCCCCACTTTTATTCGACATAGATCTGGAGGTCTTAGCCATGGCAATCAATGATACAACACAAAGAAATAAAAGGCGTCGAGATTGGCAAGGAAGAACTCAAACTGTCCCTGTTTGCAGATGACATGATACTGTACATTAAGAACCCTAAAGAATCCACTCCAAAACTATTAGATCTAATATCTGAATTCAGCAAAGTTGAGGGTACAAAATTAATACACAGAAATCTGTTGCATTCCTATACGCTAATGAACTAGCAGAAAGGGAAATCAGGAAAACAACTCCATTCACAATTGCATCCGAGCGAATAAAATACCTAGGAATAAACCTAACCAAGGAAGTGAAAGACCTGTACCCTGAAAACTACAAAACACTCTTAAGAGAAATTAAAGAGGACACTAATAAATGGAAATTCATCCCATGCTCTTGGCTAGGAAGAATTAATATTGTCAAAATGGCCATCATGCCTAAAGCAATCAACAAATTCAATGCAATCCCTATCAAAATACTTACAACATTCTTCAATGAACTATGGCAAATCGTTCTAAAATTCATATGGAATGACAAAAGACTCTGAATAGCCAAAGCAATCCTGAGAAGGAAGAATAAAGCAGGGGGAATTACATTCCCTGACTTCAAGCTCTACTACAAAGCTACAATAGTCAAGACAATTTGGTACTGGCACAAGAGCAGACCTATAGACCAGTGGAACAAAATAGGGAGCCCAGATATAAACCCAAGCATAAATGGTCAATTAATATCTGATAAAGGAGCCATGGATATACAATGGGGAAATGACAGCCTCTTCAACAGCTGGTGTTGGCAAAACTGGACAGCTACATGTAAGAGAATGAAGCTGGATTACTGTCTAACCCCATACACAAAAGTAAACTCAAAATGGATCAAAGAACTGAATGTAAGTCATGAAACCATAAAACTTTTAGAAAAAATATAGGCAAAAATCTCTTGGACATAAACATGAGCAACTTCATGAACATATGTCCCTGGGCAAGGGAAACAAAAGCAAAAATGAAGAAGCGGGACTATATCAAACAAATAAGCTTCTGTACAGCAAAGCACCCATCAGTAGAACAAAAAGACTTCCTACAGTATGGGATAATATATTTATAAATGACATATCCGATAAAGTTTGACATCCAAATTATACAAAGAGCTCACACACCTCAACAAACAAAAAGCAAATAAGGTAATTAAAAAATGGGCAGAGGAGCTGAACAGACAATTCCCCAAAGAAGAAATTCAGATGGCCAACAGGCACATGAAAAGATGCTCCACATCACTAATCATCAGAGAAATGCAAATTAAAACCACCACAATGAGATATCACCTCACACTAGTTAGCATGGCCAACATCCAAAAGGCAAACAACAACAAATATTGGCAAGGATGTGGAGAAAGGAGAACCCTCCTACACTGCTGGTGGGAATATAAAGTAGTACAACCATTGTGGAAAGCAGTATAGAGGTTCCTCAAGAAACTCAAAATAGAAATACTATTTGACCCAGGAATTCCACTCCTAGCAATTCACCCTAAGAATGCAGCAGCCCAGTTTGAAAAAGACATACGTTTATCGTAGCACTATTTACAATAGCCAAGAAATGGAAGCAACCTAAGTGTCCATCAGTAGATGAATGGATAAAGAAGACATGGTATATATACACAATGGAATATTATTCAGCCATAAGAAGAAAACAAATCCTTGCATTTGTAACAACATGGATGGAGCTAGAGGGTATTATGCTCAGTGAAATAAGCCAGGCGGAGAAAGACTAGTATCAAATGATTTCACTCATCTGTGGAGTATAAAAACAAAGCAAAAACTGAAGGAACAAAACACCAGCAGACCCACAGAACCCAAGAATGGACTAACAGTTACCAAATGGAAAGGGACTAGGGAAGATGGGTGGGAAGGGAGGGATAAAGGGGAAACAGAGCTATTTCAATTAACGCACATAATGTAGCCAGGGTGGGGTGTGGTGGGGGAATATGGGGAAGGCAGTATAACACAGAGAAGACAAGTAGTGCTTCTATAACATCCTACTACGCTGATGGACAGTGACTGCAATGGGGTATGTAGTTGGGGCTTGATAATAGGGGGAGTCTAGTAACCATAATGTTGCTCATGTAATTGTATATTAATAATAGCAAAATAAAAAAAATAAAAAATAAATAAGGAAAAGCTGACTTGAGCTTGATATCTTCATATTCAAGTTATTTTCTAATTATTATGCTCAGTGGCCTTTAATTTATCAAGAAAATGTAGATAATGTATCTTCTCTTCTAAATCATTGTGTATATTATAGACTCTTTGTTCCTCACATATCAAACATAATCACTACAGATTAAACCTCATTTGCCCACAGATCTTTTTTTCCCAAAAGATTATGGTCTACTTGTCATTATATATTTTATGTTATAGAAGAAGGATCTCAAACCCATGTGATTTTTGTTACTTTGTAAGCAATAATAATTTATCCTGACTTCATGAATGCTTAAAAGTTTTTCCTTTATCTTTCCTAAAAATATTTCCTGGAATAGATTTAGGTATGTCTCTGCTTGCTTTGATTTTCAATCAATATGGTATACCTTTTAAATCTAGATTCTGATCTTATTTAGCTCAATATTTTAGTTATAGTCTTAAATATTGTTTTTATTCTAATGCCTAATTAAGGATCAGCTTTTACTTTCAATTCTATTATTGCCTCTATCATGTAAATCTCTTTGTATTTTCCTTTATATTCTTGGAGAACATTACATTAGTTCCTACTGATTTTATCTTCTACAATTTGATTCTACTATACACTATCTCTAATATAGGTTTTAATTGTTATTGCATTTTTTTCTTGGCAATTATCTCACCGTCTTTCCATTTTCCTCATTTTGTTTAACTTTTCACCAAAATCTCTTCTCTCTTAATACACTCTTGAAGATGCAGAACATCTTGCTATATTTCTGGTTCTTGTGTGAATTCTGAAAAAAGATCACTTTCAATGGCACCTTCTTCAAGTGAAGATGATATTCCCATTTTTTTATTCCACAGCTTTGTTGGTGTTCTGTCTTTATAGGCCCAAGTTGCTCTTTATTTTCCTATTTACTTACTTGTACATGAAAAGAACTTTATCCAGACTCAACACCTGCCAGAAAACGGGGTAGACAGTTTACCATGACTATGCTCAATTCCAACTTAGGTGCTTATGGTGCCTTTTCCTGGCTTAAAGAGAGAAGTCAATTAATTGGATGAGATTGCTTTTCAATTCCCAGTGTTTATCAAGTAGTCATCTCTGTATTTCTATTAGGTTAGAATCTTTCCTATGGGTGCTTTCTGAATCTCTAAAACCTTGATATTATGAAGTATATAAAAATAGAATTCTTACTAGTTCAGCCCTTACCTACAGCCATATTTGAGGGGTTTCTCGCTGCCACAATATTTATGTAATCACCAGTCTCCTTTACATTTTTTTTCCAACCATGTTTACTGAAATTAATCTCCAAATGAATATAAGAAGTGTAGAGACAATGAGCTGACGGCAGTGACCTGTTACCTTGAAAAACATCACTTCTACCATTAACAACATTTTGCCCAGGTTTCTCCTTGATCTGAATTTGGTCTATGAATCTGGAAACTAATATTGAGGCAGGGAAAGGATATTCTTGGCTTCTATTAAGTAAGTGGACTGTTCTCTTTATGAGGCTAAGCCTGCGCATTCATCAGTTGTTTGTCTCCATCCAGTTTTATTGCCCTTATGCTTAGTGGAAGTGGAGTGAAGCAATCAATAGCCTGTCAGCTTTCATTTTTTGGATTGTTGTGAGTGTTGATTTTTTCCAAAAATTGTAGTTTTTTTCTCTCTGTTTGTTCCTAATCACCAGTCTTATCAATGCTCCAGCTAAGCCTGCACCAAAAGCCTCCGTTAAGTGCCTTTGCTATTTCCAAGCCTTGCTGATGTTGTCTGAGATTTCTCTGAGGTCAAATGATAATCAACTAACCAGGATTCCCCCAACAGAGGCCTGGGATTGTCAGCAATTTCAAAAATAAATAAATCAGTGAACAAAGCTTATTTCTAATCCTTTTCCAAACCCAGAATTCACTTAAATATTACCATATAAAGCTATGATGACCAGACCACAGATCCTTAGTGCTTGGGGGTGGGGATGGGGTGGGGATGCTGTGTGCAGGCACATGCCCTCACACATGAACACATGCCTTCATGTATGAATATAGGTTCCCTTACATGTAAACACATGCACGCCCTCACCCATGAATATGCTTATTTGTCATTAGAAGACCTAAGGTGAATGATAAAGGTGAGGAGAATGATGCCTAAGGCACTTAATACATATTCTTTGTTACTCTCTTAATAATTCAGCAAGGAAGCACCAGCGTTCAACTGAATTCAATTAGTCATTCGTGAAGTTTACTAGGTATCCACTCAGCACTGAAATGGGGGCTCAGAATGGTAAGCACTAATAGATTACTCAGCGATATTAGTGAGTGTCAAATCCAAGTGAAACTACATTATCTATGTGTTTTCAGGTACTCCGTGCTAAAATGCATGGCTGACTTCCTTTCATAAGTTTTTTCCCAAAACACTTTTCTTGAAATTTTTTCCTAGCAAATTCAAATAGAAATATAATCACTTTATCTAATAAAACTCTAGTTGGAAAAATTACATAGAGACTTTTCATCAAAAACTAGAAATGTTGAGTAGATTAAGGTTTAAATTACTGGCTTGGGGAAATGATGACAGTAGAAAAGTTCTTGACTATCAGTATGAATCCCACCCCCTCCATAACAACTGACAGAGCAACTAGAAGAGGAAAACCAAAACCTCACCAACTTCTTCTGCAGAAGAGTAGCTGCAGGGCATCCCTCAACCTGAAAATACAAACTGGGAAAACTAAGGCACCAAGAGCAGTGAGACCCATGTGGGATCTGCAGCATTAACAAGAAGCAACCATTAAAACGGGACTTCAGATGGCCGGAGACCCGGAAAACCAGGAGCACAAACCCGAATACTCAACAGGCCGTATGTGAACAGCAGCCAGAAACGTCAGGAAAGTTTATGGGCTGCAATTTGCAGTATAGTAGAGGAGGAGCACAGTGGGGTCAAATGATGGTGGGGGGATCTGGGCCTTGCAAACTCTGGAAACTAACTAGCAAAAGCTCTCATCTACCCAGGGAAAGGTCTACACTGAGGAAAAACCAGTGGGAGTTGAACCTAAATTAAATAAGAAAGGGACAACAGAGACAAGGGAAAGTTCCAGATAAAAGTGGAGGTAAGAAAGGTTTCCATATCACAGAATACACAAGACCACAATTTTGAACACATGTGAAAATAATAGAAGTAATTCGGAAGCTATGAGGTAAAGAAAGCTATCCTGGCTCATCTTCTCATAAGAACAGAAGAAAAATGATCACTCTTAAACATAAGTAACAGAAAATACTTTTGACTAAACACCATTCAAAATTTATGTTTAAAAAATAAGGTTCAGAATGATGATCCTATAAACAAATGAATGCACATCATAAAGATGCCTGAAAAGATGAAAATGATAATTTATCATTTCAAAATAAGCTATAAGAAATTAGGAAAATGATGAAGAATAACATATTCTGATGTAGAAAGACTCAGGATTTAGTTAATTAGAGAAAAGACTTGAAAAGATAGCTGGAAAAATATAGGAAAGATTTAGAAATAAAAGGACAACTACTTTAGAAATAAAGAATTAGAAGAAACACAAGAACAAATAAACACTGGAGATAAATATATTTAAAAAATAGCATTGTAAATGAGAAAATTCTAAAAATCACAATAAATGAAAATATAAAATGCAAGAGGTAGTGATAGAAATAAAGCAAAAGAGCCTGTATGAGTGTGTGTATGTATATGTACAGATATAGACATACACATTAAAAAAAATACCAATTTAATAAATTTTGAAATAAACAAAAACTTCAGGTTACAACCAAAACAGCCAACACAGAAAAATACACTAACGTGATGAACCTTAAAGACAACAGAATCCATGGGGCAGGCAGGCAAAAACGCCAAATTACTAATAAAACAGAGATGAACTTGACATAATATGTCTACAACATTTCATGACAGAAGAAAACATAGTAACAAAGAAACAGAGGGCAACTGTTAGCCAATGATTTAATATTTATCACAGACGAATTCCATGTTTCAAATTTCATACAAAATATTTTGAAAATTCAAGAGTTCCAAGAATATTATGCCTATAAACCGTTCCTCAGGCATTTACTAAGAATAGGGTTCTGATCACCAAAATGAATTGAGTAAAAGTGACATTAGCACTAACATTAGCAGTAAACATTGAATATTTAACTGAAAACTTAAAGCTAAATGGTGTTTATGATAGAAAACCATAGTATATAATGATGATACATTATTATATACAGTTATCAAGAAAGGTGAAGAATGGGGAGAGAACAGGAATGATAGATCAAAATTAATTACTACTTTATGATTATCAACTGAAAAAGGATAATGCTTTAAATTAAATGCCAAGAGAGAATAGGGAAATGGAAAGAGGTCATTAGTTATTTTCAGTAATGCTTATGGTAGGGACCCAAAAGACAACAACATCTAGGAAGAAAGGGTTTGCAGTTATAGGGGTAATAGTATAAAATAATCATTAGAACAAAAATACAAGCCTTCCTAAGTACCAAAAAAAAAAAAAAAAGTTTTAATGGAAGGATTAAAAACTTTTCAGTGTTTACCTCTAGGGGAGGTAAGAAACAGGGTAAAAAAGACAGAGATAGATGCTAGACTTCTCTGAACATACCTTGTTTATAGATTTTACATAGGAACAAAGAAAATACTGCACATTATTTTAGTATTTTTAAAAGGCAAATTCTAAAAATCTAAAGCAAAGCAAAGCAAAGCAAATGAACCCAACTATGTACTTAGGTTTAGCAAAATAGGGAAACTATTTTAAATGACTTTGAAACACAGCAATTTTTACAATATATGCCAGGTGAGATAAAACGAGAGTAGAAAAAGAACTGAAGAATAAAAAAATAATGGTATTAATCATATTGCCAGGGGCACTGTTTGTATTTTATTTTGAGTGCATTGCTTTTATTTTATGCTGAGTGCACTGTGTATATATTATGGGATGAAGCAAATGAATGATTATATTGATTTCTTTGAGACCTGAGAGTTTCATCATGAGACAAAGAAGATATATATATATATGATCGATGCAGTTAAATAAAAACCCTGTAGTCTTAAAAGTGAATAGACTCAGTAAGAACTCATGATGTCATTTATTAAAACAAACAGCTGTTCACTGAATAAGCCTTGGAATGACCAATCCAATAGCAGTGAGCAATCTTTAACAATAAACAAATAACCCCCAGTATCCAAACAACTTTTAATACCATTTCCCAGAGTTCTGGAGAAATGGTTGATTCCAGGTCCAAGACATAAAAATGTATAAAATGAACCTGGCATTTCTTGACATACCAGAAAATGAGGAAGCTGTTGAAAAAAATCAAAAGGACATACAAACCAACTAAAAGAAGCTCCCACTGAATGAAGATGGGACAACTGAACATCCATATGTTTAATAGCTGATCTGGACTGATGTATCAAAAATATATAAAATAAATAATAAAAAAAATTCACTGGTTATATCTATAGAATGCTGAGAACCAGTCTATTATTTTGAAAACTAGTAAATAAAGGGGAAATAGCAAACTGAATGTGTACCTTAGGATACCTAAGTAACTGATAAGGAGAAGTATTTCTTTATAGAAATATCCCAGCTAATAAATGAAGTGGGAGTGATAGAATTTTAATATTTTAATACAATTAAATAATGGATCTAGGCAATAATCATTAACGGCTGCTATCATATAAAAAAATTGAGTTAGCCAGATACCACGTGCTTCCTGATAGATGGAAGTACGACCCATTATTGGAAGTATTCTTGTCAAAAAATTCAAGTTAAATCTGAGCAGCTCTCGGGATCTTACTACCAATTTACAGGAAAGAGGGTATAGGGGAACATATTAATTGACACACTGGAATACAATCAGGAAAATCTAGGAAACTATATAGAATACATAACCTGACTTCTCCAAAGAAACTACAAGAAACAAAATAAAAGATGGGGAGGAAACCTATACACCAAAAGAGACTTCATAGTTATATCAACCAATTCTGATTGCTGAGTCTTATTTGAATATTGACTTGAAACAGATAAAATCATTTCTGACATACTCAGAACTTGAACACTTACTAGTACCTGATGTTCTCAGGAAATTGTTAATTTTTAATATAATAATAGGTCTGTGGTTCTGTGTTTTAGAGTCCTTACCTTATAAAGGCACATATTGAAGTAATACTGCATTAAAACAGTCTGGGTGAGGAAAGAGTGGGTAAACAAAACAAGACTGGACATGAGTTAATAATTAATGAAACTGAGTGATAGACACATAGAGCTTTCATCTTATCCTTTATGCTTTTGTATATATTTGAAATTATTCATAAGTTTTTTAAATACAGAAAAAAATCATCAAAAGGAACACACTAGTGGGAGAGGGAGTAGGAATCTCTGCTTGTTAAAATAAATGTAATATTGTTTTCAACTTCTATAACAATATTTGAGTAAAAATATTTTCATTCTTTAAAAAGTTTGAAATCAACAGCCCTAAGTTTAACTATAGAAAATAAGAAATAAAGAGTCTTAATTTGTAACTGGTCATTAAATCTGTTTGACATAACCAGGAAAAAAATCATCAAAACACTGCCTTTAAGACATAAAAAGAAAAATGTTACTAACTAGAAAGTTCATGGCTTATATTTTTAACAAGTACCTTTTATCCAAGGAAATAAATTTCTTAAGTATTGTCCATTTTCTCTCCAAAACCATGAAAAGTCTCAACACACTTCATTAGCATGGAAATGGATTTTTATGTGTAATTTACTCCCCCACACACATTACCTTATATATCTTTTATTTTTAAAAAGCAGAAATGTATTGAAGGACACATTTTTAAACAATGTAAGACCTTAACATCTCTAAACTAGAATAAAATATATCAGATATATGGTAACAAATTAATTTAAAGCAAGAAAATAATTGCAAACTTAGAAAGCCCTATATTTTATGCATTCCTGGAAGATTTAACCTACATTTACTAAAAATTGAATAAACTGTCATTTGTGAGTT
The DNA here is from genome assembly GCA_029783875.1 of Phataginus tricuspis. Lineage (NCBI taxonomy): Eukaryota > Metazoa > Chordata > Mammalia > Pholidota > Manidae > Phataginus > Phataginus tricuspis. The sequence continues at coordinate 50,143,401 of JAQQAC010008880.1, read as the reverse complement.
TATTGCACTGTTTTGAGGAGTCATTAGTCAGTACAGCAATATATTCTGATATGACTGAACCAGCGATCACAGTACTTGTTGAAAATAAAAGAATCATTATGCTCTCCAGAAACTATTTATTGAAAATACAAATGAGATGAAGAAGAATACACAAGCAGTAGGGAAGAGAGGGAAGGACAGGTGACTTCCTAATTTCACTATAATATTTCCATGAAAGAATGCTGACTCAGGACCCAAGGAAGAGCTCATAAGAGAGGGCAAAAGTTGCAGCCCATCCTATATAAGCGAATATGGGGGAAAGGATTGGTCATAAAGGGAGACTGATTATCTGAATAGCATCCAGTCTGCCCTGTAGCTCCAACAACTACAATCTCAGAGAATTCAGGTCACACTGTCACATCATGTTTCTGTTGTGACAGAAGCTTCTTGGAAGACCTAGGAGTATCTGAATACCAGTTCCATCATCATTTTATGCAGTCACTGGTAATCTCGTGGGAGAATTTTAAATTACAAACCATTTTGGCTTCTACCTTATGTGTGCTTTTTGGAGAAGAGTATGTATGTAGAAAAGAAACATATGTAGAGGATGCACCACACAGATCCCTCCTCAGGAATAAGGGACCTGTTCTGCCAGCCCTCTCAGGGAGTTGCCTTGGTCGGAGGGAGCCACCTTGCCAAAGGCCATGCCCTACTCCCAGGACAGGCCTCATCCAGTGATTGATCAACATGGGGATATAAAGGTGACATGACTCCAATTCAGGACAACTCTTAATGGATCTTCTAGGTTCAAAGTTCCTCATGGGCTGGCTGAGGACTTCAATGACATCATACCACAGACCAACTTCTCCCTCTGCCCAGACCTGCTTTTTTTCTTTCCTTCTTCACTTAGGTGTGATTCCAAGGGCACTTTCTAATAAAAAACATTCCCCATGCTAATTTCTGAATCAGATTCAGATTCTTGTTTCTCAGGTATCTGTGGAAGTAGACATCAAATAGCTATAGGGGCAGGGGACAAAGTCCATGTAGAAAGGACAACAAAATTGAATAATGCTAAGTAGATATTGGATTAAGGTATGTCCCCAAGTGCCATTTGTACAGCATTTCATCTTTAAGTGCCAAAGACTTGGATGATGGGATAAATCTTATTTACAGTGAGGGTCAGGAAAGTAACAGATATCTCAGTTGCAAAGAACCCCTCTAAGTTATAAAGTTTCTTAGTCATGGATCACACAAATATAAAGGCAGACCTCCTATTTTCAAGGAGGCACAGTCTAGTCTAAAACATTACTATTTTAAAAAAGTATATTATGATGTTCTATATTGGAAAGCTTGTAAGAAGGTTTAATGATTCAATATAGAATATTGAATTTGCGGAATATCACTGGCTAGTCCAATTATATTGGCAGAAAGAGTGAGGATATTTCTTTTATTTTGTATTTCCCCACTTATGATACTATGATTATTGAAAATGGCAGTTGATATGTACCAATGCACACTGAAGACTTGTTACAAGTCAGGAACTGTGCAAAGTATTTTATATAGTTTGCATCTGTCTTCTTTATGGGACTCTAAGCTCCTTGAAGACAGAGATATATCCAGTATGTTCACCTCTATATCCCCCAAAACTAGCAGAGAACCTAGAAGTGCTCAAAAAACACATTCAGTGAATGAAGGGTATCACAAGGAATCTCTGAGAGACCCAGAAGTAATTGCTATAATCATCCTCATTTTAGATGACAGCTCTGGGACTTAGGTAAAGGTCACAGAGCCAGGTAGTGACAGACAACCCAAGCAAGCACTATTAGGTTGTAAAACATGAAGGCTTATCTACTGTGCCTTATACAGACTGGTCTATGCCATTTCATAGTAAAGGAAGGGGCAATAGAGGACACAAGGAAAAATATTCTTTGCTTGAGAGCCTCTCTTCTTTTTCACTCTCCACATTCTGTAGGGCTCATTTCCAATCTCAGTTCTTCAAGAAATCTTCCTTGGCTATACAGCTCTTTTGTTTCTTCTGAACACCAGCAGCCTTTAATGTCCATTCAAATAAAGAAAAGAAAAAAAATCATCTGCAGCCATCCTGCAGACGGTGTTTCTCTGTGTGTGTGGAATCCCCCAAACTCCTGAGCTACACTATAAATGCCTAAGGCAAGGTGCCACATCACCATTCCTGTTTGTAGAATAGCACAAAAGGACTACACAGATCAGGTTCTCTGTAACTATGCAGCCAATTGTTAGATCAGCTGAAATGACTGGCCAGTGATATAAATGCACCAATATCAGACCAGGAACATCTTTCTCCTTCTCCTTTGTAAAATTATTTCCAATGTCACACCTTAGAACTACAGACTCATTCAGCTTTTGGTTTGACTGATCTAAAGGGCTGAACAAAGTAAGAAAATGCCCTGACTAAAAAAAAAGAACGAATGAAAACAAAAATTAGGGTAAGAAAAGGTGATGAAGTGTTTACTCCCTCTAATGTACACTTTGCTTAATTCAAAGAGCATTTGGTTTTTAACTTACAAGAGACCAAGGACTCCCTGTTGAAAAACAACACAGTGATTAAGGTCAGCAAACTTCCTGTAAAACGGAATTTAAAATGCTTCAGAGACATTAATTGATCTAAAACAAGAATGGGCCAGATTTCTTAGCACTCCCTGGAAGTAATAGGTGGAGCTACAGTTAAAATTATCTATTTCATTACAAGAATAGTACGAGGTTGTCTTTATGCCAGGGCAATTATCTAGTTAATTGCTCTAGAATGAGTACAACCCAGTTTCCGGATATATAACAGCCATTTTGGCAAATGTGATTTGACTTATGCCAGCAGGCTGTAACAGTTTTAGCTGCAAAAGTTACCAGTGGAGCCTTTGGCAGACTCAAGACTGCAGAGAGTGAAGCACAGGGAAGGAGAAAGAAAAGGAATGAGTATCTGCAACTAAAAGCAAGGACTCCAGGAAAGGAGAATGAGGAAAGGAGAATAAACAGAGGGAAAGAAAGATAAAGGGAACTGAATACAAGAAATAAAAAATTAAGTATGATGGAGAACAATGGCCCTCCCCTTGTCATTCAAGGAATCCCATATGTTTTTGGCACCATAGATGTTACAGCTTTTTTGAGAACTAAATGAAATAGAGTATATAATGAGCTAGGCAAAGTGCCAGACACACAGTAACAATGTTACATCTTTTCCTTCCCCCAAAGAGGGGGTTTGTTTGTATGTTCTCTGTAAGTATACAGTGTGGCTAATTAGGATAGCAATAATGATAATGTTTCTTTAATTACTGAGAGAGCCTTGACTAGTCTAAGCTTCCAGGAAAAGTTTTGTCCTGGTAGATATATAAAATACTCCATCTACTATCATAAACTATAAGCTATGCTGGCACTTCATGAATAGTAATTAGCTTTTAGGCCTGTACCAAATAAATCTGGAAATCAACATTATAGCCACACACAGAGTCTCTCAATGTATGTAAGATGCATACATCCCTTCTAAGTAAACTCTTTATGTTATAGCCATTATTGGCTTATCAGTTGCCATCAAACACATAAAAATAAATGGAAAAATACATTCCCAGACCTCATCAAAATCTTAATTCCCAAATCTCACTGCAATCAGGTTTCAGTCTTTTCCCCTGAAGCCCTTTTAGCAGTTATTACTAAGGAGTTGTTAAATATAGGAATTGAAAGAAGTCCATCTATTATTTCCCCATACTAGGATGAGTGGGTGCATGGGTGTGTGTGTGTGTGTAAATAACCAGTGAATGCTGAAACTGACCAAGTGAGCTGTGAAAGGAAAGGAACATGTTAAGAAAGTCTCAACCCTCATCAATTGGCTAATCAATCTCTAAATAATTGAAATGAAAATATGACAGATACTGATGAACACATTCAGGTCTTGAGCTGAAATGGCTCTAGAGTATGTCCATCTTGTGGTCTTCAGCATAAAATCCACAAAGCCAACTCTTTCATTGTGTCAAGCAACTGCAGTGAGGGGACACCATGCAATACTCCCCAGGCCCCTGGGGCTGAACCAGAATCAGGGAAGACCTCCAACTCTCAGGGTAGCTCTTCCCAAGCATTACACCACAACCGTTCCAGGCGTCTGAAATAATTGCTTGTGATCAATTTTCACTTTGAAAGAATATACACATCGAGCAGCTTCTGGAACATAAATGGCAGTCAATAACTATTAAGTCCTTGGCTACCATTTCTATTCATGCCAATGGCATCCATGGCGTGGAAGAGAAAAAGCTGCCCCAGGAACTGTTCCCCATCTTAAATAAGCATCCTTGGTCTCCCCACAGAAAGCTGGCCGAAGGACTGCCTCTGCCTCATTTGGCCAAGGTGTAAATGTTCGCAGGTGTAGCATTGTGTCCCCTTTTCACTCAGAGAGACAGATAATAAAAGGGGTTGCAATGATCTATTTCTTATTGTAGGCTTCTGCACATTTTCCTCTTTTTCTCCCTTCTTGTTTAATACCATGTGTAGGCAAATTACAAATAAACAACCAGGAAGAAAAATACTAGACATTGGCTGACGACATCACTTAGCAAAAATGAGAGTCACATCTAGAGGCAGCTGCACTCCAGGCTTCACCTTAAATCACTTTCCACCAGCAACAAGCACTAGGATATTTTTCTTCGACGTAGGGAGATCAGAGAAAAGGCAGCTCACAACACTTTGAGATGGAAGGTGACTGGATGAGGTGGTGGTGGTGGCAGGCACTGCTCTTCACAAGATTAAGAAAGGTTGGAAGTTGAAAGTGGTTTTTGTGAGCCCAGCTCTGAGGGCAGTGAGCCAGCTTGCCGTGAGAACACCACTGAAATCAGCCTGCTGTAGAGCTGGATATGGACATTCTGTAATCTCCAGACACTGTGAAATAAGCTGCTATAGGCAGGATCAGGGGAGATGTCTGCCAGGAGTAAGGACACATGGCCTAGAAAATACAGCGCAAAGCCCAGCTTTCACTGGCACATGGCTGCACAAGGCCATGATCAGGGAGGGAAGGACGTACCAGCTGTGAAAGCCCCAACATTCAATAAATAACATGGCATAAGTGTAAAAAGTGTCTCCATGCAATTATTATTGATTTGTTTACTGAAATCCTACTTGGTCTGGCACCAGGCCAGCTGCCTTCCTTACATTATATAATTCATCCTTCATACAACCTCTTGAAGTATTTCACCATTTTTCAGATGGGGACGCTGAGGCCTAAAAAAGTGTCTCTTTGCAAAAGAACCATTTTAAAAGAGAAAATAATTATTCCAGAAAAAAAAAAATCTGCGAATGTGAATGATATGCACACTGTATCAAAGGTAAGTAAAACTGTTTATGAAAAATAAATTTGGGTTTTACAAGCAGTACCATGGGCCTCATTTAGGCGTTTTCAGCAAAGTTTACAGTCTACATCAATTTCTGTACCTGGGAAAAGAACAAAATGATCTGAGTTGTTTTCCTTCTATTTATAACCAATGACAAAAACAAAAACGAAACTAAAATCAAACAGCTGAGCTTAAACCAAATTGTTCATTCCCTATGAACTGAGCTTAAAAAAATATTCAGGAAAAAAAAGTCAAATTCCTCCACTTTACCATTTGTCCCATCAGCAGTGTTAGGATCATACCTGGAAACTTCAGGAAAAAAAAAATGTATGCTCCTCCCTCAGGTACTAGTTGCAGAAATCACTCATCTATTGATTCCTGATGTTGCTGGTTTTAGCAAGATAAGGTCCCTAATCCATCCACTAAATGCAACTGTGCCTGAGATGAAATAGCTTTAAGGCCAACAAAGATTACTGTGATGTTAGGCAGGAGACGATTGTGTCCTTGGAATTACAGCAGCCCCAGGGATATTTGCCATCTTGTGTTAATTCCATATTGAAGCCAAACATTGACTCTACCTCTCATTCTACTCAAATCTGGAGGGAGAGCAATCATATTCGGGTGCTTAACTCTGGGAAAAGATTTATTTCCCATTATAAACTCTGGTGCTTTTCTTTCAACTGGCCTCTCCCTTATATAAATTATTTAGTTGTTCCTAAGAAGCAATCAATTGTAAAATGCATCACCAGTTAATAATAGCTTTTCAGAGGAAGAACCACTACATTAAATATGCAAATCAATGTAAGCAGCATGCTATCAGAAAACAGTTTAATGTGTAAAAATATGGATCTTAGAATTGAAGTGTGTACACATGTAAGTCTATGTCACCCATACATAAACCTGTATTTATATATATACATAAATATACTGAATACATAGAAACAAGCAGGAAAAAAAGGAAAAAATCTTGAGAAAATTTTATATTTATATCTATGTGAACATACACATTTAATTTTTGTGCATTTCAGATTGATGTCACATAGAAACCATGTATCTGGAAGTTCAAGTATAACCCATAATCTGCTTTGAGTAAGGAAGAAAATGGAAAGCCATTTTCTCACAACACTAATTAGTGGTACTAATTATTAAGAGAGTATTTTTGCTTTTCGTTGTGTTTTGTTTTTACAAAAAGGGTGACAACACTGGGAACAGATTTTTTTTTTCCTGGTATATCATACAGTGAGACTTTAGAACAAGCAATGTAAAGGAAGATCCAAAATGGTTTAGATAAGCCAAGAAACATATGAAGGAATACCCCTCAAGGTTTCTCAGCAAGAAACATCTAATGCAGGAAGCAAGGCAGAAACAAAACGCAGATACCAGGCCAAGACAGGAAGCAAGAGTACACTCTCTTGCACACAGCAGGCCTGGGACCTAAGCACGGAAGGGAATGTTGTCCCTCTTCACATTCCATTCCACATGTCCTCCTTGCAGTTCCTCCAAAGCAGAAATTTAGGCTTTCTCATGGCTATGTTATATCAAGTATTAATTACAAAGTATAACAATATACAAAGATAAGGAAGATGCCCGACACTGCCAAACAATGTTTATATTAGGACTGTGTGGATAAAACAGATGCACAATCAAGTTGATCCATGAAAAGAATAAAATCTAAGGAAGTTCACCTGAGGAAAAGATTATAATCTGTGGGAGAGATCAGGCATTCTTCATGGGATGAGACTGGATCATGAAATACTGTGGGAGGAGAGCTTTGGAGGTAGAAAAAGCAGCCTGAATATTACCCTAGGAAAAAAAACACACAGAGGACGCCCTGGGAATGGTGCCTCAAAGCACATGCACACCAACAGTGTGACATAAAGTGGGACAACAGAGGCCTTTAATAAGTTACTTTCAACACTCATAGGTGATCAAGAACGCACACTGTATTTTAATAGCTAATGAGTCAAGACTACCCATATTACCAATCCCTTGATAGTACTAAATTGTTCTAAAGAGTAAAAATAATGAAAACAAGTGAAAATAAGAAAATATTTACTAGAGAACTACTTATCTAACAACTAAACTAGTAAAACCTGAAGCAAATTCAAGTAAATCAGAGGTTCTTTAATTGAACCTGATATATTTTTACTAATCCCTGTTTAAAAAATGATTTAACCAATGGAATGTGTACACAAAGAGGGGTAGGTATTATTTATTAGTTTAATGAACTGCTGTGTATAATCACTTTCTGCATGAGAACCTTTCAGTTAGATTCATGCTCCCATGGGATCCTTAAGGTTGTCATAGAAATCCACATCAAAAAGTAAAATAGATTAATCTTTGGAGTGGGAGAGTGCAGTAATTAAAAGCATGGGTATGGGAGTCAGAGAAGCCTTAAGTTAAATCCTGTCAGTGGCACTCACTGTTTACATCTAAGCAAGTAACTATATCTAAGTTGTCTAAGCATCATGTTCCTCATATGTGAAATAGAAGCATGAAATGTCTATCATAGGGCCATTTAGGGAGTAAATGTTTATAAGTATCCTCTCAAGCATCTAGAATACTGCTTGGCATATGATAGGAAATACTTGTGGAAAAGCAACTCAACACAGAGTGTCAGGACACGTTTTCTATGGGGGTTATTCATTTCTGCACATCCTCAAAGCAGAGACTAACTGCCATTCTGTTCTGGACTATCATCAAGGATGTTTGCATAATAAAGAGCTTGGAATACAGAGATAGGGTCTCTCTCCAGAGCAGAGGGAAGGTTTGCTTACTATCTAGTACCGTAAGGAGAATGTATCCCTCTGAAACAAAGTTCTGGCAGGTGTGCTTGAGTACAGTATAAAAGATTTGGGTTCCCTGAGTTCTAGGTACCTCTCCAGTCATACAACTCGTCAGGTGTACAGGCATCACTAGGAGCTTGCTACATTGCCCCGTGGGAACTGGTCCTTGGGAAATGGCAGGAGAGAAAGTGACTGCCTACTGCTGTTGCTGTGAGAATACTGCCATAAGGCCAAGTGCAGAAGTTGTCCTTCGTGTCTGCCTCAGTCCATCTGCTGCCACTTCAGTGAGACTGTGGGTGGGCTAATGTGTTAGCTGGCAAGAAAGATAAAATCTGTGAACTTCACAGTTCTCGACACAGAACGTTCAAAACCCAATCTATCTCCAAAATATTTCCCCATGGATTTGTCATGTGGACACTAAATTACTACCATCTCAGCCAATCTTTTGATTAAAGAAAACTCCTGTATATTTGTAAGTATATTATCTCTAAGAACTACCACAGTGAGTTATTAATGCCTAATTGCTAATTGACTTACTGTTCAGTTTGTTAAACACTTAGCAAATGCCAGCTATAATGCAAAATAGAAGGGTCAGTTTGGATAGGAGTTCTAGTGCTAACAGATCCCTTTACTGGAGAGACTTCATCCTTGAAAACAGTACTTCTTGGTGGAGAGCAGGAGGGAAATGGAGGAGGACATATATTGCTACTTTTCCTCATATTTCATCCCTTAGAAGCAAAACATGAAAGTCAACTTTAAATATAGAATTAGAAAAATGGTAGTTTTCCTAGTCCCTTCATGCATTAGTAATTATATTATTTTTGTTAAATATGTCATAATAATTTGTATTATCCCTTCTTTCCCCACAGTATTGTGCCAGCTCCACAAGTAGGAACATATCTTACTGCTTTTTGCATCCTCTCTACCCAATCCCTGACCCTTACCCTGACTTCTTCCCTTCTGAAGTCTATACAGGTCCTTGCATATACATCAGAGATGGTCAGCAAATACTGTGTGAATTATATATACCTCTGTTAAAATAAGATAAGAATAAAAACTGGATTTACACTATTCTGTCAAACAACTCCAGAAAATCAGAACCTCAAAAGCAGCATGAAAAATGAGCTAAGTAACTCCAGGCTATGTGCAACATTTAAAAGTCATAAGTGTAGTATTCACAATTTTGAATTAATTCATTCAACAAACATTTTATTAATGGCTATTTAGCACTGCTAAACAACCTTGCATTAATCACTTTCTAAACCAGTCCTGTGAAGAAACCATTGTTTCATTTGTTGCTTTATTTGGATACCAATTATTTAGTTGCCCTTTTTGCCTTAACCATGGAATAGGTTGAGAGGAATGTTTTTTGTTCTTTTGTTTTTTAAAGGTATGCTAATTCTCTCATTGAAAAATTGAAGAGGCATCATATGAAGTCCAAACTGAAGACATAGTGAGATTAAAAAGTAGCAACTTAAATAAATAGCATGATGTATGCAAAGCTTTTTAGCATTTGACAAAGACTAAATAGTGGCTATTAAATTTTTTGCCAGAAAAATTCATTCAAAGTCCCTCTTTGAGAGTTCTAATAGATGTTCCAAAAAAGAAAAAATATATAAAAATTAAATACTCAACTTTTTTTATTAACCTATCACATATTTAATATAGGCTGTACTTAAAAATTGAAAGCATATAAATTCATAAAGGCAAGAATTTCATTAATTAAAAATAGTGAAGGTTTTGAGGGGCTATTGATAACTATGTCCTAAGCAATCACACAGAATTAAGTATGTATATTCCTTAAGATATGAATGAATTGAAATATGGCCTACAGAAAGTTACACCGCCTGAAGATTTGAGATAAGATGACAAAATGCTGACTTCTCATGTAGATCCCTGGGCTGCACTGAGGTTTTGGTTATGACTGTATACCATGTGATTTCTGCCCAAACTGATCTTTTAGAGCTTTTCAGCTCTCACCAAGCATTATACGCCCATCTCCAAAATCACTGTGCAATGAGTCCCCCAGTAAGTACAGCCAGAGTGCAAAGCTGACTTGTTTTAATTGCATTAATAACCACTCAAACATCCTAGCAAAAGAGACATTACTTTCTGCATAAGAATTAAAAACGTTTAGATATCACAATTAGAGGTAAAATGCCTGTGCAGCCCATTAGTACTCCTTAATTGCTTTCCTATACTGAGCTGCAGAGTGTAACTGCTCGCTTGAGATTGATATGAATTGCAGCTAATAGATTCACAAGCTGGACTAAGGCAAGGTGGTGACCACCCTGACCTCACAAAATCCAAAAGGCAAGTCAGAAAGAAGTATGTACAATATCATTTGATTCAAAGGGTTTGCTCCATTTAAGGAAAAATAGGACTATGAATTATAAAGTTATCCAATCTTTCCCCTTCCTCCTCAAAGTTAACTACATCTTCAGCCAGTATCCCCTCCACCCCTGAAGACTGAAAGAAGAGGACCTTCAACACCAGGCCAAACTCTACCTCTCTGCTTTGCGTCCTGTCCCCTTCCTTTTCCTCTGCACGCTAGTTCTTTCAGTTACGTTTCTTCTTTCTGGACATTCAAACCCTTCAGCCCAATCAACTCCCTCCCTTCAAACTTTAAATTAAAAATACCTCCACCTATGCTTGTATCTCACTTCAGGGTAAAGACCAGCACAGCACCAACCACACAGGCCCTGTCCCTTACTACTTTGAGTCCAGATTTAAGAGTTTACATATGACATCTACGCTTTCTCAACTTCATCTCAGTCTAGAATTTACAACAATTTGATTTACCCCAACCTAGATACTGAAATTTCTTTGACATGATTTCCCATTTATCAATGGCCTGTTTTCATTAATGGACTTTTACAGCATTTTACAATGTTAATTCTTTTCTCCTTAACAATTCTGGCTTTGTCCTTGTCTCTTTCCCCTTTGACTGCTTCTTCTGGGCTCCAGCCCAAATGCCTTAAATGTTGGCCTTTCAGGGAGCCGATCTTTATCCTATTCCTTTTTTTATTCAGATCCTATACTATGGGTGACTAGTTATCATCCATAACCTACTCCTTCCATATTCTCTCTTGATCCAAGGTATCACCATCTGCCCGATCACATAAATTTGAAATTTCCCAGGGGTGCCTTCAAGTAACCCACTGCTACCAACCCTCCCGTTCAATGTGACACAGAATACAGGGTCCTTTCAAGTCAGAAAGACCCGAATCTGAATTCCAGTTTTGCTCTCAAGTTTAAAATCCTGTATCATGTGTGAAAAAAAGGGAAGCATGCCAGCAGAGAGGGAATTACAACACATGCTAACATGCAAGTATTTCCACAATGAAATGGGAGCCCAGAAAACTGTGCTTCAGTCTTTCCACGAAGGGGGAAGGTATCAGGGAAAGCTTACTAAAAAGCAGAATCTGGATTGAAATTTGAGAAGAGAGGGCAAGTGTGGGATGCCAAGAGAGGAAAAGATGAAAATGGAGAAAAATGGGAGAGGTTATTCTTTTTTAAAGAGCTGAAAAATAAATTCACTCTTTCCCTGAAGGTTTTGAAAAAATAATATAAAGCCTTAATAACCATTCATGAGTTTGACACAGTTGCTTTCATTGGACTTTGTATTACTGATACTGGTACTATGTTTCATTTTGCTGCCTAGACAACAATCTCATGGATCTGGCAACAAAACGATTTATCCCTCAGGTTATTCAGGTTCTCTTTCATCATGACATAATTGCTTGTTTAACCTACAGTTAAAAGGTCTTTAGAAAAAAATGTAAATGGTGGAAAAATGGTTCTGTCTTCTAAAAAAATTATTCAAATTACAAGTGAGAGTGGAAGCTTTATAGGGAAAGCCTAAGTGCCATATTAATATTAATGTGCCAAATGCACCACACGTGAAGGCGCTGTGTTAACAGCACCACTTAACCTGAATACTTCATTCCACTACTTTAACCTTGATATCAACAGACTTTTAATATATGCAGCTTTTATTTTCAGTTATCTGTTATGTCCTGCAATGGGTGTATTGTAGACACTGTGAAAACTATTATGACCCCTCAAAGACATAAGGCAATTTTCTTCTCACCAGGATATTTTGAACAAATTACTCTCAGTTTTAACATAAATAAGGCTATGGATTTTAGTTCCCCCCAGATCTGAAATAACAGAATTCAGTTAAAATTTCAATTACAATTATCATATCATGTCAGTAAATTGGGATAAAATTCCTACAGAAGGTGAAAGCTTTCTGTTTTTGCATGATTTTACTTTCTCCCCTTTTTCTTTTTCTCTCTTTTGGTCCCAAGCCTAGAGAGCACTTTGAAATGTAACTTTGTGGAGTACTTGAAATAGTTCTACTGTTTGAAAAGACAGGGTTGTAGCATCTCATTGCTGTTAACATGACAAAGCATGGCTACAGCTTGAAATAATTAAAGGCTGTTACAGTTGAGAATTTTATGATTAGCCCTATTATGGCTCATTGAGCTTAAGTTTTGAAATTCTGTACTGAATCTAAGACTAAGATGTTTCTTAGTCATACAATGCATTTTAAAGATTAACTTGGACATTTTTCAGGGTCCTCTAGTTGTTTTCACCATCCTTGGAAATGTCCTTTCATGGCATGTGTTAGTGGTAAGGCTGAAGGCTCAAGCCCAGCGTGAGCAAATTAACTTTTCTGTTCTAATACAGATGCGCGTCAATGGCAGCATGTTCCCCAGCAAGCAGCAGCCTTATAAAGGAGTCTCCGGGCTCAGCTCAGCCGCTGGACCAACAGCCAGGGTACAGTAAGTCGGATACTACAAGTCAGGTTCTTGACGGTACAGCTTTGAGAAGTCTTCAGACTGAAAGAAAGGTTACCAAGCTACCCCCTCCCCACCCCATAAATCCCTTTCTTGTAGTCACAAAGTGTAGGTATTTAACTGTTGACAATAATCTTAACATGATACACCCAAGTTTGACTTGGTTTTTAACATACTTGTAAGATATAAAATTAGGCCTCTTACACTGGTAGGACAAGGAGATTGCTGCCAAACAACGTTGCTTTTTCAAGTAACAGAAGATGTAACATCCTTCTTATTCTTCCTCCACCTCTGCCCCTCCGCCAACCTCCCTCATGAAACCTATTTGGGGAAATGGGAGGAAGGGAGCGAAAGACACATAATCTAGAGCAAAATCCTGTGGTAAGTACAGAGAATGAATGGGGTGGAAAGGGAAGTGAAGAGAGTAGGTCTGTAAGGGGCTTGAAGGACTTTCCACAAAAACGGGATCCTGGGATGGGGTTTCTGGGGGTGAGGGGAGCAATAAAACTGTCATAAACTTTAAAAAAATAAAGAAAAAAAAGAGGTAAAAAACCCAAACCAAAAAGTGAGTGCCACTTCTACCACCCCCATAGTGGTCCCTTGGTGCTGAACAGCCAGTGGTCTCTCTCACACTTGCCAAGAAACAAGGGAGATTAAAGAATATAGTACAACATATGTTACAGTATATTGCAACATGGATAAACCTCGAGGACATCATGTTAAGGGAAATAAGCCAGGTACAAAAAAGACAAATACTGTATGATTCCACTTATGTGAGGTACTTAGTCAAAATCATAAAGACAGAAAGTGTAAAGGGTGGCCAGGGGAGGGTGGGGAGTCCTTGTTTAATAGGTATGGTTTCAGTTTTACAAGATGAAAGTTTTGGCTATGGATGGTGGTGGTTGCCCAAGAAGGTGAATGTATTTAATACCAGTGAAGTGTATACTTGAAAGTGGTTAAGATAAACTTTTATGTTATGTGTATTTTATCACAATTAATAATAAAAGGCAATACCAAAACATAAAAAATAAAACAAGCAAAAGAAATGCTACGAAATTCTTTCTGTTGGTATTATACCAGTAAAAGAATTTCAGTGAAATGAAACCATGTAAACCAACAAAAACACAAGAGGGACTTTGGGTAGGTGAGAAACAGCTACAGGTTCTAAAAGGCAGAAACAGAACAGAGGTGGTCAATGATGAAAGTCTGCAGCATGAACCAAATTATCTTCTCAAATCCCAGCCCACAGAGTACTTAAGAACTGTAACACCCCAAAGACAGGAGAATGCAAAAGCAGGAAGAAAAGTGAAAGAAGTGCAATGCTCTTCAGGAAAGGCTATTTCCCAGCTCTTTTAGAAGTATCCCTAAAGAAAATTCTGAGGGTAAATGCAAACCATAATGAATCTCAAAGCTTAGTGAGATACTAGAAAGAAAAAAATATGTTCATACCTTGGCAACTGTCACACTGGGACCCCAAGGTTCAGCTCCAGAAGCCCGTGTCCCTGCCTTCAGGCTTTTAGCTTCCTGGATGGCCCCTGGAGCAAGGCTCTGCCAGCCTTCCACCGGATTGGTGTGTGTTGATAGGTGGTATGAGCCCAGACTCTTTATGGACCAATCTGGGAGGAGGGGCCGCCCACTCTCGAGGGACCCAGGTGTTTCTCATCTCATCAGACTCATGCTGCCCTTACACGTCCCGAGATCTCAGATCAAGTTTCTCTGAGACTAGTGGTTGGGCAACAGTGCCTCAGGCCTGATTCTGCCACTCTTTGTTTTGAAAGCCGTATTAACACTTTCAGGTCTATGAAGAGTTTGCTCATATACAGCAAATAATAGCATCATCATGTCACACTTTTTACAATAAGGTTTTTGAAATTTGATAATCCCTGCTAGAAATTGATATTAGCTTGAATTTATATATGCTTTCCATTAGAGAGGGGGGTATGCAAGCAGAGAGATTGAGAAAGGAGAGAGAGAGAGAGAGAGAGAGAGAGAGAGAGAGAGAGAATGAGCAGGGGGTGGGGGCTAGAGTCCATCAAAATCACTCAGCACATTCAAGAACAGTTTATAGTATTGTTGATTACCAGGAAAAGAGCAGGTGGCTCTGTTCCTCTTAATCTTCTCTGGTGTCTTAGACTCACCTGGTTAGAGATCTGAGCAGCTTGATGAGCTTAGATTCCTTCTATTTTACTATCACCCCTGTAATTCATACTCACCAAATGCCTAATTGAAGAATTAAGAATTAAAACCTATTCTAAACACTATAAAAATTTATTTCTTCGGCCTTTAAGACAGAAGACTAAATAGTCCTCAGTATAATTCATTTCACATGTCATATTTAGATATACACAATAGACACCAATCTTAGAGTGGCTAATGCACAGAGCCAGACTATATTCTAGGACATTCTCTACAAATCAAAATGAGAAAAGAGAGAGGGATGACATTCTAAAATATTGTTGAAATGTCTCAATAAAAAAGTATCATAAAAAGAAGTAATATTTTCTTCTCTCACATATAAAGATAGAACCAGCCTACCACTTAGAAGTCTTTTTTCTAGATCTTAAAGGTCTAGGGCTTTACTCTGTACTTAATGGCATATTTAGCTGAGGGCCCAGTGGCTTGCCATAGTCACTACCCAAAGTGTAGCTAGAATAGGCTTTACTGAATGAGTCTTCTGAAACATCCTTGTGTCAACCAGATCTGAAACATTTAAAATTCTACATAATAGCAGGATAATTGTATTATTTTTGTCAAGATGAAATGCCTAAAATCTTACAAATAAGTTTTTAAATATAAAAAGTCTAGAAATAAATGGAACCCTTATTTCTAGATGATCTGAACATCAAAATGGAATGTTAAGCTCTTGTACAGACTAGGGTAAATATGAGAAAAAGAGAATGGTATACATTTTAAAACCCAAAAATTCAGTGCAATTACTCTTTATAGACATAGAAAACACAAAAAGAATTATGGTCAGGTCTTCAATAGAGTCATATATACAATGGGTTCACTCAGTATAAGTTGTCAAAAGCAATAATTTTGTGAATGTTATCTGTATTTAGAAAATTAGGCAACTATATTCTGTGAGACCCTAGAATTAGCATAAGAGAAGCCATTTTAACAAAATCTAACTGTGTGAACCTAAGTGAAAGACAGAACAGGGCTGACTCTGTTCTTTGTGCCTAATCTCTCAGTGAGGCCTAAACTGGGCGGGAAGAAACCTTGAAAAGTCCCCTGAGCACAAGAAGGCAGGAAGGTCTTATCTCAAGGCCGGCCATCTGTGCCCAATGCTCCAGGCGAACGAGATGTACGTGCCTTAAGAACACGGACAAATGGCCACTGGGGCCTGTAGACTCCCACCCTAGAGAGTTCCCCTAGCAACGCTCCTGCTACATCATCATGGTCAGGCCAGCTGAACTTAACTAATAACAATTGTTTAACTTCCAAAATCCCCAATCAGCTTATGCCAAGTTAGAATCCCCTCTTCCTAAACTTGTAATGCATAAAAACCCCTGCCTAACCTGAGCTCGGAGCTCACATTCCTGACCCGCTGCATCGGTGAAGGGTGTGAGTCCAAGCTCGAGCTTGAAATAAAGGACCCTTTTGTGTTTGCATCGGAATCGGCTCCTTGGTAGTCTCTCGGGGACTCGCGACTTGGGCACAACAATTCCAGGATTAAAATTCAAATGAAAAATACAACTAAACAAAGAAGTCAAAGAAATATATTATCAGGCAAAGACAACTTGGTCAAATTCCAGAGAAAGTAAGTTGATATTCATGTATGGAGATAAATATGGCTAAGGACCATAAGAATAGTAGAGCTGGAATCATGGCATATAGGATGGGGTCTGGCATTAGCAGTGAGTTCAGACTCATGTTAACTGTGGCTATGCTGGACATTTAAAATGCTCCAGTAATTGCTCAATGGCTCTGCAAACAAGAAGAGGGCTAGAGCTCTGCCCAAAGTCTTACTTTATTGGCAGAACTCAACCTCTTGAAACTGAGCTGAATGTCAGACAGTAAAGCTCACAGCCCGTCTCTCTGGAGCCCTTAAAAGTCATTTGCAAAAGCCATTTTTCTTTCGAATATTTACAAATCATTCATTAAAAAAAATCAGCTTCCATATGTTCTTCTACATGCATAAATTGACTGTACATACTTCATCTTGGAAAATCTGAGAATTTAAGCTTTTAGTCTTCTTTTAAATTCTCGTAAGACAACCAAACCCCTTAAAATTTACCATCAACTATATTTATAATCAAATTGCTCTCTTTGTTCCTAAATCAGCCCTTATTCATCTGTAAAAACATTGGTTCCTGTGGGTCTTTATCAGTTGCACCCTCACTCCGGTAGAAAGTGGTCTTTCTCTCTAGCTCCATCAAAAAAGATTGGCCCTTATTTTATGGCACAAACCACATTCCTTTACATACAGTACCAGCCTTTTTCCATTTTGAGGCTCAGCCCCATACTCTGTCATGCCCCTGCACTGTGTCGCCTAATAGGACCATTATGTTTCCCTCCCACTTGTCAGCTGGCTTCCAGGTAGTGGGAGATAGTGAATAACTGGAGAAGGGAAGGGGAGAAGCCTCGGTATTTCTCCCTTGTCTGCCTCAGTGGTGGGTGGTGGTCTCCAAGTAGCAGCTGCCTCTTCTCTGCAGCAATATTAGACAGCTTCTACCTTCTTCCATGACTGAGCAGACTCGAGAAAGCCCTCATAATGGGTTCAGTCCAACCAAATCGCCCCAGTTGTGGGCTTTGTCCATCACTTCCATCTTCTCCCTTTCCTTCTAGAAGGTGGTTGTGCTTCTTGTTGTTGCTAAACTCTGGGTTGCCTCACAATTTCATGTTTGGCTTCCCAGCCCTTCCAACACCCATGTAAACATTTTTCTTCATTAAATTCATTCAGTTTGAAATACCTGGAGTGGTTTCTGTTTCCGTGACTGTATCCTGTCTGATATGCAGGGTTATATTTCTCTTCTTGGCTGTGAACTCTTGGAGGCCAAGAGCTTTTATAGTTTTCTTGGCTTGCCTTTCTGTCTTCATTCTGAACTCCCTCTATCTTGTCAGATCGACCTGTATTGTCTTCTACACTAAAAATATAATCAATTCATTATCCTTTGTAGGAATCTTTAAGGTCTCCCCATTGCCCATGCCATTTTAAGTTCCTTTTACTTTGTTTCTCAACCTGTTTTCCAATGAATTAGATGCTGACAAAATGCTTTTAGTAAAAGACAAAATACGAATATGTATTGATTATCGTCATAGAATAAGTAAATACATGAATTATGTCAGAATAAAAGTTGAGAAGGAGATATATAGTTACATTTTGCTCCAAACATTTTGGCAGTCATGAAAGGGAGATACTCAATTACGTGACTCCCTCAGGGAACCAGCAAAGGGTTGTGAACATTTCCGTCTGATGGAAATTGCTCACTTTAGCAGGAGTAAGGAGAAGTCAAACAAATAGGTGTTAAAATTTCATGTACAGAAAGGGTTCAGCAGTTAACAAGGTATATGAAAGTCACAGTTCATGAGAGATGGATGAATTGCCTCTCATTCATACAATCTTTCCTAATTATTAGTTGTCTCTAAGCCTTTAAAAAATGTGAACAGGAAAGAATTAACTTTTGGCACCTGCATTCTCTAATGCTGGTGAAAGCTGCTCTGTATTCTTTAAAGACCAAATAAACAAAAGATAAGGCTAACATTACCAGATGAAATTTTAAAGCAGCTCACTATGACTCTCCTGAATAAATGGTCTTTTGATTTCTTCACTCACATGACTAAAGGAATGCCTTTGAGGCAAGACCAAATTATTGCCCCAAAGTTAACAAATATGGAAGAAAAGAGTCCAAGGCCTGCCTCAGCCATGAACATATGATTGATCAAGTCTTGCAAAATTTTGTTCTATAGTGAGAAGTACAGAAAATTTTCTAAGTAGGATTTATAAATTTTCCACCAGTTCCATAGGAAATAAGTCTCACTATTTCCTCAGTGAATATCTAATTGAGCAAGAGAGTTCCCTATTGAAGCTGCTAGGAAAATTGGTAGGAATATATACTTCTAAACAACCAAACCAAATGTTCTGCTATATGGAGGGCTTTATTTTTCAATATAAACTGATAAAAATTTAGAGACTTCTGCCTAATATAATATATTCAGGATATATATATATACTTCTGCCTAATATAATATATTTAGGATATTGGATTTTTAAGCCAGTCTTCCTAATAATTAAATTATAGCAAAATCAACAGTGTTCAGTTAGCTTCTGGTTTGAAAAAATAAAAATGTAAGAGAATTTTTTTAATGATAATGCCCAACATTTATGAGTGTGTAGGGAAAAGAACACTCTTATAAACAGCTGGTAGATGTAAATCAATAAAATCTCTGCTGGGTTATTTGTCAATAAATATCAAAAGTCTTAATATACACATGTGCCTTTTGATTGAGTTATATCAGTTCTAGGAATTTATTATATGGAAATACTCATGGGAACATACAAAATTTTCTACATGGATGTTCATCGCAGCATTACTTCTAAAACTAAGCAATTATAAATTACTCAAAAGAAAGTTATTAAATAAATGATCATATATTCCTACAATATAACATGAAACAGCCATTGGAAATTATGTAGTAGAATATTTTAATCATATTGAAAGAAGTGCTCAATATATTATACAAAGAAACTACTGCTCAGGGGACTTCCAGTAAAAGATGACAATGGTGGCATGAACACATACATTTAGACCCACTCATTCATGAAACTCAAAAATTGACAAGTACTGAAGCTTTTTAAAGCAGTGAATTCCTTATAGACAAAGACAAAAATAGAGGAAACAATAACATTTTGGATGCTGGAAAACAGACATGTGGTCGCTAACTTAGCAGATCCAAGTAAGCAATGTGGAGAAACAATAAGAAACTTGATTTCCATTTCATTACCAAACCCATGAAAGGCTCAGAAATTGATGGCATCAGATACTTATGAAAGTGGTCTAACGGAAGTACTGAACTTATAAAGACTGATTGAAAGTTGGATTAAGAGACAGTTTGGAAACAATTTTTTAATGACAAAGCAGAGAAGGAATGCAATGAGAAACTCAGTGGGATCAAGGAATTTTCTCAGAATTATCTCAATAACACTTTCTTCCTTTTATTTTTCTTCTAATAAAATCTTAAGATGTGCATTTAAAAAAAAAGTCGAAACAGTCAGATATCAAGAGACTTACAGATTCCATATAGTTAGTCCTATTCCCCCCAGAAAAGGACTGGAGACTTATTTCTGGGAGTCAATAGAGCATCTCTGGCACAGATGAGGGTGGGAGAACTATATTGAAGACAGGGAATAAGTAAAAGTTTATATAGAAAACCAAAAAACAAAAAATGTGACCCCAAATGCATAAAAAATTGCAAGGGACCAAAACAACATAAAAATAAATAAATAATGAAAAAAGTTGGGAGATTCGCATGTCCCAATTTCAAAACTGACTACAGAGCTACAGTGTTCAAGAAAAGCATGCTATTGGCATAAGGTAGACTATTCAGACTCTCAGTTCAATACCATTTTTATATAGAGAGAATAGAATTGAGAGTCCAGAAATAAACCCAACATCTTTAGTCAACAGATTTTCAACAAGAGTGCCAAGACCATTCAATGGAGAAAATACAGTCTTTTGAACTAATGGTACTGGTACAACTGAATAGCTACATGCAAAAGAATGAATTTAGAGTCTTAACTCAAACCATATACAAAAAGTAGTTCAAAGTGAATCAAAGATACAGATATAAGAACTAAACCTATAAAATTCTTAGAAGGAAAACATGTGTAAATTTTCTTGACTTTGGATTAAGCAATGGTATCTCAGTATGACACCTAAACCACAATCAGCAAACAAACAGAAAAAGTAGATAAACTGGACTTCATCATAATTAAAAATTTCATGCTTCAGAGGGAACTATCAAGAAAGTGAAAAGAAAGTGAAATTTCAACCCACTGAAAATATTTGGAAATCATATATTTGGTAAAGTACTTGTATCTAGAATGTATAAAGAATGCCTAAAATTCAATAATGAAAAGACAAATAACCCATTCCCAAAAAATGGGTAGAGGATCTGAGAAGACATTTCTCCAAACATGTATGATATATTCAGTATCTTTACTATGGTGGTGGACACACAAATATATATGTGATAAGATTTTATAGAACTAAATTTACACATATATCAAATACAACTATGACTGGGGAAATCTGAATATCAGTAGACAATATTCTAGTTGTGATATTGCACTATTTTTTTGCTAGTTTTAGTTCAGCATTCTATTTATTTGACTGACAGCATTGAAAGTCAAAAGGGAGAACAGTTGTCTCAGAGGTATCCTGATTTATTTGTTAATGATGAGATTATTCATGGTTTTATGTAAACCAACTACTCATACAGTTCATGTTCTGGCTGATAAAAATTTCTTAGCTAATACATTTGAAAGTAGGACTCTACCAAATAATGGAATGTAATTACCATTTCTAAAGTTTCAACTCATCAATAGACATGAATGAATTAAACCTAATAGCATTCCTCATTATCTTATATTAAGACTAGTCTAGCCACAAATTGGTTAAAGATGTCTGTGACATTTGCCCACAATTTTCAATAAATGTTGAGTAAGCACCTGTCCTTTGTCAGGCAACACAGTAGACACTGGAGACATCAAGATAAATTTGACTTGGCCTCTGCCCTTAAGGGACATGTACCTACTCTCTAAATGAAGAATATTTAGGTAACTTCAGTAATCAACTCTTGGTCATGATTACAAAATTGCTCCTCCCTATAGAAAGAGCAGCCACAAATGCTCCAAGGAATGAAGCAAAAGATACATCTGGGTAGCAGGTCTCAGTAATTCTTTGATGTCCTGCAGACTTCACAGTGAGGAAGTTTTCAAGTTACTTCAGGAAGGATATATTTCTGGTTTTAAAAAGAAACTATCTTTCTTCTCTTAGAGACATAGAAACAACAGTGTCATAAACTACTGAGAACATAGTAATTTTTGTTCACGGTGTAAATAATAAAAGTGTTTTGATTATGTAGACTAAACTAAAATGAGCTATTTCTCAGTTCCAAATGAGAAACAATAAATGACCCATAAGCAAGGTCTCATCAATGATCCCTTTTCCAATCAAAAGTTGAAATATGATGGATCTTAGCATCAGCATACTAACAATCACTGTTTACCAACAATATAATTAACCTTGTTATATTAATAATAACTAGCAATGGTAAGGAAATCCATCATGAGATATTTAAAAATCTTATTCATTTGGGGATTAAAAATTTTCCTTTTTTATTATGATTTAAACCAAATCCTCATGAATCAAACCCTGCGCCACTGTCATATCAGCAAATTTAGAGCTTAAACAGAAAATTATATTAATTGCTTTGGAGCAGATGAAGCATTACGTCCTCCCATTTATATATTCTCCTTTGACTTCTCTGACAGTGATGATTTCGATGAGTCTTTTCCATATATTATAATGGAGTTTCCTCAGTTGAGGTCACAATGTCTCCTGGATCTGTCTGACTGACAGATGAACATTTGGCATATGCGTAAGAGGAAAGAGACACTTTAATGAGCACAGTTCTCACAAGTGCCTTGGACACTGTGCTCCAAAGTTGATGACTATAATAAATGTTGACAGGAGAACCCTGGTGTTTGACTAAAGAGACTTACAACATGGGGAAATCATTTAAAAGCTCTGCATCCTTCAACCCAAGAGTTTCAAATCATAGATCTTTAAGCTTTCATTTCCTACTCTGGGCCTGAGATCTATTAAACCAGCAGTGTTGCAAAGGCAAATTAGTGGAAAAAGGATAGTCTTTGCAACAAATGGTGCTGGCACCATTGAAAATCCAATGCAAAAAAAAAAAAAAAAAACTTCAATCCATTCCTCACACCATACAAAAATTATTAACTCAAAAATAGACTATAGACCAAAACACAATACCTGAAACTTCCAGGAGAAAACTATAACTTTGTGAAGACTTTCTTAGATACAGTATGAAAAGCATGATCCAAAAAGAAAAAAATTGATAAACTGTACTTAATCAAAATTTAAAACTTCTGTTTTAAACATCATTAAGGAGATGAAAATGCAAGCCACAGACTGGAAAACAATAATTATAAAACATATTCATCAAATAAGTTGTGTATAGAGTATATAAAGAACTTTCATAAGTCAATAACAACATGACTGAAAACCTAACTTAAATATAGGCAAAAGATTTCAACAGACACTTCAAAACAGGAGATATATGAACTACAGATAAATACATGAAAAATAAATGCTCAACATCATTAAGCATTAGGGAAATGCAAACCAGAAGCACCCTAAGATAAAACTATACCTGAGCTAGAGTGGCTAAGATTAAACAGATTGACACTGAGAATTTTGGCAAGAATGTGGAACAACTGTCGTTCCCATGCTGTGCTAGTGGGAAGGAGTATATATAATGGTAACCACTTTATAAAACAGTTTGACAATTTGTTAAAACTAAATGCTCACCTACTTTATAATCTGGTATTCCACTCCTAAGTATTTACCTAAGAGAAAGGAAAGCATATGTACATATGCAGATTTGCAGGCAAATGTCCATACCAGATTTATCTGGAATAGCCAAAAATTGGAAACAACCCCAAACCCAAATGCCCTCATATAGGTGGGTGGATGGGCAAATTGTGCTATATCCATACAAGGGAATACAACTCAGCAGTTAAAAACAATGAACAATTGACATCCACTACAACTTGAATTGAATCTCAAAATAATTTATTAAGTGATGAAGAAAGACAAATAAGGATATATACCATATGATTCCATTTATATAAAATTCTGGGAAATGCTAACTAACATATAAACAACAGAAATCAGATCAGTGGTTGCTTGGAGGTGCATGTTGGGCTGGCACAGGAGGGTCAGGAAGGAGGGATCATAGAGTAGAACAAGGAGCGATGGGTATATACACTATATCAATGGAGAAGACTGTTTCCCTGGTGTATAGTACGTCAAAACTTATCAAATTGTATGTTCATTATGTACAGTTTATTGTATGTCAAATATACCTCAATATGACTATAAAAACAACAAGAAAAGCTTCAACCTTTTCTGACTGTGTGACTGAGAGTGGATACTTGACCTGTCTGAAATTTACTTTACTTGTAAATGACAATAATCACAGAGTCCTATATATCTTCAAGGTTACTTTAAAGATCAACATCAGATGACTGTAAAATGTTTTGCAAATTATCAAGAGCTTTCTGTACAAAATAAAGTATTACTGCTGACAAGGTTATTATTAATTTCAAAAACCCTTCATGACCACTAAAAAAGCAGTGATTTGTGGTAAGAAAGAGGCACGCAGAAAAATGTGAAAGGCATGGGAATGAGAGATTTGAGTTCAGTATGCTTGAATTCTGAAGAGAGCTAGTGACCAAAACGTTTGACTCATACTATGGATTTTCTGTCCTCACCTGCTTACACTGGTTCTTGACACCTTAGATCATTCAGAGTCTAACCTATGCTGCTCTTTTACTTCCTTCCTTTTGTCTCTCTCCCAGTCACAGTGTATAGAAAGAGTGGCCAAGACAGTCATAACTTGTAAGCAATGAAACCTAGATGACAGCCAGAGTCTTCCCTGCCACTCTGAGCCAAGTTAGTTTAACTCACGCCCTCCTCCCCCTCACTCCTTCACCATTTCCCTGGCTGATACAAGCTCAGAGTGTACCTCAAGTCTTCTGCAAGTTCTGGAGCACCCATGTTCAAGGGTTCTTCTAGATCCCCACAAGTGAAGGTAGTGTTTGTATTTATATGCCACATCACCTCAGACATGGAAGTCCCATCACTGGTTTTCACTAATACATATATACATAATCATGAGCTTAGTAGATCTTACTGGAGAACTGAAGGTCAACAAGACTAATTACATTACAGACTATAAAGTCATCATCATCTGCTCTGTACTCATAATCCTTCTTGTTTTACAGTTCTGGGGGCTCCAAAAACTTCTCTCTTGTTAGGCAGAGCAATTAAGCTCCCTCAGAAGCCATCAACTCACCCATGTCCAAGCCTAGGAGCCCTTCTTCTTGAATAGGCATTGATCAAAGGATTTTCTGAATAATGAGAATTCCCTCCTAAGAGAGTTCTGGTATCAACTATTAAAATAATAATTTTAAAATTCAAACTGTTACTGAAAGTTGGAAAGGCAATCCATAGTCAGAAAATCATGCCTCAATAGATATATTCAAGAGCAGTCTTAAGCCAAATGAAAGGATTTCAAGTTCTTTGTCCTTTTATTTACTAAGCATAGACACTTTCCTTTCTCCAGGTGTATTTCCCTTCCCTCTGACTCTATGGGCATTTCTCAGTTCTCATTATTTTCTTTAAAAGTGTTTAAGATTTGGAAGTCTCATGTAAGGAAGGCTAACGATTATCTAAGGTGTGTGTATATATTTTTAAAGGAAAATTGTTCTATACTCAGAGAATCAAGCTCTGATAGAACTGGTTGCAGTATTTGGTATTTTGGAGGCAAGGTACCGCTCTCCCCATAGGACCTAAGTAGATGGGCATATGAGCATCTTTCTACCGTTAGAAGATGGGAATGAAAGCCAGCTCAAACAGAGTGATCAACAGGATGACAGATATCATATTCAAATGACTTACACATTATCTCTCTTAAGTACAAATCTGATAATGTCTCTATGGTTCTTTGTGGTTGTGCAGTTAACAGTTAAATGCTTTTATACTGAATTCAAATTCCCATAAAATCTGGTCCCAAAATAGCTTTAAAGTATGAACATTTCCTATACTTGAACCAGATCCTGACTTCATCATTCTCCTCTGTGCTCTTTTCCATCTCACGTTTTTGACTTTGTGGACATTAATGTGTCCATTCGGAATTTCCCCCAATCCCTATTTCAATCAGCTAAGCTATTGCTTCTACTTCTAGGACAGTTGTTCTCAAAAGTAGTTGGATATTATAATCATTTGGGGAGACTTTTTTTTTTAATTACTTGTGCTGAGACCCATTCCTAGAGCTTTGATTTAATTGGTCTGGGGGAGGGCACAGACATCGGTTTTTTGTTGTTGTTGTTGTTGTTTTTTAAACCTCCCTAGGAGATTCTAATGTTCAGCCAGCATTGAGGACTGTTGTTCCAGAACAATGACTCATTATCTCATAAGCACAGCTGGAGGTAAATGTCTCCTGCTCTTAAACTTCTACAGCACTTTGCATTTCTCTCTTACTAACTTCCACTGTAATTATACGTATGCCTGACTCCAAAAGTCTCCCAGGTTGTAAGCTCTCTGGGACAAGGTCCATGCTATGTTACCTACCCCGGAGCCCAACATATAATAGGTAATAATAATCAGTTCATGAAAACATAAGTACATAAAGTTAGACATACAAATATGTGGAATAAAATAATACTTTTCAAAAACTTAATAAAGATGTACACCTTATGTCAAGCAATAGTTTTGTCAGACTATCAGAAATTCCAAATAGTTTATCACCATCTCTGGGACTTCATTAAAGGATGATAATGAGAAGAGGAAACTTTACTATGATACATACAAATTAAGCATTGCTAAACTGTTGTCAAATTTAGCATAATCTGCATATCTACAAGGACTTTTAACACTTCAAATCATAAGTACCAATTCTCATCAGTGTACATATATCAATCTAGACTTAATTTGGGGGAAACAAATGCAAATATTCTTAAAGAAACACAAAGTTTCTAATGTACTCTGCTCAGTTCTGTGCTAAGCTCTTCTCAAACACTCTCATTTAATTATCAGAATAATCCTATGATGAAGGTACTATCATTGCTCAGTTTACAAATGAAGAAACTGAAGAGCTAGGAAACATACCTAGGGTTAAACAACTGTTAAAAGACAGAACTGAGATTGAAACCCAAGTCCATCTGACTCCAAACCCCAACACCTGCCTTCTTGACTGCAATATATTTGGAATTCTTCTTGTAAAATGAAAGCTCCTCTAAGACAACTTACCAGTCATTTTTTTCAAAATGACTCACTTTGACAAACCAAATTAATTATCTGTATTACAAATGATTTCTTAAAGACTTGATATCCAATAATTTTTGAACCCAGAAAAAATGATGGCAGAATCGTCTCCACAATAGTCACTTCCCTTTCCCCAAATGTAATTGTCACAGTGACAGAACCTCTGCAAATGGTTGAAGGATGGGACCTTCAGGAATCTTCCATCAAAATGTAATACTCAGAAAAGAGCTGACAGATAGGAACTATCCATCACTCTTAATACTGGTAATTCTATTTAGGATTCGTTTTCACCAGTAAAGTTCTCAAGATTTCAAAAGGGGGAAAGCTTACTGAACTTTCATTTAATATATATTTGAAATAAATATAACTCACACTCAGGTGATAGCTCTATGTCACCAAAGAACAAAATTCTTTTTACATAAATATCTTGTTATATGAAATTCATGAACTCCATTCTCTTTGGTAACTGCCAGCATATTTAGATAATGGATCATGTGTGCTGCCCTTGGGTTCCCACCGACTGTCAATTAAGTTTGTTCTTAATGTCACTGCATGGAAATCACTGCAAGCAAAGACAGATGACACTGCTGCTTCAGGGTGATAGTATTTGAAAAACATCATGACAAATGTTTCCAGCAACTCACAGCAGAATATTCAGTTGTAAATTCCACTTTATATCAACAGTGTAATATTTATCTTTGACAGTCCTGATTGCCTACTAGGGAGGTCCTTTTTTAGAGATTAGGTTGAATAAAATGATGTTTTAAAATGCTGTACTTTAAATTAAAATACTCATAATTAGGAATAGCTACAGTTACTTGATCACATATTGAAGTCTTGTGGAAGGTTTTTGTTTGTTTTTGCTTTTGTTTTCCAGAGAAGCAAAGTTATTTGAAAGAAAGAGAACCATGGTGAAGCCATGTTGTATGTGTTAGGGTTTAAGGAAACTGAAGTAGCAGCCACTTCATTATTTTATTGAACTATTGCCTTATTAATGGGATGAATCAGTCATGACTTTTCCCATTTCAAGTGACTGAATCCTCAAGTGAACCAGCTAAAGTGGACAATGGGAATTTATTGGCTCATATACCCCAGCTGCTGAAAAGGCAGAAGTGGACCTGACCCCTGGGCCTGAAATCAAGGACTCAGACCTCTTTGGTTAGATGTTCTACCTCCCAAATCTTCCTATCAGCTTCCTTCCCTCATATCATCTTCTCCATGTGACGAAAGACACAGCCCTGGGCTTATCTGGCTCACAGCCCTAGAGCTTAAGCCTGGAGAAGTGAAAAGGCGCCTTCCACAATTTGCGCATGAAAAGTCCCTGTGCAGGAACTGGATTGCCCCAACTTAAATCACCTACCCATCACTTGGGTCAATCGCATGAGCAAGAGCTGAAAAATTCTGATAAACCCTGAGAACGTTAATGCTCACCCCAACAGCCTGGGCATTCATTTCTGTGGTCAGAAGAGAGAGAGGTCTGGATAGTTAAAAACCTTGACAATTATTGCTTATGATAATAATGAACAATCATTTATGCAGTGACACATTTTTTTTTTCTTTTTTGGTAACTATGTCCAATTGGGTTGAGTCATCCACAAGTTCACTGCTGTCTGCCTTTAAGGAGCACTACTTTTAGGTGAGTTAAAAGAAATACAGGATCTTCAGTTTTCCTTTTTTGTTGATAATTTGTATCCAAGATTACTGAGGTGAGGCAGGGACATGGGACAAGCATCGTGATTAACTTTTCCTGCCTATGATAAAAAATGCTGAGATATAAACAGTATAGTAAGAACAGGAGGGACCCCATCTTAAGGCTAAGATTCCATTTTAAAAAGCAGAGAGTTGAGAAGATTCCTAACATACTATCTGGCAATCAGACAATAGTCCAACAGCCTATCTTAAGGCAGGGCAGGCAGTCTTCAATGGTACGTCCCCATTGCTTGAGGGTAACCACTATCTTGGAGAAGAACAGGATAAATAAATCCCTTGTGTTGGATTAAGAATAATAGCAGAATTAGCTGGAGGACTGATAACAGAGGACCGGAGACATGGTGTCTCTCACCAGAGATAAGCACCTTGAGACCACAAGTCAAGGCTAGCCCAAGGAACTGCATCCCCTACCCCAGCCCCCACCCCTAGCCATTTGCCCTATTCTTGAAAGCCTTAAAAGAGAGAATTCCTAAAATTTCAGCAAGCCTCCTCTCTGAGGCAGCCCACACTCTCATTTCTCAGAGCGTGCACCTTTTTGCCTTAAATAAAGCTTTCTCAGTGCTCAGATTATTGTGGTTTGTCTCTTTGCTATTTCATTTTATTTCCAAGTCTTCACTCTGTCTCCACTTTACTCTAATCATTAGGAAAGGGCTGCTAGGAGCTCCGATTTGGGCCTGCATGTTTCTGTCATGTGGGTGACCTGGATGGAATTGCTGCTGTGTGGTCTGCTCTTAGGAGCCTGCCGGAAAATCTCCTCTTTGGGAAAGTTTGCAGAACATAATCTCACTTCATCCTGTGCTCCGGGGCTCCCCCAAATTCTGGGGTGGTAGGGGCTAGTCCCCATGCAGTGCAGCTCCAAGGAGACACAGGAAGCCAGGTGACCCTGGCTTCAGGAGTTGGCAAGGGAATCTGCCCTAGGCTGAGAACTTTCCCTCTTTCCCTCTGTACTTACCTGTTCTCTGCTGCCTGCATGGCAGCCGCCATTTCCTGCAGCTCTTGCTTTAATGAATTCCTTCCTTACTGACACCTGACCTGTTCGAGAATTCTTTCTTGCTCAGAGTCGAGAACCCTCTCCCATCCAGGTTGAGGTTTCTCCTAGTGCTTCACCCAGTAAACAGAGAGAGACTTCCCCACACACAGCTGCCCAACAACATTACCACTGGCTTAATTAGAATTGTTTTCCAACCAACAGGGAAAAAAACTATCATCTTAACATTTTAATGACTACTTTTCTATCCATGGGATGCCACATTAAAATTTTAAAGATATTATGTATACAGATTGCAGCCAGGTTGCATGTGTTAAACTATTGCTCAGGCAAATACATGTGTTTGGGATAACTATGCAGTTTTCCCTATTTACTTATGAAGTGCCACATTAAAGTTTAAAACAAGATTTATCATTGAGTATAGATATCCCATGCATAGCAAACAGAAGTCAACTCATTAGTCTGGTTATTGAGTATTAAACAAATTCAGCTTTCAAAACCAACTGTTTAGTATTTAAAGACAAAGCTAACTGAATTAAACATCACAGAACTGAAATAAATATAACTCTCTCTGGCTCAAGTCATCTTTAAAGGAGTGAAATTTCACTGAATGTTTAATAGAAGAATCACAGAAGATTCATGCCAAAACGTAGGGTCCACTTTCACTATATTTCTACATCGTAGCATTTTTGATGATCATTTGTCTAATGTGAACTTTCTGGGTGGCTAGATTCTGCAATATCTTGAGTCTACTGACATATCAGTTTGTGAAATTATATGAAAATGAAAAGTAGTATGTGCAAAACTCAGCTTGGTTTATTAGAAAATCAGGCTAAAAAGAAAGAGTAAATATCTGGATGGGGCCCCAGGGAAGGGAAGTGAGTCCTCATACCCCTTCCCCACCAGAGGGACGTTTTGGAAGTACAGGTAATCATGTAGGCTCCTGATACAAGGGAACACCGAGTACTATACTCAGGTTTGGTCCAGGAAGATGCTATCCAAGTGTGAATCTGAATTTACAGCTGCCACCTGCCTCCCAAGCTCCAGACTCATTTATTTAAATGCTTACTTCTCTCACCAAGTATATGCTGAAAGTGTATACGTATATATAAAGTATATATACATATATACTGAAATATCTACAATGTGCTAAGAGGATGGGGTGGTGAGGAAAACACACACACGATTCGATTCCGAGAGTCTAGCAGGGGCAACACAGATAAACAAGCACACAAATGAAATTGCTCTGAGGAAAAGAAAATAAAACAAGATTAAATTGAATGGGATGCCAAATGCACCTGGGGACAGGGTGATCCTACAAGGAAACCTTCCCTGAGGAAGTGACTCAAGCTGAGAACCGAAGGTTGGGGAAGGATTCTCAAGGCAAATGTGGAAAGGACAAGAATTAAATTTTCTAGTAATCACATTTAAAAAAAATAGACCCAGGCAAAATAAACTTAACACTATTTTTTAACACATTACAACCAAAACATTATTTCAATCTATAATCGATATTAACTATTATTGAGATACTTTATGTTCTTTTCTGCACTAAGAGTGCACTTACAGTGAATCCCAATTAGACACGCCACATTCCAAGTGCTCAAGAGCCTACGCGGCTAGTGGCTACCACCCTGGACAGCACAGCTCTAGACAAAAAACGCATGATTATAACCTGTGCTAAGTGCTCAGGATAGCAGGACCCAAGCACACAAAGGTGAGGGAAGGTCATATGAACTGGAAAGACAGGAAAAGCATCTTTGAGAGGTAACATCTAGGCTGAAACCTAAAGCATGGCTGGGCATTAAGCTGGCAGAGTGCACACAAGCCCTTCCAAAATCCTGACAGGAACTTGGACTGGCAGGCAGGGATGCACCCACTGGGAGATGTGGGGGGGCCTTGGGGGCCACCTAAGAGATTCAAATCATATACCAGATGTACTTAGAAGCCAGAGAAGGGATTTTAGAAAGTTAACATTACTTTCAGCCACCCTCTCTACCCACTGCTGCCTTACCAGCTCCACAGGCAGAATCTGTCTCTCTCCTCTGGCTTCCCCTAGTCCAGGGTGCATTCTTCTCTAACAGTGCTCCTCAGTTATGGGCAACTGGCTCGGGGATGTTAAATGTCTGTCTTTCTCTCTCATCTCTAACATGCTTGAGACAGGAATGATACCTTTTAATCTCTATTTCTTAACAGCTAACACACCGAGTGGCAGCATGCAGTAGGTGCTTAATACATTTTTTTAAGGTAGAAAAGAAGGGAATACATGGGGCTGGGGAGAAGGCCTGGAGAATAAAGGAGAGGGAGTCCAGGTAGGTGGCAACATTAAAAGGGGGGACTCTAGGTAATGCCTAGGGTGTGGGTGTCATTCATAAGGGCAGCCCTTTCCTTGCTCTGTGCAGAGCTGAGGGTTCACAAAGCTTATTCAGGGCAGCGGGCCTTTGTAAGTCATCAGCTGAAGAGCATCAGGCAGGGAAAATGAGGCTAAAGTCTGTTGTACAGGTACACAGACTGGGTCAACAGGCCACGAGTGAAACAGGTTCCCTTTCAGTAACCATTCTCATGCATAGAGCCCACCACAGTCACTCAGACATTGCTTCCAACACACACTGTCTTCCGTCCCGCCTCAGGATGAGTGCAGCAGCGGGGGACAGTGACCCCAGCAAGAATAAACTGAAGCAGGTGGGGATCAACATGGCGATGTGCATGCAAAATCTCTCTCTCTCTTTTTTCTTTCTCTCCTTTCCTTCCTCGCTTTCTTCCTTCCTCCTCACCTTTCTGGTATTCAAAGAAGACAAGAATGGATTTAAAGAAAAGTACAGCAGCCAGACTCCCTCTGTATGACACATAGAACAGATAAATTTTAACAGTACATATACACTAACAGCTAATTAATCTCCAAACCTAAAGTAAGGAGACATGTTACAACAGAAATACTTGATTCTTGAACAATCTTTTAAATGTTTAGCTGTATTGGGTCCTATATGTTCCATATATTCAAATTAAACAGGACTTGGTTTTGGGGCTCAATTTTCTCTACATATGAGGTAACACTGATAAAAATCATAAAATATGGATGACCTACTTAGAAGACTTAAAGTTGGCCTACTATTTTGAAACATGATTTTCTTACACAAGCAAAATTAATTTTTCAAAATATACACTAAAGCATCATAGTGTACATAATGAATAAACAGTGTCACTACTGGATAAATTACCAAGGGCATAGTAAGATTTACAATCAAACCTTCACTTTAATAATAAACTTCAGATGCTAGAGAAAATAAATTATTGGATTATTTGTTTTTCAGATTTTTGAAACTATGACAATCTCATTTATATACTGTCCCTTCAGATGATAACTTGCTAGATTGCAATATTTAAGCTGCATTTCCCTAACTGCACATAATTATTTGTTTACTTCTTATATGTGTCTAATTTTTAATTACTGTGCCAGTCTCACTTTTTAAATTTAATATGTAATTTCTTGTTTTTTTTTTT